>CM008279.1:35785254-36282538 GCA_002319775.1 Fagopyrum tataricum | reverse complement strand
TGCTGAGGGCTCCGTACACTAGGTCGTCCTCGTGGGTTTGGGATTTTTGATTTTGTATATATTCGTTATGTTTTGATTGTACTCAGCAATATCTTGTATAAACCTTTTGATATTTATATATCAGTTTCATGTTTTTGTTTTAATGTATCTGTGCCTTGTTGTAAGATCAGTGAAATTGTTGTTAGGCTAGGGTCAGGATCCATTGTGAGATCCTAGCCTAGTAGCACTCGAGTCCTACGGATTTGGGGTGTAGAAAGTGTTAGAAAGTTGTATCAGAGCCAGGTTGACAACAATGGCACTTGTAATCTGCGATAAATATCGAATAGATAAATAAACAGAACCCGAAAGGGGTCTGACTTTTCAAAAGATTTTTGTTTGAAATGAGTACAAATGTTTTGGGTTAGTGTGTACGTGAAGTCATCACCCCTCTGAAGATCTCGACATTATATATATATAGATATTCTGTTGTGATTGATTTGATATATACATACGGCATATATATAGCCTTCTAAGTTAGGTTTATGTCCTCTGCAGATGGTTCATACTAGAGCCCTACCTGCAGCTGGACGAGGTAGAGGTAGACCCCCTCTAGGTAGAGGACGGGGTAGGACTCCTGCTGCTGATCTACGTGCAGCAGAGGAGATTCACGATGATGTTGCTGAGAGTGTCATTCCCGAGACTGGGAACGGGCAACTAGGAGGCAGGAATCATAGGGAGCCCGGTCAGATGGCTCAGATCGTGTCTCCATGGAGGGACCAGCCTTCCGAGAGTATATCAGACGGGTAGAGGAGGCCGCCAGGGCAGGCAGACATGCTCCTGATCTGCCCGCACATGAGGGATCCACTGGGAGATCCCATACAGTGACTCAGGTGCCCGCTGTACCAGCACCTGCTGCTGAGATTCCTCCGGTTCGAGAGGAGCATAGAGGGCCTCGACTAGACAGTTGGTTGAAGGCATTTCATCAGTTGGGAGTACCCCCTTTCCCTGAGAAGGTGGGGTTAGAGGTGGAGCTGTGGATAGGGCATGTGGACTCGGCTTTATAGTCTATCAGATGTCCAACTGATAGGCAGATAGAGTTGGTGCAGACTCTGTTCAGAGATCTGACACAACACTAGTGGAGGTCAGTACGGAGTCAGATTCTCAGTTATGACCAGATGAGGACCATGTTCAAAGAGCGTTTCTGCCCTGCCTCATTGAGGAGGGAGAAACTGCACGACTTTGTTGAGGCTGGATTTGATGATGTACCAGTCTCAGAGGCCATCAGGAGGTTTCAGGAGGAGCTGGCTTTACTGGGTCTAGCTGCACCTCCTGCTGATCAGCATGTTTATCTTTTCTCTCGACGATTGAGGGATGATACCCAAGCCTATATGGCGGGTTTTCACTGTGAGTCCTTGATGTACTATCAGGACAGAGCTGCAGACTATGAGAGAGAGAGAGATGGGCAGAGGAGAGCTTCTCAGGCCGGAGGGTCTGAGAAGAGACAGCGTATGGGGCAGGCCAGTGGTACTGCTGGAGCTGTTAGTGCTGGGCGTAGTCAGAGACGCCAGGGTCGTTCTGTATGTGCACCAGCTACAGAGAAGGGACGACAGTGTTATAACTGTGGAGATCCAGGACATATGAGGCCAGTGCACGAGGCCATTAGTGACGTGTTTTACCTATGATAGACAGGGTCTATCGAGCCGTTTACTGCCGCCAGGGCGGAGCTGCATCTTAGCAGGGTTCTTCTCCTACCAGTGTAGCGGGAGGTGGACAGAGGCCACCTCAGCAGCAGCAGCAGATACAGGGACAACAGGGAGTCCCAAATCGCCCTACGACTCAGGGTTCTGCTCTTGGGCCGAGTAGAGGCAGAGGCCGTGGTGCGAGCACCACTGATACCAGAGGCCCACAGGGTCGTGTTTTTGAGCTGAGGAGTGCAGAGGAGCCAGTTGCACCTACTGCTACTGGTACCATTCTGATTCATGGTTTACCTGTTAGAGTTTTATTTGATACTAGTGCTACGCATTCTTTTATTTCTGATGCCTGTGTAGAGCGTCTTGGTTTAGATACAGTTGAGGGGATGCCCTTTATTATAGGGTTACCCGATGGTGGTAGGGTCAGAGGTACCCGTGAGATTCACGGTTGTCCCATTTCTGTAGGGACCCGTTTGTTACTAGTTGACTTCTTTTTCATGCCATTAGAGCATGAAGAAGTCATTTTAGGTATGGACTGGATGGATAGACATTCTGCAGTCCTAGATGTAGGTAGGAGGACTGGTACCCTCTCTACCGAGTTAGGCCAGATAGAGGTTTTCCGAAGTTGGGACCTTAGAAAGACAGGTACGGTTATCAGCGCTATACGGGCAGCCAGATTGATTGCACAGGGTTGCGAGGCCTTCTGGTGTTATTCCATGAAGGAGGGGGAGAGTCCAGTTGTAGAGGACATCCCAGTTGTTTGTGAGTTCACAGATGTGCTTGCTGAGCCGTCCAGCTTGCCACCTCAGAGGAGTGTGGACTTTGGGATTGAGTTAGAGCCGGGTACGAGACCCATCTCGAAGGCCCCACACCGGATGGCGCCTGTTGAGATGTTGGAGCTGAAGAAGCAACTCGAGGAGTTGGCTTAGAAGGGCTTCATTCGCCCTAGCGTGTCCCCATGGGGAGCACCTGTCCTCTTCGTACGGAAGAAGGACGGATAACTGAGATTATGTATAGATTACAGAGAGCTGAACAAGGTGACCATCAAGAACAAGTATCCGCTGCCTCGTATTGATGATTTGTTAGATCATCTACAAGGTGCGACTGTGTTCTCCAGGATTGACCTACGTTCCGGGTATCACCAGCTGAGGGTGAGGGAGCAGGATGTGCACAGGACAACATTCAGGACCAGATATGGACACTACGAGTTTGTAGTGATGCCATTTGGAATTACGAATGCCCCAACCGTCTTTATGGAGTTGATGAACAATATCTTCATCGACTTCTTGGATCAGTTTGTGGTGGTTTTCATTGATGATATTTTGGTATACTCTCGCAGTGGAGAGGAGCATGTAGGACATCTTAGGACTGTATTGCAGGTTTTGCGGGATAGAGAACTTTTTGCTAAGTTCTCTAAGTGTGAGTTCTGGATGCCAGAGGTTGCATTCCTGGGTCATGTGGTTTCAGCTGAGGGGATCAAGGTGGATCCAGTGAAGATAGAGGCAGTAGCAGCTTGGACGACACCGACGAACGTCAAGGAAGTACGTAGTTTCCTTGGCCTAGCTGGTTATTACAAACGCTTTGTGGAGGGATTTTCTGTGATTGCCCGTCCACTAACGAATTTGCTGAGGAAGACTACCAGATTTGTGTGGTCTGATCAGTGCATGCAGAGTTTTGAGGAGTTGAAGAGGCGTTTGACTTTTGCTCCTATTTTGGCACAACTAGAGGATACTGAGGATTTCATGGTATACAGTGATGCATCCAAGCTAGGCTTGGGATGTGTATTGATGCAGCGGGGCAGAGTGATAGCATATGCGTCTCCACAGTTGAAGACGTATGAGGAGAACTACCCGACTCATGATCTGGAGTTGGCACCGGTAGTTCATGCACTGAAGACCTGGAGACATTACCTGTATAGTGCTACATGTCAGATCTTCACAGACCATAAGAGTCTGAAGTATATTTTCACGCAGCGGGAATTGAATAACCGCCAGCGTAGGTGGCTTGAGTTGATCAAGGAATTTGATTTAGAGATCTTGTATCATCCAGGGAAGGCGAACGTTGTCGCCGACGCCCTGAGTAGGAAGACGCCTCGAGAGCAGGCGATTATGAGATTGACAGTTCAAAATCAGTTGGAGAGAGATCTGATCTGGTTAGAGTTGGACATCCAGTTTTCTGATGAGGATGCCCAGCTGCGTACGTTAGAGGTCCTTCCTGATCTGTTGGGCGAGATCCAACAGAAGCAAGAGACCTGCCCTACATTGCTGAGGATACGAGATAGGATGTCTCGGGATGAGGCACCACAGTTCCTGCTAGGAGCAGATGGAGTTTTGAGACGCCGCGGTCGCGTCTGTGTACCTGCTGATACAGAGCTGAGACAGAGGATTTTATAGGAGGCTCACTGTATACCTTACTTTGTACATCCAGGTACGAGTAAGATGTATCAGGATTTGAGACGTCTATATTGGTGGGGAGGGCTGAAGCCCGATGTGGCCAGATTTGTAGCACAGTGTGCGACCTGCCAACAGGTCAAGATCGAGCATTTCAGACCTGGAGGTGAGCTCCATCCACTTCCTGTTCCACAGAGGAAGTGGGAGGACGTCACCATGAATTTTGTGACTGGACTGAGGCTGAGCCGGAGTTTTGATGCCATCTGGGTCATAGTGGACAGATTGACGAAGACGGCACGTTTCATTCCTATTTGGGAGACGTGGACGGTGAGCAGATTAGCTAAGGAGTACACTAGGCAGATAGTGAGACTCCATGGTGTACCGAGGACGATCGTCTCAGACAGAGATGGACGATTTACCTCGAGATTCTGGCAGCAGATTCAGACTGCTTTGGGGACGAGTTTGCACTTCACGACTGCGTTCCATCCTTAGACAGATGGTCAGTCAGAGAGGACCATTCAGACCCTGGAGGATATGCTGCGAGCTTGTGTGTTGGATTGGGGGCAAGTGTGGACATATCATCTCCCACTTGTTGAGTTCTCCTACAACAACAGCTGGCATGCATCTATTGGGATGGCCCCATATGAGAAACTGTATGGACAGAGATGTCGTACCCCGTTATGCTAGGATGAGCAAAGCAGTGTTAGTGGTTTGACACCTGATCAGATTCAGGATGATATGGCTCGTGTAACATTGATTAGAGAGCGTATGCTGACTGCGCAGAGCCGTCATAAGTCTTTTGCTGATAGGAGGCGTAGACCTCTAGAGTACAGAGTTGGAGCCCATGTGTGGCTGAGAGTGTCCCCGATACGAGGTGTTAGGCGTTTTGGCATTAAGGGGAAGTTGAGCCCCCGATATGTCGGACCGTTCGAGATTCTGGATCGGGTTGGGAGCGCAACTTAAAGATTAGTCTTGCCTCTGAGAGTAGAGGGTGTTCACCGTGTATTTCATGTGTCTCAGCTGAGGGAGTACATACCAGATCTGAGACACATCGTGAGTTATGATGATTTGGTAGTTGAGCCGGACAACACGTTTGCTGAGCATCCTATTGCAGTCCTAGAGCGAGGTATGAGACGCTTGCGTTCGAAGGACATTCCTATGTTGAGGATACAGTGGTCGAGACGAGGACCCGAGGAGACTATATGGGAGACTGAGGATAGTATCCAGAGGAACTATCTAGAGTTCTATGCCGAGATAGGTGCACCAATAGGATCACCGAGTAGATCTTAGTACTAGCTTGGTGAGTCTTATGTGCTTACATGCTTATATGCTATGATGTGTTTATTTCATACTAGCTTTGATGTGATTATGATCTTATTAGATCTTGTTGTGCTAGTATGATTCTTGTTTATAGCTGGAGATGGTTCTTTCCTCCATGCTATTGTGATACGTTTAGAATTCAACTGGAGATGGTTCTTTCCTCCAAGCTATTTTGATGGACATAGTAGTGCTGGAAATGTTCTCCCTCCATGCCTTTCTGTTATGGTTATGATACGGCTAGAGATATGATTCCTCTATGCCTTGTGATGTGTTTATAGCTGGCTAGAGATGGTTCCTCTAGGCCTTGGATAGTGTTTTATTGCTGGAATTGTTGAGTTCCTCCATGCTTATGTTGTGGTTATAGAGAGTTTTACCTCGGCTTTTGGAGTTCGAGTGGTTTCAAGACTTTGTAAGTTTCGGGACGAAACTTGTTTTTAGGGGGGTGAGATGTAAGAGCCTTAGTCTTTCGGACCGAGACTTGACCTTAGCCGAGATTGGCTTTGGCCAAGTTTAGCCTTTTTGCACCCGCGGGCATGATTGTCGCCCCTGCGGGTTTCCTCCCCTGCGGCTCAGGGAACCGCCCCTGCGGTTTCCGGCGGCTGCAGCCGGTTTTGCTGACCCCTTTGACCTGTGCTTTACCTTTCCTTACTTCTTCCGTTTTACCTTGCTGAGCAAGGGTTTCATCACATTTCCAATCCAGCCTTCACGTCCTCCTTGCTTCTCCTTCTCCCTCTTGATCTTGTGTTGGTTTTCCCTTAAGTTGGTAAGAGAGTTATGGTGGTGAATTTTGATGTTGATGCTAGTGATTGATATGCTGAGCTTGAGAGCTAGTGGAGGTGTTGTCTTGGAGCAGTTTCGTGCCTAGGCCACAGCTGTGGTATGTCCTCCTTGCGCTCTTCATTCTTTCTTCTTCCTTGTTCTTCTTTCCTTAGCTTAGGATTAGATCCTTGGACATAGGGTAATGTTGGAATGTGTATGTTATTCCATGTGTGTGACTTTGGATGAGAGAAGACGTGAATTGATCACGTGAAGAGTGAAAGAAGGAATCGCGGGTTCACGTTCTGCACAGACGCCGCCCCCGTGCCTAGAAGTCGCCTCCCCTGTGGCAGACGTGCCGCAACGCCCGTGCTAGCGCCAGCGCCTTGCCTGTGTTGCCTGCGTCCCGTGTCACCACGCCTGCGGCTGATCCCTGCCACGCCTGCGGGTTGTCTACTCCGCTCCTGCGTCTTTTGATCACGCATGTGCGTCTTGTCCCGGGACTACCCATAGTTGGGTAGCTCCTTTCCTTTCCTAGTATGAGGGAACTAGTACCATGCTAGGCATCGGTTTATGATGAGTATGATATAGATATGCCGGTTACGGCTTTGAGGTTTACGAGTTGGATATGATCCTTATGGATCCCTTGGGTCTAGGTTTGACCCTTTGTGTGATAGTAGATTGATATGTATATATGTATGCCTTGTATAGGCCGTGGATTCCTCCAAATTGGAGTGGACGTATCTGAGAGTTGATCATAGTTGGGATTACTTCCGAGACTGAGGTAAGTCCATAGGACTTACTTAGCTGCTATCTCTATATTGGATGTTGCATGAGTGGTGCATGTTTATGCTTGCTAGCATGTGATATTGTTATTACCGACCTATGGTTTAGTGACTGCCCATTGTAGGGCGTGACAACTATCCTTTCATCCCGCTGGGAGACTGGAGGTTCTCTACGGGCATGTCAGTTTTGGATTGTGGGGCAGGCTTTCCCCACTCCCATCGGGTATACGGGGTTGGTGACCGCATCACCACTCCAGCTGGCATTAGCACCGAGAGGCGAGGGTTATATTCCTCGTGTCACATATATACATATTGATATCCTTATATATACGATTTGAGTGTTGAACTATATTTATAAAGATTATAAAATGGGTAAATGCGTGATATCATGATGAGGTGTTTAATATTCTTGATATGTGATTGTGCTTATGTTCATTTTATATATATGTATGGTTAGCTAACGGTTTTATACCGTGTTGTAGATACCTCGCAGGTTAGGAGAACTGCAGAGTGATCCAGAGAGGGTGATCTACTGAGGGCTCCGTACACTAGGTCGTCCTAGTGGGTTTGGGACTTTTGATTTTGTATATATTCGTTATGTTTTGATTGTACTCAGCAGTACCTTGTATAAACTTTTTGATATTTATATATCAGTTTCATGTTTTATTTTAATCTATCTGTGGCTTGTTGTAAGATCAGTGAAATTGTTGTCAGACTAGGGTCAGGATCCATTGTGAGATCCTAGCCCAGTAACACTCCGAGTCCTACGGATTTGGGGTGTTACAATTCTCACCTTGACAATGGCGACTAACACCTGAGAATGCCATCATTCTCACCACGAGCTACCCCGTCCAAACTCCTCCTCTCATCGTTAGCAGGTGGAGTGGGCAACAAACAACGACTCCTTGCCCATAGCACACGTCTCCCCTTCTACCGAGCCTGGGAAAACAAGCGCGAGATTCCTTCCCTATGTCGAGGCTGATTAACTTGAGATCGAGCTCATCTCCCTCTCACTAGCTTTCATTCGATCCGACATCTTCCTTCTTCTCCAACGAGTACAACGCAATGCAAGAGGGGCAGGACAACCCTCCCTTTCGTCTTCGGATCTAGGCGAGCAACAAACGGTTGGGGAGCATCTCCTCGTCGAGCCGGAGCAGCTAGAACCACTTCTCTCCTCATAGTGCTCCGACAAGTCGATGTGAGTACTCTCGAGCTTTTCTCTCCCTAACTTCCCACTCTTATGAACGCAGCAAAACACACCACCACCTCTCCCTTTCATTCCTCTGCCTCAATCGAGCATTCTAAAGTTGGGAGAAAATAGGTTTTCGGGGAAGTGCATGTTAGGATTGTGACCTTTGGGATTTTGTGTAGACTTATGAATGTGGCTTTTAGGACTTTCGATGCTTCTAGTACGTTGTAGTCATAGCCTAGTATGTATAAGAATTATTTCGTAACTTTTGAGGAATGTTTGACGTGGTTAATTCGACGTTAAAGTATTGCGATATTTAGGTGATGTTTAATGCTTCTTTAAGGATTTCCTTCTTGTATCGGACGTTCGGAAATATTTAGTACCCATTTAGAGTCGTTTAATGGATAATAGATGTGGTTAGACGTTTTCCGGAAGTTTAGAGACTCGTTTGACCATTTTGGAATTTTAAGGAAATTTGGGGTCGAAACCGTAATATCCTTAAAAGTTAGTTTTGTGACTTAGATGTATTGAATAAACCTCACACCCGTTATGGAACTTTTAGGGTTGTGAGATGTTGTTGGACAAAAATGAGGGTCTTAGATCCGTTTTGGGCACTTTTCGGAATTATGAGAAAGTTATGGGCGTTTTGGTAATTTTGATAAAAGTTAGGTTTTTGGCCGCTCTTTCTTTCCAACACTTCCTGAATGGCCTAGAATCTTCTTAGAGCTTTTTAGACGTTAGTTCAGATGCTTAGACGTTTCCGTTTTCACCAGGTATTTGAGATCACGTATGGACAGATCGGGATTTTAGCGAGGTTGATATCGGACCAGTTCAAGTAAGTCGTATGACTTACTTAGCCGCTATTCTTTGTATTAGCATGTATTGCTAAAGTTGTGTGTGTTGGGTGTTTCGTAATTATAACTTGACTAGCACGACGTTACCTTTTATTAGACCCAAGTGTATGCATAACGGGTCGTAGCATCACTGCTCATTTTCTGCCTAGAGAGTGGGAGGTTCCCTGCGACGAGGCCATCTCGGTTTACGGTGAGATGCATAGGCTCCATTCCGGTTGGTACGGGACAGGGGCGAGTTTTGGGAGATTCTCGTGCTACAAAATAAGTTGAACTAATAAAAGTTACACACCTTAATCAAAGATAATAAAACGGTTTGAGTGCAGCGTGCTGATGTGTTTACTTTCCGCCTTTATATGTGATTGTGCTTTAGTATACGTTCTAATGCTTGGAATAGTTAGCTAATGGTTTTATACCGTATATTGTTAAACCCACAACAGTCAACGGGTTAGGTCCGCTGTTGGGTGATCCGGAGTTGGTGGTTAGTCAGGTCCCCGTACGAGGTAGTCGGGATGTTGGGTTTTCTTTATTTTCATGAGACTAGATTCGTTTCTTTCTTTTGGATTCTAGATCTTGTTAAACGACTGACTTTCTTTTTCACACTTTATCATCTCTTGCATATTTTCGGATTTTGTTTGGTTATTATATGTTGTTCCTTGTGGAAGATCCAGTGAGATTGTCGTCAATCTAGGGTCGGGACCCACTGTGAGTTCCTAACCCGTGACGCCCCGAGTTCTCAGAATTTAGGGTGTTACAACAATTATTATAATATAGAATTTATTAATAAATAAAAAATTTAGCAATTTCTTTAGGTTTCAGTCAAGATTCAAACGGTTGAATGAGTCCGTGGGTGAGGCATAGAAGCAAACAACTGGTGTGCACTACGGAAATTGATTCTGCAAAACTCTAGGGTTTATCTCGCTTTTCAATTCCAAGTTGCAGTTCTACTTGGAGCCAGCGTTGTTATTGTCTTGACAAGCCACAATTCTATGTTATTATCTTCTATCAATATTTAGTGTTTTCCTCCAACAACGGAATTCGAATCGACGAATTCAACTAATTTGGGAGAAATCAAACGCCGGGGAGATGTTGCGAAGACGAATTCGAAATTTGCGCAGGGATTGGGATGAGCGAACTCACTTGTTTTCTTTCTCGCCAGAACTTGTGTCTCCTCCGTGTTCCTCCCAAATCACTAATCTACATTTACTTTCCTTCTTTTTTACCTAATTCGGTTATAACATCATTACATCTATCAACATGTATTTATTATTATATATTTAATCATAGATGCATATTATTATATATGCATATTTGAGAATAATATTCGACACGGATTATCAATATACTCAAGATAATATATATATATATATATATATATATATATATATATATATATATATATATATATATATATATATATATATATATATATATATATATATATATATTCGTGCACGGCACGAATCCTAAACTAGTATATATATAGTTCATGTTTATCGCTTTCATATTAGGTTGTTTTTATATTTCAATAATATTTGTCATAGGTACACCCCAAATTCTTTATTATAATAATTGTTGTAACACTCCAAATTCTGAGAACTCGGGGCGTTTCGGTTAAGACATCATAGTGGATCCCGAACCTAGATTGGCGGCAATATCACTGGATTTTCCACAAGGCACAACATAGTAAAACCGAATAAATCCGGAAACATGCAAGAGATCATAAAGTGCGGAAAAGAAAGTCAGTCGTTTAATAAGATCTAGAATCCAAAAGAAAGAAACGAGTCTAGTCATACGACTTACCTGAACTAGTCCGATATCCAAACTCGATAAATTCCCGATCCGTCCGTACGTGATCTCAACTACCCGGTGAAAACGGAAACGTCTAAGCATCTGAACTAACGTCTAAGAAGCTTTTTAAAACTTATAGACCAAACGGGATGTTCTGTAAAGAAAGAACGGCCCAAACCCTAACTTTTACCTAAATTACCAAAATACCCCTAACTTTTCTATAATTCCGAAAAGTTTCCAACACGGGTCTAAGACTCTCACTATGCCCCACAACATCTCACAACCCTAAAATATTCATAACGGGTGTGAGGTAAATCCAAACCTACATCTTAAGTCACAAAACTAACCTTTAAAGAAATTACGATTTTGACCCCAAATTTCCTTAAAATTCTAGAACGGTCAAACGAGTCTCTAAACTTCCGGAAAACGTCTATCCACATATATTATCCATTAAACGGTCCTAAACGAGTTCTAAAGATTCCCGAACTTCCGATACAAGAAGAAAATCCTTAAAGAAAGTGTTAAACATCACCTAGATATCGCAATACTTTGACCTCAATTTAACTTCTCCAAACATTCCAAAAAAATTTCTAAATAAAACTTATACATACTAGGCCATGAATATAACATACTAGAAGCATAAAAAGTCCCATAATCCAAATCCACAAACCTACACAAAATCCCAAAGGTCACAATCCTAACATAAACTTTCCCGGAAACCGATTTTCTCCCAACTTTAGAAGGCCATAACTTTCGATCCAACTATTTGGATCTTGCTAGAAATCTAACATGTTATACATTGATATGTCTACTACAACATATCCATAAATCAGCCGTTGAATCTAAGTAATACATACCGAAAACGGTGTTTGAAGTTGGTTGTTTGAAGACGAAACGAAGTCTGGGCATAGTAGTGAGATGGCGTGAGGAAGAAGGCTGCACCATATCCATAGCAGTGAGATGGAATCTACTAAGGTCGTTCGGTAGGATGTGAAAGAGGAGAAGGAAGCTTAACCGACGATGTCTCTGGAGAGAAAGAAGGGTCTTGATCTGGGGTCGTTTGATAAGCTTCATCGAGTGAAGCTCTTGTACGTACTAGTCACGTCTGGGGCTTGTTGTACATGTGCAAAGGCAAGACGAGACACCCTTTGTTTTTGTTGTGCTCAACAATGACTGAAGACGCTCACAGAAGAAGGCTCGACGACACTGCCCTGTGGTGCTCGAAGGAAGGCGCTCGAGACTACACTCATGCTCTCCAAGGAAGAGTTACTGCGGTTTCCATTCCAGAAGAATAAGTGTTGTGATTTTAGATGTGTAAAAGCGGATTTGCAGGAAACAATTTTTCTTGAACATTTAAACGAGGATCACATGCATAACTGATTAGACAATTATAGGAAAGAAGGAATACTTTTTGATGCGTGGAGCACTACCTTCAGGGAGAGATTTGAGAGCCTCAAACGTGACTCCTCTAGTTGGTCCACCCAGGTATAGATCTAGATCGCCTTAGTCTTGAATGCTAGTGCAAGATTCCAAGGCAATACTCAAGAGATCGAATGGGAGAAGGCATAATATGATACTGCGGCCAGAGTTGTGTGTGAATGAAAGGTTAGAATGAATTCTAGGGTTTTCTATAAGAAAGCCTGTCTATATATAATGCTTTTTGGATAAGATATCTCCTAGAAATCTTATCTTTTAGCATTAATCTGTAAATAACACCTTATTATCTAATAAATACACACTCCCATATTATATCAAATATAATATTATAATATATACTCTTATATATTATATCTTTATAAATTGATCTAGTCCATCAGTCCAATGGGTGTGACCTCTTAGGACCCGATAATACTAGTAACATATTTAATCACATAAAATACGTAAGTCATAGTTGGCTTCTAGCAAAACGCTATGACTACCTAACATCATCAAATTATATATCTCTATGCGTGTGACCTCTTGGGCCTACTCATGGGTTTCGTTAACGAGAATGCAATGTTATCATCTATGTGCACTTTGCACACCCTTACGTCATAGAACTTGCTACTATTCAATGTCTTTGGCTTGTCCAACTGATTCGTTTCTCCATTCATAATGAAGAAGTATCCAAACTGTGATTCAAAATCATCTATGTTTGAAAACTCGCATCAATATAGCCTTTGACGACCAACTCGTCATCACCTCTATTAACCAATTGATCATCCTTAGTTCTTCTCAAGTACTTAAGGATGCTATTTGCCACTAACCAACGTGTCTCACCAAGACTCAATTGGTATCCGCTACACATGCTCAAAGCATATGTAAAGTGTAGGTAGGTACCCTTGTTTCAAGTTCATCAGGTTGAATCTACCAAGGACCTTATCAACATAAGTTCCTTGACTAAGACCAATCAACATTTTAGATCTATCTCTATAGATCTTGATGCCTAAATGTACTTGACTCCTCCAAGATCCTTCAATGAGAAATACTTCTTAAGTCATTCCTTGATTGTTTCAACATCGGAATGTTGTTCCCATTGAGTAATATGTCGTCCACATATAGGACTAGAAACGTTATTTTGCTCCCACTAAAATTCTTGTAAACACATGGTTCTTTGAATCTATTGAAGTCAAACTATTTGATCACTTCATAATATCAAAGAGTCCAACTCCTGAATGCTTGCTTAAGTCCATAAATGATCTTCTTAAGTTTGCATACCTTCCAAGGTTTTTTCAGATCTACAAAACCCTCAGGATGTATCATACATACACCCTCTTCTAAATATCCATTTAGAAAATCGGTCTTGATATCTAATTGTCATATCTCACAGTCATAATATGCGAAAATTGCTAGGATAATCTTAATGGATCTGATCATTACAAACAGGGAAATGTTTCATCATAGTCAATGTAACACCCCAAATCCGCGGGACTCGGGATGCTACGGGCGAGACCTCACAATGGGTCCCGACCCTTAGCTTGACAACAATTTCACCGGACCTTCCAACAAGGCACAAATAAAGGCGAAATCTCAAAACGTTTTTAATGCATGCAAAAACGAAAAGTGACAAACACAAGGTGGAAACTCAGCCGAGTCCTCAAAACAATACAACTCGATACGAAAGTCTAAACGTACGACAACATCCATGAAGAACGATAAGAAACATAACCCAAAACCATCCCCGTCCTATAATGTACGGAGACCCCGGTTGTCCACTCCTCCACCTCACTCGGCGGGTCCCTAACCTGCAAGTCATCTACAACACGGTTTAAAAACCGTTAGCTCATATTCGAAGCATTAGAAAAGCGGTGAAGGCACAAACACAACCATAGCACATAACATAAAATACACAAGTCCGGTTTATTATCTTTTTATTATTAAGTCATATCTCGTTCTAATTCAACTTCGGTTTGTGACACGAGAACCACCGTGGTCTCGCCCCGGTCCCTACTTACCGGCAAAGAATGGTACGGATGCACCCAACCATCTGACCCCCGGTCTAGTCGCCGAGATCCTCCTAGACCCACGCAGGGCTAGGCAGAATGTCACCGCCCATTATCATACACTTGGGCCAAAATATATATATAAGGTCGGTGATCCTAATTACCGGTTTAATTGTTATACAAGAACATAAACACACACCACCAAACTCACATCAATGCTAATACATAAAATACGAGCTAAGTAAGTCCGGAGACTTACCTCGTCACCAAACCCAAGTCACCACACTCTTGCTTCCTTAAGGAGGAAGCCCACAACCTGCTCACAAGAGATATGCATATCAATACATACTCACACTCAAGAAGTCTTAGACTTCACTCTAGTGATCTATGCCAGATCACCTAACCCTCAAACTAGGAATACATCCTAGGTCCCAAGTACTCATCACACTCTCAACACATGCAACAACCCACAACAGTTTATATTATCACAAGATATTACTCCTCAACCAAAGAGGCACAAGCTAGCCTAGAAGATCCATCATGCTCACATGCTCATACCATCAAATATATCGAGCCTTAAGGGCTCCTAGGTCCACATCCACTACATGTCATCTCACACTATTCTAGATCCATCCTAGGCATGCTACTACATGAATCAACAACAAATCTAAGGAATGAACGAGGAGTGAAGGAGAGGAGAAGCCTACTGTTGCAGAAACCGCAGCCGTGGAGTGAAGCTGGCGCCCCCTGCGAACACAGGAGCCGCCCCCACGGAACTAGGAGCCGCACCCGCGGTGGACCGCGTCGACCGCCAGGAGCCGCCCCGCGGCCGTGCCGAGCCGCACCCGCGGCCGTGCCGGGCCGCACCCACGGCTGTGTTATGCCGCCCCTGCGGCTGGCCGCTCCCGCGGCCGTGCCGGGCCGCACCCGCGGTTGTGTTGTGCCGCCCCTGCGGCTGGCTGCTCCCGCGGCTGTGCTGAGCCGCCCCGCGGGTTCTGTGCAGAACGTCGTCTTCTTCATCTCCGATCGTGGATCCTTGGCTCCAAAGTCCTTCTTCTCTTGTTGGATGTTCTCCAAACATCCACCACGGGTCTAAGACACCTCTCATTGACCTAAACGAGCTAAGAACCTAGGCATGCAAAGAATTGAGAAAAACTCCACAAGATCTTCGTCCATAGCCATGGATGAAGGAGGGAGGAAGAAGAAGGGAAAGAACAGCAAAGAAGAGAGGGAAGGGAGAGGAAAGAGCTTACCAACAGCCTGGGATTTCCTTCTGCAGTCCATAGCTTGGATCTTTAGCACCAAGGGAGAAGAGAGGAAAAGAGAGGAGAAGAGATGAGTGTGGAAGAGTGAAAGAGAGAGTAACGTGAGAAGTGAGCTAAGGGAGGAGAGAGAGAGAGACAAGGCTGCAAAGGAGGTGTGGGGATCAAGGGGTCAGCTGACCTCTTGACCCTCACACGGACCGAGGGGTCGGAAATGACCCCTTGTCATTTTTAACCCGGAACGAAGGGTCGGAACGCGGAAAAAGAGGAAAAACGACGAGTCGGCTCGGGACTTTCTTAGGAATAAATCACGGGACTCGGCATCTCGGGATTACGAGATAACTACAAAGTGCTCCAAGTCCGGAATAAATTCCGGGCGTTACATATACCATGAATTTGTCTAAATCATTTGGACAACAAGCCTTGCCCTATAGACTGAAAACATTTTCATCCTTGTCCGTCTTTGTCCAAAGACCCATTTGCAACCAATGAGTTTTACAAATCTATCAAGTCTCATACTTGATTTTCAAACATGGATTCTATTTCAGATTTCATGACTGTAAACCATTTTTCAGAGTTGGTATCCGTCATATCTTGTTTGTAGGTTTTGGGCTTGCCGCTCTCTAAAAGTAGAACGTTAATCTTAGCAATCAACACATAGTCATCCAAATGACCAGGTTGTTGCCTAACCCTACTAGATCTCAATTGTGGTCCAACAATAAAAGAGATTTCAACTGTGGAAATTTCCACATCTTCATGTGGTCCCACTAGGTTATCATCTACTTGAGGAATTACATCTTGATTTTGAGGTTCTACCCTTTGGGCAGGAATATCAATGTAGTCAAGTTCCTCAATGACTTCATGTATGTCCTCTTTTTATTGAGTTTGTTGCTCAGCCTGAATCTCATTAAAGCTGAACATTTCTCCCAGTTGTGTTCTTGGAAATAAATCTTTTTTCCAAAAAGACACCATCCCGAGCAACAAAAACCTTGTTCTCATTAGGATGATAGAAATAGTATCCTTTGTTTCTTTAGGATAACTTACAAAGTAGCACTTGTCTGATTTGGGTGCTAACTTATCAGATAGTAAACGCTTTACATAAGCTTCGCAATCCTAGACTCTCAAAAATGACAAGACTGGAACTTTTCCACATCATAGCTCATATGGTGTTCTACCAACTAAGCATGACGGAAATCTATTTAGTGTGAACGTAACAATAGTGAGGGCATATCCCCAAAAGTATGTAGGAAGATCAACAAAACTCATCATTGAGCAGACTATGTCTAACATAGTCATGTTTTTCCTTGCTTCTTATCTTCCAAGTACTTGAGGTAATTTCTCTTCCAAAGCCCTTTTCTCTTATAATAGAAGAAATCATGTTCAGTAGTGACCTTCACTTTGGGAGAGTTGGTCTTAGGTTGAGCAACTAATTTTGTAAGAGCCTTAGTCCTTGGGAGCCAGTTTTGGCCTTAGCCGCCTCCGCGGGTCTGTGAGGCTGCCCCTGCGGCTCCTTTGTTGTTCCGCCCCTGTGGCAAGGAATTCCGCCCCTGCGGTTTCCTGCGGCTGCAGCCGGCTTTGTTGACCTTTAACTGTGCTTTAGCTTCTCCTTTCCTTCCTTTTTAAGCCTCTTCTTTGGCTCGTGAGCAAGGGTTTCCACTCCTTTTCCCAGCCTTACATCCTTCTTGCTTCCTCTTTCATCTCCTTGATCTTGTGTGTGAGTTTCTCTTGAAGTTTGCAAGAGAGGTGGTTGTGTGGATTGTTGAGGTTGATGTTATGTTTTGTGTTGAGCTTAGAGGCCAGTTGTGGTGTGGTTTTGATCTTCCTTGTAGCCTAGGACCACAAGTGTGGTAAGTCTTCTTCTTCTTCTCTTATTCCCTTCTTTGATTCCATCTTCCTTAGCTTAGGTTTAGATGAATTGATCATAGATTGATGTTGGAATGTGTATGTATATGTATGTGTGTGACTTTGGAATAAAGAAGACTTGATTTGATCACGTGAAGAGCCGAAGAAGAACCGCGGGATCACCTTCTGCACTGTCGCCGCCCCCGCAGTCTAGCAAAGCCGCCCCTGCGGGTACCTTGTTACCGCACCCGCGCTCGGAAGCCGCCGCCCCTGCGGGAGCCGTGTTACAACGCCTGTGCCGTGCCTGCGCTTGCCTGCGGCCGCTGTCACCGCGACTGCGGCCGAGTATTGTCGCGCCTGCGGGTTGCCTGTTCCGCCCCTGCGTCTTTCCGTCACGCAGGTGCGTCTTGTCCCGGGTCTACCTAGAGTTGGGTAGATCCTTTCCTTTCCTAGTATGAGCGGGTTAGTAGCATGCTAGGTACGTGTATGAGGTTAGAATGATGATGAGTATGATATCGTTTATGCCGGTTATGGGATTTTAGGTTTATGAGTTAGGATATGATCCTCATGGATCCCTTGGGTCTAGGTGTGACCCCCTTGATGGATATGAGTTGATATATTGTTATGCCTTGTTATTAGGCAGTGTTTTCTCCAGAGTTGGAGTTGATCGGGTTGAGATTACTTCTGAGGTTGAGGTAAGTCCATAGGACTTACTTAGCTACCATCCTTATATCGGATGTGAGCATGAGTGGTGATTGTTATATGCTTGATAGCATGCGATATTGATTATTACCAACCTATGGTCTAGTGATTGCCCATTGTAGGGCCGTGACAACATACCCTTTCATCCCTTCGTGGAGTTCGGGAGATTCTCTGTAGTCATGTCAGATCTGGTACACGGGATGGACCCTTTCACCATTCCCATAGGGTACATGGGAAGGCATGCCGGTACCACTCCAGCTGGCTATTGCACTCGGAGGTGTTTATGTTTTTATGATGTGTGGATGTGCTTATGCTTATCTTATATGTGTATGGTTAGCTAACTTTCATACCGTGTTGTAGATACTTTGCAGGTTAGGAGAACTGCAGAGTGATCCAAAGTGGGTGATCTGTTGAGGGCTCCCTACACTGGGTCGTTCTCGTGGGATATGGGATCTTTTGACCATGTATATATTTATGTTTTGTTTGTACTCAGCAGCACGTTGTATAAACCTTTTGATACTTTTATATCAGTTTGATGTTTTGTATTTAATCTATCGGTGCCTTGTTGTAAGATTCAGTGAACTTGTTGTCAAGCTAGGGTTAGGATCCATTGTGAGATCCTAGCCCAGTAGCACCTCGAGTCCTACGGATTCGGGGTGTTACAAAATTGGTATCAGAGCCCGGTTGACAACAATGGCACTAGTAATCTGCGATAAAGGTCGAATAGATAAATAAACAGGACCCGAAAGGGGTCAGACTTTTCAAAAGGTTTTGGTTTTGAAGTGAGTACAAATGTTTTGGGATATCGTCTACGTGAGCCATCGCCCCTCTGAAGATCTCGACAGTATAGATATATATGGATACTCTGTTGTGATTGATTTGATATATATCTATACATATGGCATATATATAGCCTTTTGAGTTAGGGTTACGTCCTCTGTAGATGTTTCAGACTAGAGCCGTTCCTGCAGCTGCAGCGGAGGAGGTTCATGCTGATGTTGCTGAGAGTGTCGTCCATGAGATTGAGAACGGCATAGCTGGGAGACAGGGTCCACAACGAGTCCTGTCAGATGACTCGGATTATGTCTCCATGGGAGGACCAGAGTTCCGCGAATATATCCGGCGAGTGGAGGAGGTTGTCAGAGCGGGTAGACCTATCCTGGATCTTCCAGCACACGAGGGATCACCTGAGAGATCCCATGGAGTGACTCAGGTGCCAGCTGTACAGGCACATGCTGCTGAGATTACTCGAGCTCCAAAGGAGTACAAAGGGCCTCGACCAGACAGTTGGTTGAAGGCATTCCATCAGATGAGAGTACCCCCTTTCTCTAGGAAGGTAGGGTTAGAGGTTGAGCTCTGGATTGGGCATGTAGACTCGGCTCTTGAGTCTATTAGATGTCCAACTGACAGACATATAGAGTTGGTGCAGACTTTGTTCAGAGATTTGGCACAACACTGGTGGAGGTCTATACGGGGTCAGGTTATCAGCTATGACCAGATGAGGACCATGATCAGAGAGCGTTTCTGCCCTGCCTCACTGAGGAGGGAGAAACTGCGGGATTTTGTGGAGGCTGGCTTTAAGGATGTACCAGTCTTTGAGGCTATTAGGAGATTCCAGGAGGAGCTGGCTTTACTGGGTCCAGTTGCACTTCATGTGGATCAGCATGTGTATCTCTTTTCCTGGCGACTGAGGGATGCCACCCGGGCCTATATGGCGGGATTTCATGTGAGTCCTTGATGGACTACCAAGATAGAGCCGCCGACTATGAGCGAGAGCGGGCTGGACATAGGAGAGCTTCACAGACCGGAGGGTCTGAGAAGAGATAGTGGACTGGGCAGACCAGTGGCGCTGGTGGAGTTGTTTGTTCAAGGCGTGATCAGAGACGCCAGAGTTATTCCTCATCTGCACCGGTTGCAGATACGAGACGACAATGTTTTAACTGTAGTGGTTATGGACATATGAGACCAAAGTGTACGAAGCCGTTAGTGACTTGTTTCACTTGTGGCAGACAGGGTCACCGACATATATTCTGTAGACAGGGTGAAGCTTAATCACAACAGGGTACTTCTCCTGCTAGTGTAGCTAGGGGTGGACAGAGGCCACCTCAGCAGCAACAAACACAGGGACAACAAAGAGTCCTAGATCGTCCTACTACTCAGGGAGCTGCTCTTGGGTCGAGTAGAGGCAGAGGTCGTGGCGGGAATGCTACTGACACTAGAGGAGCTCAGGGTAGAGTCTTTGAGCTAAGAAGTGCAAAGGAGCCAGTTGCACCGATTGCTACAAGTACCCTTCTGATTCATGGTTTACCTGTTGGAGTCTTATTTGATACGGGTGCTACGCACTCTTTTATATCTGTTGCATGTGTAGAGCGTCTGGGTTTAGATACGACTGAGGGGATACCCTTTAGTATAGGGTTAGCCGATGGTAGTAGGGTCATATGTACCCATGAGATATTTGATTGCCCTATTTTTGTTGGGACTTGTGTGTTATTTGTTGATCTGTTTATCATGCCGTTGGTGCACGAGGATGCTATTTTAGGTATGGATTGGATGGGTAGGTATCATGCTGTGTTAGATGTAGGTAGGAGGACTGTTACCCTCTCTACCGTGTTAGGATAGATAGAGGTTTTCCGAGGTTGGGACCTTGAAAAATCTGGCATGGTTGTTAGTGCGATACGGGCAGCGAGACTGATTGCACAGGGTTGTGAGGCCTTCTAGCGTTATGCCATGTAGGAGGGGGAGAGTCCAGCACTTGAGGATATCCAGTTGTCTGTGATTTTGCATATGTTTTTGTTGAGCCGTCCAGTTTTCCACCTCAGAGGAGTGTGGACTTCAGTATTGAGTTAGAGCCTGGTACGAGACCTATCTCGAAGGCCCCATACCGGATGACGCTTGTCGAGATGTTGAAGCTGAAGGAGCAACTCGAGGAGTTGGCTGAGAAGGGCTTTATTCGCCCTAACGTATCCCCATGGGAAGCACCTGTCCTCTTCTTACGGAAGAAGGACGAATCGTTGAGATTGTGTATAGATTACAGAGAGCTGAACAAGGTGACCATCAAGAACAAGTATCCATTGCCTCGTATTGATGACTTCTTGGATCAGCTTCAAGGAGCGACAATATTTTCCAAGATTGACCTGCGCTCAGGATATCACCAATTGAGGGTGAGAGAGCAGGATGTGCACATGACAGCATTTCGGACCAGATATGGACACTACGAGTTGGTAGTGATGCCATTTGGGCTTACGAATGCCCCAGTCGTTTTTTTGTAGTTGATGAACGGCATCTTCATTGACTTCCTGGATCAGTTTGTGGTGGTATTCATAGATGAGATTTTGGTGTACTCTCGTAACAGAGAGGAGCATTCAGGGTAGTTAATGATTGTATTACAGGTTCTACGAGATAGAGAACTTTATGCTAAGTTCTCTAAGTGCGAGTTCTGGATGCCAGAGGGTACATAGGATTTTGTGGGGTACAGTGATGCATCCAAACTAGGCTTGGGATGTGTATTGATGCAACGGGAATTGAATAACCGCCAACGTAGGTGGCTTGAGCTGATCAAGGATTTTGATCTAGAGATTTTGTATCATCCAGGAAAGGCGAACGTTGTCGCCGACGCCCTGAGCAGGAAGACGCCTCGAGAGCATGCGATTGCGAGGTTGATAGTTCAGCATCAATTGCAGAGAGACCTGATTGGGTTAGAGTTGGACATCTAGTTTCCTGATGAGGATGTCCAGCTACGTACTTTAGAGGTTCTTCCTGGTCTGTTGGGTGAGATCCAACAGAAGCAAGAGACCTGCCTGACACTGACGAGGATACGAGAGAGGATGTCTCGGGATGAGACACTACAGTTTCTTCTGGGAGCAGAGGGAGTGTTGAGGCGCCGCGGTCGCGTCTGTGTACCCGCTGATGCGGATCTACGCTAGAGGATTTGACAGGAGGCTCACTGTACGCCTTATTCAGTACATCCAGGTACGAGTAAGATGTACCAAGATTTGAGACGTTTATATTGGTGGGGAGGGTTGAAGCCCGATGTGGCCAGATTTGTGGCAATGTGTGCGATCTATCAGCAGGTCAAGATAGAGTATTGCAGACCTGGAGGTGAACTCGATCCACTTCCTGTTCCACAGAGGAAGTGGGAGGACGTCACCATGGATTTTGTTACTGGCCTGAGACCGAGCAGGAGCTTTGATGCCATCTGGGTCATAGTGGATAGATTGACGAAGACGGCACGTTTCATCCCTATTCGGGAAACGTGGTCGGTGAGCAGATTAGCAGAGGAGTACACTAGGCAGATAGTGAGANCTTCTTCTTTCTTCTTCTTTGATTCCATTCCTCTTCTTAGCTTAGTATAGTTCTCCTAGGTGTGTTTTGATGTTGGAATGTGTATATATATGTATGTGTTTGGTTGTGGAATGGTGAAGACGTGAGTTGATCACGTAAAGAGTGGAAGAGAAGTCGGGAGTTTACGCTCTGCACTGTCGCCTCCCTCGAGCCAGTGAGACACCTCCCCTGCGGAACCTTGTCACCGCACCCGCGCCTCAACGCCGCCGCCCCTGCGGCTACGGTCACCGCCCTGCGTTGGAGCACCGCCGCGCCTGCGTCTTCTGTCACTTCGCCCCTGCATCCCTCTTGTCACGCAGGTGCGTCTTGTACCGGATCTACCTAGAGTAGTGTAGATCCTTTCCTTTCCTAGTATGAGTGGGTTAGTAGCATGCTAGGTATGTGTATGAGGATAGAATGATGTTGAGTATGATATCGTTATATGCCGATTATAGCTTTGAGGTTTAGTAGTTTATTGAGGTTATAAGTTGGATATGATCCTTATGGATCCCTTGGGTCTAGGTGTGACCCCTTTGATTGATAGAAGATTTGATATCTCTTTATGCCTTCTTATTAGGCAGTGTTGTCCTCCAGATTGGAGTTGATCGTGTTGAGAGTACTTCGAGGTTGAGGTAAGTCCATAGGACTTACTTAGCTACCATCCCTATATTGGATGTATGCATGAGTGGTGTTTGATATATGCTTGATAGCATGTGATGATTGATTATTACCGACCTATGGTTTAGTGACCGCCCATTGTAGGGCTGTGATAACTTGTCCTATCATCCCGCTGGGAGACAGGGAAGTTCTCTGCGGACAGGCCAGATCTGGAAGTGGGACGGGCACCTACCACTCCCTTACGGTATACGGAAAAGTGTTTACCAGATTACCACTCCAACTGACAACGGCACCGAGAGGCGAGGATTATATATTCCTCGTGTCACATATATTCATATACATATATATACGATTTGAGTGTTGGACTTATTAAAGATAATTAAACGGGTAAATGTGTGATAGCATGATGATGTGTTAATATTTCCTGAAGTGTGTTTGTGCTTATGCATCTTATATATATATGTGTATGGTTAGCTAACGGTTTTATACTGTGTTGTAGATCCTTTGCAGGTTAGGAGAAGTGCAGAGTGATTCAGATGGGGTGAACCGCTGAGGGCTCCGTACATTGGGTTATGCGAGGGTTATGGGGATTTTGTATGAACAGTTATATTTTTTGGTTTGTACTCAGCGGTGCTTCGAAACCTTTTGATTTATATATATACAGTTTGATGTTTTGGTTTTAATCTATATGTGTCTTGTTGTAAGATCCAGTGAACTTGTTGTCATGCTAGGGTCAGGATCCATTGTGAGATCCTAGCCCAGTAGCGCCCCGAGTCCTATGGATTTGGGGTGTTACAATTCCTTGCCGGTAAGTAAGGACCAAGGCGAGACCACGGTGGTTCTCGTGTCACAAACCTAAGTTGAATTAGAACGGGATACGACTTAATAATAAAAATATAATAAACCGGACTTGTGTGTTTTGGAGTACGTATGTGTTGTGTTGATGTATGTGTATGTGCCTTCACCTCGTTTCTAATGCTTCGAGTATGAGCTAACGGTTTTAAACCGTTCGTGTAGATGCCTTACAGGTTAGGGACGCCGCCGAGTGAGATGGTGGAGTGGACAGCCGGGGTCTCCGTACATTATAGGACGTGGACGTTTTGGGTTTATGTCTTTGTATTGTTGGATTGTGGATTGTGTTGTACGGTTTAGGTTTTCTTATCGGAGTTGTGTCGTTTTGAGGACTCGGCTGAGTTTCCACCTTGTATCTTTACATTTCAGTTTCTCGCATACATTATAAACGGTTTGAGTTTTGCCTTTATTTGTGCATTGTTGGAAAGGTCCGGTGAAATTGTTGTCAGGCTAAGGGTCGGGACCCATTGTGAGGTCTCGTCCGTAGCATCCCAAGTCCCGCGGATTCGGGGTGTTACAAAGTGGTATCAGAGCCCTAGGTTGACAACAATGGAACTCGCAATCTTTTAAAGGCCAAATGAGGAATAAACAGAACCCACACGGGTTCTGACTTTTCGTTTTCAAAATCATGTGCATGAGTCGGGTTTGGGTTAGAATGTACGGGACCACCACTCCTTCCGCAAACCTCGGCGACATAGATCTCTGGATTTGATATATATATATATATATATATATATATATATATATATATATATATATATATATATATATATATATAACATTACATAGTGATATATATATATATATGGCCTTAGGATGTTTTTGGATATGTATGTACCTAGCTATGTATGTGGCCTTAGGATGTTTTGGGCTTGTATGCCTTGGATGTATATTGTGATCATGCGTACCTTTATACTTTTGAAAGTTTTATCATACCGAGATCGTAAGTATTACCTACGTATTTATACATAAGTAAATGTCATACGCTATCAGATGGCACGTACGAGAGCTACCACTTATGTGGGACCCGCCAAGGGTAGACCCACTCTTCCTCCTACCGTCCCGAGACGGGGACGAGTAGGAAGACCCCCAGGCGCGAGAGGGAGAGATGGGGGACGTATCCCATTGCAAACCCACCAGTTGTGGATCCACCAGCAATTGAGGTTCCCGTAGAGGAAGTCGCCGAGAGCATCATTCACGAGGCTGGGGATAGGACCGTTGTGAGGTCCGGGGCGCAGAGTGCTCCATCTTCCAGGAACGGGGGAGCGTCCATTGGAGCTACCGTGTTTGGGGACTACGTACGACAAGTTGATGAGGCGTTTAGGACGGGAGCACCACCTCCCGCACCGGTGCCTGCACCTTCACCTGCAAGATCAGCTGAGGTCTCGCAGAGAGTGACTCAGATTAGGGCTGCACCAGAGATAGTTGCACCAGCGGTAGTTGCACCCGAGCCGGTTATGGAGGTTGTTAGGGCGAGAGATGAGTTGAGGTCTCTGAGACCTGATTCATGGTTGAAGGCTTTCAACCAGTAGCATGTACCCTACTTCGACGGGAAAGTAGGGTTAGAGGTCGAGTACTGGATTGGGCATGTGGAGTTGGCTTTAAAGGCGATCCGTTGTCCAGAGGAGAGGCAGGTTGAGGTAGTCCAGATTTTATTTCGAGAGCAGGCCCAGTATTGGTGGAGGACGGTTAGAGGAGGTGTGACCAGGATGGATCAGCTGCTGAGCCTCGTTAGGGAGACCTTTTGCCCGGATTCACTGAGAAGAGACAGAGTCCGGGATTCTTGGAGGCAGGATTTGAGGACGTCCCAGTCATAGAGGAGGTGTGACCAGAATGTCTATCTCTTTTCCAGGAGACCGAGGGAGTCCACCCGTGCTTACCTTGCGGGATTTTGTTGTGACTCACTAGCGGAGTACCAGGACCGAGCTTCGGCCTATGAGAGAGATCGACTTGGGTCTAGGAAGGCAGCACAGTCCGGAGAACCGGACAAGAGACAGAGGATAGTACCAGCTAGTTCGGGGGCCGGAGTAGCGGGTCGGGGACGTAGCCAGACTCCGGGACGTCCCGGCCCTCAGACATCGAGGCAGGCCTCAGACGGGGGACGTCAGTGCTACAATTGTGGAACGTTTGGACACATGAGGAATACATGTAGGAAGCCGCCCGTGGCTTGTTTCACTTGTGGTCAGATGGGCCACCGAGACGCTTTTTGCCGTCAGGGCAAGTCACAGTCGCAGCAGGGTTCCTCGCCTGCTGGCGTAGGAGGGGGCAGTTAGAGGCCGCTATAGTTTCAGTCACAAGGCTCTCAGTAGAGGGGCCAGGGGCAGGTTCAGGCCCGTACATACGGATCAGCCCAAGGACAGGGCCGAGGTAGAGGCCGTGGTGGAGGTACCCATGAGACCAAAGGCGCACAGGCCAAGGTATTTGAGTTGAGGAGTGTTGTTGATCCACCGGCACCGGCAGCCCCATGTACTATTCGAATTCACGGCTTTTCGGTCCGAGTTTTATTTGATACGGGTGCTACGCACTCTTTTATATCCGATGATTGTGTAACTAGTTTGTCCTTAGTTACGGTAGAGGGGAGACCCTTCATTGTAGGGTTACCCGATGGAGGTAGGGTTAGTGGTACCCGAGAGGTACGCGGTTGTCCCATTCGTTTGGTAAACCGAGATTGGTTAGCCGACTTCTTTGTCATGCACTTAGTGCCTGAAGAAGTCATCCTTGGGATGGATTGGATGGACCGCCATCGAGCCGTTTTAGACATTAGCCGGAGGACCGTGACGGTTACCACGGAGGCGGGGCACGAGGTGATTTTCCGAGGTTGGGACCTCGGGAAGGCCGGTACAACCATTAGTGCGGTCTCAGCCGCGAGACTTATCGGGCAGGGATGCGAAGCCTTCTGATGTTATGCCATGAAGGAGGAGGCGGGACCATCGCTGGAGGAGATTCCCGTGGCATGCGAGTTCGAGGACGTTTTTGGGGAGCCACCCGGGCTACCACCGTAGAGGAGCGTTGATTTTGCTATTGAGTTTAAGCCCGGCACGAGGCCAATCTCCAAGGCTCCATACCGCATGGCGCCAATCCAGATGTTGAAGCTGAAGAAGCAGCTCGAGGAGTTAGCCGAGAGGGGTTTCATACACCCGAGCGTTTCCCCTTGGGGTGCACCGGTCCTCTTCGTCAGGAAGAAGGACAGATCTTTGAGGCTATGCATTGATTACCGGGAGTTGAACAAAGTCACCATCAAGAACAAGTACCCGTTGCCGCGCATTGATGATTTGTTGGACCAGCTGCAGGGAGCCTCCGTGTTTTCACGTAAAGATTTGAGGTCTGCATATCACTAGTTGAGAGTGACAGAGGAGGACGTGCCGAAGACGGCATTCAGGACGAGATACGGCCATTATGAGTTTGTCGTGATGCCATTTAGGCTCACGAATGTACCCGCCGTCTTCATGGAGTTGATGAACGGCATCTTCATCGACTTCTTGGACCAGTTTGTAGTAGTGTTTATAGACGACATCTTAGTTTACTCCCGGAGTATGGAGGAGCATGAGGGACACCTGAGGACGGTGCTTCGAGTCCTCCAGGATAGAGAGCATTACGCTAAGCTCTCTAAGTGCGAGTTTTGGATGTCCGAGGTGGCATTCCTAGGTCATATAGTTTCCACCGAGGGTGTCATGGTTGACCCGGCGAAGATAGAGTATGTTTCCTCATGGCCGCCTCCTAGGACGGTCAAGGAGGTGCAGTTTCTTGGGCTTAGCGGGATACCACCGCCGCTTTGTTGAGGGTTTCTCTGTGATTGCACGACCGCTCACTTCCTTGCTGAAGAAAGTCTACCAGGTTCGTCTGTTCCGAGCCTTGTCAACGCAGCTTTGAGGAGCTGAAGAGGAGGTTGACCTCCGCTCCCGTGTTAGCCCAGCTTGAGGGCGTAGAGGATTTTGTAGTGTATAGTGACGCCCCTAAGCTAGGTTTGGGGTGCGTTTTGATGTAGAGAGGTAGGGTTATTGCGTACGCTTCTCGGCAGTTGAAGCCGTACGAGGAGAATTACCCTACCCATGATCTTGAGCTAGCGGCAGTGATTCATGCCCTAAAGATCTGGCGACATTACTTGTACGGAGCTACGTGTCAGATCTCCACAGACCATAAGAGTATGAAGTATATATTCACTCAGCGGGAGTTGAATAACCGCCAGAGAAGATGGTTGGAGCTGATTAAGGACTTTGACTTAGAGATTTTGTACCATCCAGGGAAGGCGAACATAGTCGCCGATGCTTTGAGTAGGAGGACACCTCGAGAGGAGGCTATAGCTCGGCTTACGGTTCAGCCACAGTTGCAGAAGGATTTGATAGAGTTGGAGTTGGATATCCGGTTCCCGGATACGGATTGTTGTTTATCCGAGTTAGATGTATTACCTGACCTGTCCGGAGAGATCCGGCAAAAGCAGGAGGGATGTCCCATTTTGATGAGGATCCGGGACAGGATGTCCCGAGGAGAGGCACCGTAGTTTATCACAGGAGCAGACGGGCTATTGAGACGCCAGGGACGTATTTGTGTACCGTCGGACCAGGAGTTGAGAGAACGGATTTTGCATGAAGCACATTCCACACCTTACTCGGTGCACCCAGGCACGAGTAAGATGTACCAGGATATTAGGAGATTTTATTGGTGGGGCGGGCTCAAGCCCGATGTAGCTAGATATGTGGCCCGATGCGCGACCTACCAACAGGTCAAGATCGAGCACCAGGGACACGGAGGAGAGCTTCACCCACTGCCCGTGCCGTAGTGGAAGTGGGAGGACATATCCATGGATTTCGTTACCGGTCTGAGACCGAGTAGGAGCTTCGACGCGATATTGGTAGTAGTAGATCGGTTGACGAAGACCGCGCGTTTCATCACTATACGGGAAACGTGGCCGGTGAGTCGTTTAGCCGAGGAGTTTACCCGTCAGATTGTGAGATTACATGGAGTACCGAGGACCATCATCTCGGACAGGGACGGGCGTTTTACCTCGAGGTTCTGGCAGCAGGTACACGCCGCCCTAGGTTCGAGTCTTCATTTCACCACCGCATACAATCCACAGACCGACGGTCAGTCTGAGCGGACTATTCAGACTTTAGAGGATATGTTACGAGCATGTGCACTAGATTGGGGTCAAGTATGGCCAGACCATCTCCCGTTGGTCGAATTTTCATATAATAACATCTGGCACGCGTCGATTGGGATGGCACCGTATGAGGCATTGTATGGACGGAGATGCCGTACTCCCTTATGTTGGGACGAGCCGGGGAATTCTAGCGTTGTAGCTCCAGATCAGTTACAGGACAACTTGGCTAGAGTTGCTTTGATCCGAGAGAGGATGTTAGCCGCGCAGAGCCGTCAAAGGTCGTATGCGGATAGGAGGCGTAGACCGCTCGAGTTCAGGGTAGGAACTCGGTTGTGGTTGAGGGTATCAGCGACGCGGGGCGTCAGGTGATTCGGCATTAAGGGGAAGTTAAGCCCCCGATATGTCGGTCCATTCGAGATCTTGGAGAGAGTCGGTGAGGTGGCATACCGGTTAGCATTGCAACCGCGGTTGAAGGGTATACATCCAGTATTTCATGTCTCTCAGCTGAGAGAGTACATACACGACCCGAGGCACATCATTGGCCACGAGGACCTAGTGGTCGATCCGGACCATACTTTTGCCGAGCATCCGATAACGATTGTAGAGCGGAGTACGAGGCCCCTTCGATCGAAGGAGGTACCGATGCTGATAGTGCAGTGGTCGAGGCGAGGAGCCGATGAGGCTACATGGGAGACGGAGGATAGTATCCGGATGAACTATCCTGAGTTTTACGCAGATTTAGCGACATCGATAGGACCCGTCAGGTTAGTCCCGAGATCTTCCCTTGTTTGTGCTATGTGTTTATGCCATGACATGTTATGTGAGTTCGTATGAGTATAAGTGTACCTTGCGAGGTCTTGATGTGATTTTATTCGTAGGCTTGGATTAGGGCCGTTAGTTGACGTTGTTACGAGTACCGCGTGGTTACGTGACGTGTTTGGCAGAGGGTGTTGCGTTTAGCAAGTTTCGGGACGAAACTTGTTTTTAGGGGGGGTTAGTTGTAACATCCGGAATTTCTATTCTAGACTTAGAGCGTTTTGTAGACCTTTCCGCGTTAGCAGCTCAGTTTTCCCGCATGCACGAGGTGCTGAGTGCCGGGATTTATTCCCAAAATCCCGCACCAACCCTTCGTTTTTCCTTTTTGATTTCCACCCCCTCGTTCCAAGCAGAGGTGACAAGAGGTCAGCTGACCCCTTGATCCCCTCTCCCTTTTGCAGCTCTTGTTCCATCCCCTCTCTCTCACTTGGCTTCTCTTTCATGTTCTTTGCTTCCTCTCTTCCTCTCTTCTCTCTCTTTGCTCTTCTTCAACCTTGGGAGCTCTTGCATGTGTGGACTGCAGTAGAGGAGGATCAGATCCAAGGTGGTAAGCTTCTTCCTCTTCCTTCCTTCTCCTCCTTGGTTGTTTGTCTCTTTCTTTCCCTCTCCATCACCCATGATCATGGATGAAGCTCTTGAGAAGCTTTTTCCTCAAATTCTTGCATGTGCTTGTTCTTAGCTCATTTAGGTCGTGGAGAGGAGTCTAAGATCAGTGGTTGGTGTTTGGAGAAGACCCAGCAAGCAGAAGAGGACATTGGAGCCCCGGACACACAGTCGAAGACGAAGAAGATGACGTTCTGCTGCTAAACCGCGGGGGGGGATCATCAGAGCCGTAGGGGCGGACCCAGGCCACCGCAGGGGTGGCTCCAGGACGCCAGGAGCCAAAGGGGCGGCGCCAAGAGGCGCAACGGCGGCGCCAATAGGCCGCAAGGGCGGTGACTGCTCCGCATGGGCGTCAACTTGACTCCGCGGCTACGTTTTCTTCAACAGTAGGCTTCTCCTCTCCCTTCCACTTCGTTCCTTCCTTAGTTGTGTACTTGTATCATGTTAGTAGCATGCCTAGGATGGATCTAGAGTAGCTTGAGATGCCACCTAGTGGTTGTGAACCTAGGAGCCCTTAAGGCTCGATGTAGTTGATGGTTACGAGTGTGTTGAGCATGATGGACCTTCTAGGCTAGCTTGTTCCTTCTTGGCTGAGGTTAAAGATCATGTGAGGATATAAACTGTTGTGAGTTGCTTTCATGTGTTGAGAGTGCGGTAAGTACCATGGACCCTAGGATGCATTCCTAGCTTGAGGGTTAGGTGATCTTGCTTAGATCACTAGAGTGAAGTCTAAGACTTCTTGAGCGTGAGCATGTGTTGATATGTATATCTTCTTGTGAGCAGGTTGTGGGCTTCCTCCCTAAGGAAGCGAGAGTGTTGTGAGTTGAGTGTGGTGACGAGGTAAGTCTCCGGACTTACTTAGCTCGTATTTTACGTATTAGCATCGATGTGTGTTGGTGGTGTGTGTGTGTGTGTGTTATTGTTTATGTTATAAACAACTAAACCGGTAATAGGACCACCGACTTTATATTATTTTGGCCCAAGTGTATGATAACGGGCGGTGACATCATCTGCCTAGCTCTTGCGAGAGTCTAGGAGGTTCTCGGCGACTAGCCCGTGCGGGTAGACGGTCGGATGCATCAGTACCATTCCTTGCCGGTAAGTAGGGACCGAGGCGAGGCCACAGTGGTTCTCGTGTCACAAACCTAAGTTGAATTAGAACGGGATACGACTTAATAATAAAAAGATAATGAACCGGACTTGTGTGTTTTGGAGTACGTATGTGTTGTGTTGATGTATGTGTATGTGCCTTCACCTCGTTTCCAATGCTTCGAATATGAGCTAACGGTTTTAAACCGTTTGTGTAGATGCCTTGAAGGTTAGGGACGCCGCCGAGTGAGGTGGAGGAGTGGACAGCCGGGGTCTCCGTACATTATAGGACGGGGACGTTTTTGGGTTTATGTCTTTGTATTGTTGGATTGTGGATTATGTTGTACGGTTTAGGTTTTCTTATCGGAGTTGTGTCGTTTTGAGGACTCGGCTGAGTTTTCATCTTGTATCTTTACATTTCAGTTTCTCGCATACATTATAAACGGTTTGAGTTTTGCCTTTATTTGTGCCTTGTTGGAAACGTCCGGTGAAATTGTTGTCAGGCTAAGGGTCGGGACCCATTGTGAGGTCTCGCCCGTAGCATCCCGAGTCCCGCGGATTCGGGGTGTTACAAAAGTAATCAATAAAAAAAATTTCATGAACAACTCTCATAAATATTGTTCATTCATTGGCCTAGAAAACTTAAAACGACTAATAATTGTGATCAAATTTTTAATGCTAAAACTACATTTATTTATGATCAAAGGGAGTATTTGTTTACACAATTCAACCTAGTTTAGCATGGATAAACACAATACAAGCATGCAAGTCATCCTTTCGTCCTAGTTAAACATACTCTAGCATGATAGGCATCTAAACAATCATCACCATTAATAGAATTACTTTTAAGTCTCATCCACGATGACCGGCCATAAGAAATATAAAATCATGATTGAAACTACACAATGTGCATAAGAGGAACAATCTAGATCATGGATCTAGCATCCGACATTCATATTACAGGAAAACAATAGTTAAACATGCAAAACGGAATGATCACTCCTATATGCTCACTAAACATGCATTATTACTGATTTATTTCTAAGTCACAATATCAATTCAAGAGGACATAGCTTGGATTTGGAGTTTTCACCACAAACCCTAATATAAGACTACTCAATCATGATCGAAAATTCAAACATCTCAAATTCATAAACTAAAGCCATGATATGAAACTAAAAGTGAAATGAGGAACGTAGGAAAAAGAATCGGTTCAATTGGACTTACCACTCCAAATATATGAGAAAAAGAAGATTGAAAACTAATCAAAATCAACTTCTACATTGAATACTTAAGAACAGTTTCAGCTTACATAAAATGGCTAGAACAAGAGAAATAAGAGAGAAGTGTAACTTGATCAACATCAAATGTGTGCTATCTAATGATAGACAATTTGTAACTTGATCAACATCAAATGTGTGTTATCTATTACAAGGCACCCATGACTCCATATATAGGCCTAAATCACGAGGTCCCCCTTCAAATCGCATGAGGAATCTCTAACAAACTTGTAAGTGGGTTGGCGGTTACACTTTCTTCTTCATCCGAGTTTTCCATTTCACTCAATTCACGTTGTCCAGCTCACTCGATTGAGTAGAATGGAAATTCTAGGAGTTTTCCTCGTCGTCTGACTCCCCGTTTTACTCGATCCATGTTGACCCTTTCGAGTGGATCTAAAATCATGTCTTCTTCAAACGAGTAAAACAGAAATTTGGAGGCTCTTTAGCTCATGTCTTCTCACCCGATCGAGTGGTCGATTATGTGGAATGTTCTTCTCCCAAGTGGAATTCACTCGATCGGTGTTGTAGAGTTTCAGTCTTGTTTGGAGAGCGGTGTTCACTCTTTGCGAGTGGATTCTTCTTCTTCTTGCAAGTGAACCCTTCGTCTTCTTGCGAGTGAAGCGTCACTCGATCCAGTGAGCGTGGCTTTTCCTTTGGGGAGGTTTCCATCTAGTTTGTTGTTCTTGGCCTCTTGTAGCTCTATGCTCCGAGGCTTCTTGTTTGATTCCTTCCTTGCTTCCATGATGATTTTAGGGCTCCTTAATCTTGATGGACTTTGTTCCTCTTAGCTCCAACATGGACCTAAAACACCTAAGACACAAAACACAAAGGGAGTACACATTCTTTGATGTATTAAAGCACTATCAAATATATGAATGTCTTATCCCATGCAAAAAAAACTAAAGAAAACACATGAAAACAACCCTAGAAAGATAGCGAAAAAACATGCTATCATAAGGCCTCAATATATAGTCTTTAAATTTGTGGCCCCTCCTCCAATTTACAAAAGAAATCTTCAACAAACTTCAAGAAAGTGGCAATGCAAGTGAGAGCTGTTATTTGGTATCCTTCTTCCGAGCTCGGACTAGCACTCGATCGAGGGATTCACCGACATATAGAATTTTATTCTTTGGCTGAGTGGAAGAGTCAGCTTGGAGTTCCTCCGGGTCGAGTGACTCCACTCGATCGAGTAAAAGGTCGAGTTTCCACTTTATTCTTCTCCCGAGTCTCTTGGATAGTTGGACTCTTATCTTGGAAGAGCCATGTAAACTTAGGCCAAGTGGTTTGGTCTTCTTAGTCACTGTGAATTTTCACTTGGCATTGGTGATTGGTTCTTCCTTTGGTGAAGTTTCCTCCTTTCTTCGTGGCTCCTTGCCTCCCTTTACTCCATGTACATATAATCCTTACTTCCTTTCTTCCTTGGTTCCTTCATGATGAGGTGGTATGTGAGCTAGGCAACATGGAGAAAAAGGAGGCAAGAAAGAATAAGGAAACCTGGAGCAAAAGGATGCAACAAACCAAGTCTAAGGAGCTCTCATACACACCACCTCATCATCATGAAAGGAAGCAAGAAGCCCAAGAACATTGAGCAAAAGGAGGCAAGAAACCAAGAAAAAAGAAGGAAACCTCGTCAAAGGAAAGGTCGAGTGACATTTCTTTCGGACAAAAAAGACAATTTTACTCGGACAAAGAAGACAAACCACTCGGCCCAAATGTACAAGGATCTTCAATGCAAAACTACTTCTCATCAATTATGTTCGAGTGGGTCAAAACTCGGGAGAAGAAGACAAGTGACACTCGACCTTGCAATCGATCGAGTAGATTCACTCGACTTTGAGGAAGTCCAAGCTCATTTGTCTACTTGGAAAAAGAAGAAGGTTTCACTAAGTCGGTTAGTCACTCGATCGAGTGCTTGTCCGAACTTGGCCAAAGGCTACCGCATAACAAATTCCCACTTGAATTACCACTTGCATGAGTTGGTTGAAAATTTCTTTTGTAATTTGGATGAGAGGACCACGTTTTTTAATCCTATAAATTGAGGTATTGTTGCCATGTAATAGATATCAATTCACAACAACTTAATACCCACAATCAATTCAAATTCCTCTCTCTTTTAGACATATTTAGAGTAGAAGGAAAGTTGGAATTTTTCTTGAGAAGTTCTTCAAAACTCATTGGTAGATCTTTATCCATATTTGTTTTGCTCATAACTTTGGATTGGTCAATACGTTCTTCTTCCTAACATTCTTATCTTGATGTCTAGTTTGTTTCTTGAAATTCCGTGTTTGGTTTACTATCATGAGTGAGTAGTCATTTATTAGGATTTGGGTTGAAAACTCAAAATCCAAGCTAGATTTATGTAGATCCATGTTGTGCTTATGGAATTAATGAGTATCAATGCATGTTAGTAGCATATAGGAGAGACTTAGTCCGTTTGGCATGTTTCATGATGTTTGAATCTATTTTGAATGTCGGATGTTTGATCCATGATCTAGATTGTTCCTCTTATTCACATTATATATTTTCAAACATGATTTTACATCTCTTATGGATTGGCCATTGTGGGAAAGACCGACAAGTAATTCTACTATTGGTGATGATTGTTTAGATGCATATGATGCTAGAATTTGTTAAGCTAAGGCCTAACAGATGACTTGCATATTTGTTTTTTATTTTTGGGATACTATAAGATAAGCAGTTAGGGAACATTATCTCCTCGAGACTCTCTTCCCTAGAGCATCCTTTCGGATGAGATCGTCAACTAAAGCAGTGGACGAACAAGAAGGACGAAGGCAATCGTGCCCCAACAATGCAAGCATGTCAGCAACACCATTAACTTCCCTAAACACATGCCTGATCTTCACCTGACAAAAGCCCAAAAGAATAGAAGAAATATGAGACAGGATAAGATCCAGTTCCCAAGGAGGTTTCCAACTCCGATTAACAGAATTAATGACCAAGAGGCAATCTCCTTCGATCTCAATGTTTTTGATCCCAAGATCATAAGCTCTAACAAGGCCTTCTCTTAGCGCACATGTTTCGGCATGTTGGGCCGATATGTTTCCACATCTCCCATAGCCAAGAGAAACTGTCATAGCATTATGATCTCTAAGGATAAATCCATAGGTAGAGCTTCCCGGCTCTTTTTTTGAGCCATCAAAATTTAACTTGATGGCTTCTTTTTCTAGTTTATCCCACCGGATATTTTTTGTTTTTCTTGATACCTTATTCATATTATTCTTACAAATTTTTGACTCTTTCTTAGCCTGCTCCCATTCTTTAATATGTTTTTGCACTATTAAATCTATATCTTGAGGTTCTTTGTTACTAAAGATTTTTTGGTTCCTAGCATACCAAATATTCCACCAGGTTAGAATTAGATATTTGAGTTCCACTTCCGACAGGATCTCCTTGATCCACACAATCCTATCAGTTATTTTAATTTTACTAAGATTAGCTGACGTAATTGCATCTTTAGCTTTCTCATTCAATATCCAATCCAAAGTAAATTGGCATTTAAAGAACAGGTGATCAGCAGATTCATAGGGGTGATTGCACAAACAACAGTTCATAGGTACCGGGACCTTTTGTTTTTCTAAATTTTCTTTAGTTGGTAATCCATTCATGGACAATTTCCATAGAAAGTTATTTGCTTTAGGTAGCATATCCATTTTCCAGATCCATTCGTTCAAACTAGGTTGGATTCCTTTTCTTAAGTACATGGCAGTAAAAGCTGACTTAGTAGAGAAACTCTCATGTGATGTCTATGTAGTTTGATTTAGAGCCTAGAAGTGACGTAATGTTGCCAATTAACAAGTGATATCAGACACCATGTGACATTTTTTGGTTGATGACTAGTGCTTAGATAAACACATGCCTTTTCATGTTGCATTCGTTTAATACCATTCACTTGATATTTTTCAATTAAGTTATAAATTCCATGCATAAGCACGACATCTATCTCATAACTAGTGAGGATTTGGTAGGACTATCCCCAAATTCCTAGTTGTTTTACATCCTTGATACTTGTTTGATACTTGTGAAGTTCCCCTTTTATTCACTTGTTCGATGTTGATTGCCCCTATTACTTACTCAATCTACGTTGATCGATCTACTCAGTCTATGTTGTTTAGTTACTCGGTCTTAGTTGACCAAAACTCAAAGCATTGTAATCACTTGATCCACCACTTTTCCCTTTCTTTTTACGTATTCTTTGATTAGAGTAATTCTAGACCAAAGTTGAGATACACATGGTCTATTTGGATTCGACCTTGAGGTGCTACATCATATATATACAATACAAGGCCGTATACTTGCGGTGATATGTGGTTTCCCTAAAGTGTTCAATTTATTACTCATATCGGGCACGCATCAAGTTTTTGTGCCGTTGTCGGGAACCATTGATTGCTTGACTTTGTTTGTTTGAAGAATTCTCTAATAGTGTAGAGTGTTTTATTACTTTTGATACTTTTTTGTATGTGTTTTCACTTGTAGGTTTTCATCCAAATTTTGAGACACTGTATGCCAAGGAGTGCCAACAAGGTGCTATTACCTCTTGACTTGAAGAATGAAAGGACTTTAACCAAGTTAAGGAAGCAAAGAGATCTAAGAATAGCTATGAATCAAGAGGAGGAGATGGATCAAGCTAGAGAAAGGGATGAACAACAAAGGCAAAGGATTTTAGAGCTAGAAGTAAGATTGTTAGCTCAGGAAGAGGCTAGAGGAGCCATGCATGAAGATTACATATTTAGATAAGTGTCTATAAGAGGCCAAGGAAGAGTGTATGCACCAAGGACTTTAGGTGAATGGACCGGCAAAGCATATTCCATCTCTAGGAGTTATGTTTGGCAATAAAGTGCCATAAAATTTTTAGCTTAAGAGTGATATGATCCAAATGGTTATGCAAAACCAATTCACAGAAGGACCAACCAAAAATTCACACCTACATCTTGTCATATCCAATGAAGTTCTAGAGACGGTAAAAATTAGAGGTATTGAGTCTTCGGAACTTAAACTAAAAGCTTTCTCTTTTTCTCTTAGGGAGGAGGTCAAACAATGGTATCAAGTCCGGAAGCATTACTTCTTGGAAATAACTCTCCCATGAGTTTCTCAACAAATTATTTCATCCCAATAGAACGGCGGAAATGAGAAGGAAAATTACAAGCTTTAAGATGAAAACTTACATCAAAGTTGAAAAAAATTCAAGGATCAACTTCTAGATTGCCCCCTCACGGTGAATCTAAACTTTTCTTTTGGAGTTGTTATACAAAGGAATAAGATGGATTCTCTATCCGGAGGTACATTTATGGAAATAGATACGGATGAGGCTTGGAATTAATTGGAGAAGCAAGCTAAGCATTGTGAGAGATGCTCATCCCAAAGGAAGATGTTCAAAGTGACCGAAGGAGTTGAGAGATTCCAAGGTGGATGCTCTTACCAACTAAGTGAATGAATTGAAGAATATGCTAGAGGAAAAGAACAAAAGGGAAGTAACAAGTTATAAATCTATTGCTTGCCAATTTTGTTCTAGTGTTTATCACACTATATCTAATTGTGATGGTTATCAAAAGATCTTGAAAGATTTAAAGTTTAAGGATGGTTATGCTAATCAAGGGTATGAGAGAAGACCCCAATATCAATAGCAACAACAAAGGCAACCATTTCAACAAAGAGATCAACAAGCTTATGTGCCACCACAAAGGCAAAACAACAATTACAAGCTAAATTTTAATGTGAAGATCAAACAAATGCTAGAGAAGCTTAGTAAAAAGGTTGATGCTTTAGATAAGGGTCAAAATATGGTGGAGAAGCAACTAGCTTCTCAAGCTTCCACAAGTATACCTCAAATAGTTTTTTCCGGAGACACCGAACCAAATCCTAGAAAGACTTGCAACATGGTTAAAGGAGAGACTTGCAAGGCTCTTGGGAGTGGAAAGCAAGTAAAAGTGTCAATGAGTGTTCCTAAGGAAACAAGACCATTAGACAAAAGAAAGGAGAAAATAGTAGAAGATGAGCCTATAGAAGAAGAAGCTAGCAAGGAAGATGCCCAACCAAAAGGACTAGCTATAACTCCTCTCAAGCCTCCACTTACATTTCCTCAAAGAAGAGTTGTAGCCTTGCTTGACAAACAATGTGGAAAGTTCATGGAGAGGATTAGCAAGATCTACCTCAACATCCCTTTTGTTGAAGCCTTTAAAGGTATGTCTTCTTATGGCAAGTTTCTTAAAGAAGTTTTATCTAACAAGAGAAGTTTAGTTGATCTTGAAGAGGTAGAGATGACAAGAGAGTCCATCTACCATATCAACCATCAAAAGATGGCGGCAAAGAAAGAAGAGGACCTTAAAAAGTTTAGTGTGCAAATGTTCTTGGGGGAGCATATCATTGAAGCTCTATGCACCTTGGAGCAAGTGTTAGTGTGAAACCTCTATCCCTATGCCGAAGATTGAATTTAGGGGAACCACAATCGGTGAAAATGTTATTTTACATGGCAAACAGGTCATCAAGGTGTTGGAAAGGAATTTTAAAAGATGTGCCTATAACGATTAAAAGGTTCATCCTGCCTATTACTTTCGTGGTACTTGATATAAAGGAGGATGAAAGAGTTCCTATTATTTTAGGAAAAACATTTCTAGCAACCGCCAGTGCCCAAATATATGTGAAGAACGGTAAGTTAACCTTCAATAATGGAGAAGAGAAGGTTATGTACAAGTTCTTACGGAGATTCAAGTGATGGATAGATTTGAAGAATTGAAAGCTATAAAGGCATTGAGGGAAGAAAAGCCTCCAAAGAAAGGAAAATTTGATGATGTGAAGAAAAAGAGAAAGGAAAAAAAATCAAAGATCGTGTTTTATGGAAATTTGAAGGAATGGTTCACCCAGAAAGAGGTGGTCAATGATCAAGGTGTGGGAGTCCTCAAGCCAAGATCCCGGTTGAAAAGAGGATTGTTTTAGCATAGGACCTTAAACAAGGGCGTTTGATGGGAGGCAATTTATTGGTATGATTCTTTTCTCTTTTTTATCTTGTTTTTCTTTGAAATAAAATGTTGTGTGTGTTTGTGTAATTGTTTAAGATACGCAACAAGAAATGAAGAAGGAAAAAAAAGAAGCTCAAAGGAAAGAAGCAAAAGTGGTAGGAAAGCAAAGAAAATTTTGCGCTAAAATCGAGTTGAGTGGTACACGTAGATCGAGTGAAGTAGTACACCTTGGCCGAGTTTGTCGATCGAGTGGAATTTTTACTCGAACGTGTATTTTCTGCTTCGATCGAGTGACTCACACCTCCTCTTTGAAAGGGTTTTCAACAGTCATATTCAACCCTAGGCAAGTATATTTAATTTCTCCTCACTCGACCTAAGGCTCCCCCCACCCATTTTTCATCTTTTCACCTCTTAATCCATTCAAGCTCAAATCTCACCCAAAAAAAAAAAAATCAAAGATATAATCTTCACCATTGTTGGAGTTCTTCGGATTGTTGATTGAGTTATCTTCACCATTGTTGGAGTTCTTCAAGATTGTTGATTGAGTTATCAAATTGCTTCATTTAAGGTATGATTATCCATTATTATGAGCAATTTTTGATGCTTTTTGGAGAAATTTGAATTTGTGATTAAGATTTTGGATATGAGAAAATTGTTGATTTGGATTTTGGTTATCATCTTTGCTTAAACTTGAATGTTATGACCATGTTCTTGGATTTCTCTATACCATTGATGATTTTGGTTACTTCAACCGCTTATAGAAGAAAGGGTTTAAAAAATGTGAATGTTCACTTACGATAACCTTAGAATCGACCACACACACAACAGTCGTTATGAATAATAGTGACTCTGCTTTGTTCTCACGTCAAAATTCAACGACAAAGACTATGGATGAGGACTTGAGTAATAACAAGAAAAAATCCGACGAAATGCAACTGAAAGGAAGAACAGCAGAGAAAAAGCACCACATTGTCAAATAAACAAACCATTTGACAGCTCAAAGTCATAACAAATCCACAATGTAATGAAATGGCTACCTATGCCACATATAATGAAAGGCAATTCCAAAATGTCTTGCAATTGAAGTAGATGACTACTAACCAAGTTCAGATATTCATATGGAAAAACCACTTGGATCTATACACAAAGATCCAAGCATTTCAACTTAAAAACATCCCTACACACAGACGAGATCACAAACTTCCACCTTACAATTCATCCTCAATCTCGTCTTCTTACTCATCGAAAACTTCCACCTTACATGTCTTCCTGAATATCATCTTCTTCCTCGTAATCCTCCTCATCATCAGCAGTAGCATCCTGGTATTGCTGATACTCGGAAACCAGATCATTCATGTTGCTCTCAGCCTCAGTGAACTCCATCTCGTCCATACCTTCACCAGTGTACCAATGCAAGAAAGCCTTTCTCCTGAACATAGCTGTGAATTGCTCACTCACACGCCTGAACATCTCCTGGATGGAGGTTGAGTTACCAACAAAGGTAGAAGCCATCTTCAAACCAGTGGGGGGAATGTCACAAACAGTGGACTTAACATTGTTGGGGATCCACTCAACAAAGTAGGATGAGTTCTTGTTCTGGACATTCAACATCTGCTCATCAACCTCCTTGGTGCTCATCTTGCCTCTGAACATGGCTGATGCAGTTAAGTAACGCCCGTGACGGGGATCAGCTGCACACATCATGTTCTTTGCATCCCACATCTGTTGAGTGAGCTCTGGAACAGTGAGTGCCCTGTACTGCTGGGAACCACGGGAGGTGAGGGGAGCAAACCCAACCATGAAGAAATGGAGACGAGGGAAAGGAATCAAGTTCACTGCAAGCTTTCTAAGATCGGAGTTCAGCTGACCAGGGAACCTCAGACAGCAGGTAACACCAGACATGGTTGCAGAAATCAGATGGTTCAAATCACCAACTGTAACAAGGAACCAAAGAGAAATTTAGTGGCTATAGTTGAAACATATCAATTGATTTTGACAAGTATCAAACAATAGAGTCTACTATCAATGGATCTCTAGAAACAAATTCATTCACAGACACAACCACATAACAAATATGCTCTCAATTTAGTGAGCAAATCTGTGCATTGTTGAACTCCGAGTTCATCACTGGACTGAAAAACGGAAATCATGCAACATCAAAATAAGAAAACATAATATCCAAGCTTCTGAAAGAAGTATGATGCCATAGAGAGCTTAATTATCAAGAACCACCAATTGCGTTAACTAACATATATAAATGCCCGTGTCTACTAGGAAAAGACTTACAGCTGGGGGTCGTAAGCTTAAGGGTCCTGAAGCAGATGTCATAGAGAGCTTCATTATCAAGAACCATGCACTCATCAGCATTCTCCACCAACTGGTGAACAGACAACGTTGCATTGTATGGCTCAACAACAGTGTCAGACACCTTGGGGGAAGGGAAGACGGAGAAAGTAAGCATCATCCTGTCGGGGTATTCCTCTCTAATCTTTGAGATCAAAAGGGTTCCCATTCCAGATCCAGTTCCACCTCCAAGAGAATGGCAAACCTGAAAACCTGCACAAGCAAATACACATGTAAGGCATCTGATAACTGTAACAACCACCTTCAGATCTGGCCAAGCGAGGACATAATCAATAGTCAACAGCACGTGATCTCAAACAGCATGGCAAGATAGGAAGAAAAAGGTTCCCAATAACACCAACACCAGATCTAGACAAAAAAAGATTTAAAAAAAAAAGATCACGAGTAAAGAGAGTAGAGACTATTACAAATGCACATTAGATAAGTATTTGATAAAGAGACGCATCAGCGTTAAGTAATAATTACTTCCAAATACTTTGGTGATTTCAGATCTAGTCAAAATTTGTTAAATCGATAGTATAAAGCAAGTGATGACAACTTAAGAAGCTTTACAGAAGATCCGAAAATAAAATTGAGGAAGAAAATCGGAACAATTACAGTTACGATCAGCATCAACAGATCCAGATCTAGTAGCATGTGTAGCACGGTTGACAAGTAGAAGTTATTTGAATAGGTTTTCGGTAACTATCTTTTTAACTCTACTGAATCGCGCATCGATTTCGATACCAAATAAGTTAGATCCAATAGGAAAAGAAAGATCCAAGCAAGTACAAAGTCAGATCTAGAACGAATACCTTGCAAGCAATCGCAATTCTCGGCCTCCTTGCGAACAACATCGAGAACAGCGTCGATCAGCTCAGCACCTTCGGTGTAGTGACCTTTAGCCCAGTTGTTTCCAGCACCGGACTGACCAAAGACGAAGTTATCGGGTCGGAAAACCTGGCCGTAAGGTCCGGCTCTGATGCTGTCAACGACTCCAGGCTCCAGATCCATGAGAACAGCCCTGGGAACGAACCTACCACAGCTAGCCTCGTTGTAGTAGACATTGATCCTCTCAAGCTGCAGATCTGAGTCTCCCTGGTACCTACCGGTGGAATCGATACCGTGTTCGGCGCATACGACCTCCCAGAACTTGGCACCGATCTGGTTACCGCACTGACCACCCTGGATGTGGAGGATTTCTCTCATCTTTAGGATTTTCGGCGGAGGAGAACTCGGAATGGATCTAGGGTTTGCGAGAGAGTGAGTGAGGCGGAAGAGAAAGAGGCAATGGAGAGGACTGACTGGATCTAGTGTAAGGGGGATTTTAAAGTAAAAGTTAGGGGTTTTGATTTTGATTTTCTTTTTTCTTTTAGGGGTAATTCCAAGGGAGCGCGGTGTATTGTTTATTTTGATTTTGAAATGGTAACGGCAATAAAATTATGAATTATTTTGAAAAAATTTGAAAATACAATCTCAACAACTGGTGGTGGTGTGGGTGGGTCCCTTTTCTTTCAGACAGATACAGCTGTATGCCACTAGGGGGAGTTTGCTGTAAAATGCAGCGTTTTAGCTGGCACGGTTTTTAATTTTTTTTAAACACAAAATGATTTCATTTACCGGACCAAATACAAGTTTATTTACAAATCAATCACCCCAAATCTCGGTAATATGGCATACCTGTAACGGTCAATCAAAATTGATAATCACACCCTCACAAGATTATCGCCGGTTCCGTTCTGCAAAAGGCATAAACGGTATCTTCATTTTTATTTATTTTTTAATTTAAAATGGAATATGTCATTTTATAAGATTGCTATGGATTTTTATTCAACTAAACAATCAGGACTGAGTAGGTATAAAATAAAATAAAAATGTAGTGAAATATCTGAAGTTTGTGTAATAGTTTATTTTAGACTTTTTTTGAAGGGATATTTTAAGACTTTATTATTATAAAAGTTCTTTTATATTCATTATCAACCATTTTAATAAGGCATGCTATGATCCGAATTCTGACCAATATTTTTAACTACCATATTGACTTATTGACTTAAAAGAACTCATTTCAGTAGTAGATATATGTTGCATTAAACATATACGAGATAAGTATGAATGTAAGTAGAAAACAATAGGAATTGGAAGGACATTAAGAATAAACAAATAAAAAGTTAAAGCTGAAATTAACACTGGATCTAATCGACAACGAAGGCACTGGTGGTGGCCTGGTGGGGATGCTAAGCAGAGCAATTGTCTCTCTCCGAAGCATGATCTAACTTTTATAACACTTCACCTAGGCTACTGTTGGATCTTTAACTGTTACAACTTACAAAAGCTATTGATGACACTTTTGGTTGAAACTTATGTATCATTTTGTATTAAACAATGATTAATGAATCGTTTTACGACTTTTAATTGATATAATAATGTGTTTGGTCAGATTTTTTTCCTCATATGATAATATTCTTATGAGAAAAAACTATATTAACCTATCATGTTTTTCTCTCTAAAATAATACAGAGTTAAGTGATGATTGGATAGGTTAAGTTAATGAATCGTGTGATGGGTAGATGTACTTATTACATCATTCGCTCGTTAATTTTATCGGGTACATCCACTCATCACTCGTCGGGTGATCGGATGGATCGGGTTCAACCGCGGATATCTATAACTAGTTATTATTGTTAAATTACATTGCATTTTTATAGTATTTTTACACGTGTAACACAAAATTCATATTTTGCAAACACGTATTATTAATAAATAAAATATATAAATATTAGGGAAATTTTCGGATGATACCTCGTGTTTTTGAGTTTTCGGAATTTACCCATATATAAGTTTTTACCGTTCATATGGTGACCTTAATTTTTCACTTTTTCCGGATTTTACACAAATCCGTTACGATAGATAATAGACGTTAGTACAAAATAAATATTAAAAAGAAAAACTAAAACAAGGTAAATAGAAAAAGAAAATAGCAAATATCCTTCTCATCTCCTTCATCCGTAAAAACAACTCTTACAAAGCCCATAGATATCCAATAATAACATATTTACCATCATAGATATCCTCTAAGTTTGCTTCTATCTTTAATTTTGATGTTCAATATGTTTGATTCAACTTCTTCAATTCTAGAGTTTGACAAGAACTTCGTAACGAGCAAGTCCCGAGAGATCGAGACTTGTAGAGCCATAATCGTTTCGTTTATGAGCTCGTTCCTTGTCAATATGGTATAATACAATTGGTATATCTTGACTCCGGGTTGGTGATGATGGTCAAGATCCAAACAAGGAGAGGTCATCAAATACTTGGAAATAGACCTAGACAAACGCAGGCCAACTCGTCCGCCCTCCCCGCACGCGAAAATGGATAGGTATGACAGAGTAGCTAGGCCAGCGGGGGCGCTGAGCCCGTCGGGCAGGTACGACAGACTCAACCAGAACGATTCAATAGTTCCACTCACGAATAACCCTACATTTGTTTTCTTTCTACGCTACTACAATTCTACTCACGACTCTCATGACTACACCTGCCAAAACGCTTCTTCGTCAGCTCTTCGCCCATAACGTCGCCCAAAACTTCTTTGCTCAAACTCTTGTTGTCCACGGCTCTCTTCGCCCAAATCTCTCCTTCGGCTCTTCCTTTTATTTTAGTATTTTCTTCGGCTCTCTTCACGTATACTTCAGCCGACTACGCCCAGGCTCCGGCTCTTCTTCGGCTCCTTCGACCATATCTCAAGAAGGTTTGACTAGTTTCTATTGTTTCGATTAGTTTCTTACTCCGTCCGATTAGTTTCTTATTGTGTAGATTAGTATGTGTATTTTGTATCTTAGATTCTCATATTAGTTTGTGTATTGTGCACCTTCTCAGATTAGTTTTGATTAGTTTGTGAATTCTTGATGTGATCCTCCCCATAAAAGAAATCGTTGTCAATATTCCGGAACTAATCGCTTTGCCACCAACCGTCCAAGTCAAAACTCAGCCGGCACCTATCGAAATCAATCCTTATGTCTTAGAGATCATGCCCAAAACTAAGCCAACACCTATCGAAATCAATCCGAAAATTCTTGCTCCGAGCAAGCCCAAGTCAAGCCATCTTTCGCTCCAGCTAAGTTGTCAGGTTTGCGTACTCTCAGTAAAACTCCTATAATTGAGACAGTGTTTGGAACTAAAATACCATGAGTAATACTTCGAAAGGTATTTTCAATATCTACAACTTTCTAGTTTACATAAAATCGAGATTCCAAGAGAAAGAGGGTGAAAATGATCCAACAACGCAACAACAAAGATACTTGGTAGGGCTTTTGACCATGATCATGCACGGAGTGATGCAAGGTGTTCGTTCAAGACTTATGGACGTCCAATCTATGCATATTTCATGAAACATACCATGCTCATATAATTCACATATTATGCGTGAATTATGCTAATCAAATGATGATCCACAAGTCAACATTCTACCAAAAATTGAAGGTATCTCCACACTTGCATTGAATGAAGTCCAAGATAGCTCAAGGGACATGCATCTTCTCATTCAATATGGACGTCCAAGACATGAATATATTCTTCTTTAAGTGTTGTTCAAGAAAAGAGAATAAGCTTCAAGAGTCATCTTTGAATAAAGGTCAAATGTGGCCATTTATGTGTTTGAATTTACTAGAAAAACTATTCATATTTCTTGCATTTTCTATGATAAATCCCTTAGTATTTCTAGCACTTACTATAGGAGTTTCTTGGCTAATTTTTGTGCCTATAAAAGGCCATTGTATTCTCCTTTTATAGACAAGCCAAATTCAAGGAAGTGAGTTAGTCTTTGTGCTTTCAAAGTTGTTTTCTTTAAAACAAAAACCCGAATTCTATGTGAAATGCTTAGTTTTCAAACATCTAGGTAAGATGCTTAGGTGGTTCTAAGGTGAGAGGCCGATGAATGAAGGTTCGAACCCCAAAGTGAGATTCCGAGGGTAGTTCGTTCGAGTTAAGGGATTCCCAAAGTAGAGGGTGAGGAAATTTGCTCTTTTTATCCAAAACACAAAATTCAAAAAAAGATTTCAATGTCCCCGTTTTGATCCGAGAGAGAACTTGTGTCGACGGTCCTCGTGTTCGAAGCGAGTTCGATCACATTAATTCTATATTTCATATTAGTTTCGACTAGTTTCTTACTACGACTCTCAAGAAGGTTCAACTAGTTCATGTATTTTGTATCTCATATTCAGTCCCGTACATTGCCATGTTCATTCAGCCGAACAAAACAAGGCCCCCAAATATCAAGGGCATCACTTATATCTTTTTAGTATTATATAAGTATAATAAAACATGCTTAGTGTATTAGTGTTTGTAATGGCCTTTTACCTCAGAGACCAGGGTTCGAATCTAGGGCCTTCCATTTTTTTGCTTTTGGTGTACAGGAAGTTGTTCTCATGCTTCGTTCTTGTATGAGTGTTTCTAAGATGCATTTTGGCCTAAGGATTTGTCATCCGGAGCATTAGGGGATTGCGGCAGCTTATTTTGATGATGGGCTCCGTGGATCGGTAGAGGGTATTATGGTATGTGAGGCCCTTTCTTTAGGGATCTTCAGTGACGACTTGCTTCTTTGCCCCTTCAGTTTGGGGGTCTTAGGTTTACTCTACTATGGAGGCTTCTTCATTTGCTTTTGTGGCCTCTAGGGTCCTTGGGCCCTTTAGGACTAGTACATTTTGCGGGACAGTGGAGTTGTGGATATAGGCTTTGAGTTTTGTGGAGCTTTGGGAAATCTTCAGGCTTTTATTCCTGATTTTAATCTTTTTGTTTTTATTGTCAAAAATACCGTCCCCCTAAAGCTCAACATGTTTGCAAGTGCTCTTTTCGGTAAGATTGTACATGATATGGAAGTTGCTTTCGATTTGACCCAGAGACAAAAAGCGGTTTTTAAGTGTCTTTAATTAGTGCATAGTCAAGATTTCCTTCTTGTCATACCAATTGATGGGCTTGGGCAGTGTATGTCCCCTGTTGAGTATCCATCGGGTCTTAAGTATCGCCTGATAATTCCACTTTATCAAGTTCATGGGACTTGTCCTATGCCCAACTGTCGAAAGCGTTTATATGTTTTTGGGGAGCATGTTCTTCATTATAAAGAGCTTTATGACTTCAAATATAAGCATAATCTGGTCCATGATGTTTTATGCGACGTGTTTAGGAGAGGGGGAGTTTCGGTTAAGGAGACGCCTTTGACCTTCTTGAACAATCCACATAAGGGAAGATCTACGTTGAGGCCGACGGACATCTTAGTGCTTGGATGGGTGGGTGAGAAACATGCTTGTATTGACGTGACAAGGGTTTCCCCACTAGTCAGTCTAGGCAACGGGTCTTTTGTGGTGGGTAAGGCGACATTTGATGCAACATCTGCTAAGGTGGATAAACATGAGAGGGCTTGTATCGAAACCATCATGTGCTTCTTCGGTTCGCTTTTGACACTTTTGGTTTCTTGAACCGATGTTGTTGAGATTCAAGTGTAACGGGTCTTACACTGTGACGCTATGTCTCCTAGGTCGTCGAATTATGTTTTTAGGAGAATCGGTTTTGTAATCCAGAAAGGGTTGGTGGCGCAGCTTGTTGCCTGTCTCCCCTCTATCTTGAAGTAAATAATTATATATAAGTAAATTTATTTAAAGAAAGTAAAAAAAAATCAATTTTTTTCTAATTACAAAATTATATTTTAAAATAGTATATAATTAATGTTTGATTACTTATATACTAGTAATATATTCACGGTCGATTGTTCTTTTATTTATTTTTTTATTGTATATAATTTAATTTCACGGAATAAGCAATCGACGAATAAAATGATGTTTATGTTCCTTTTGAGTCTCTTCTTCTCCCTCTGAATCAAACTTTAACTTGACATAAAAGTTCATTTCCTATTAGTATCAATGATACAAGTCCGAGTTAATTTTAAAAAATTTAATTAATAACATCTAGTTTTAGTTAGAGCACTAGGACCCCATAAATCATTGGACGGCCCTGCTCATATTAGTTTGTGTATTTTGAATCTCATACTAGTTTCTTACTCCGGCCGACTAATTTCTTACTAAGACTCCAAAATTCAGCATCAACCACATTTAAAGTTTAATAAAATAATAAAAGAAATAATAATTTGGGACCCACGGATGACCCGGGTTCGGATTAGTGTCCAAACCTGAAGGGCGGCCCAAATAAACTGACAAAATTCTAGTTAGATTTGACTCGGGTTTGGGGATGTCCATTTCTACTTGGAGCCAATGCTATTGTTGAGTCTTGAGAACTCAATGAACTTTAGAAAGCCTTGTTATGGATGAGCATGAACTTACTACTTCATTAGTAACATCATTCTCTTTGTATTTTTTAATTGATGCTCAAAACAAAAGAACCCTAGTGTGCTTGGATCGCTTTGATTCTTGCTTTCCTAGATCGTGAACCAAGAGGTTGTGGGAGGAAGGGGTATGAAATCCGTACGAAATCAATGTTGATTATTGCAGCACTTAAGTAGTTAAGTTGGTTTTGTGTAAACAAACATATCACCAAACAAGTTTTCGTACATAGAGTTATTATATGATTAGAAAATGTATACATTGCTTCCAATTCTTTTGTAGTACAAGTTTGTTTAAGGGATACATGTAAAAAGGAGATTCCATAAGATGTAAAACAAGGACATTTAAATCGAAGTCACTTTTTAAAAGGTAGAAGCTTTATTCAATAGTAATATCATAATCCTAAAGTACAACAAATAGAGAATCTGAAAAACTCATATGAAGAGGGAGAAACATAGAAGTGCAAGGTTTGAGAGATGCAATTCGTAAGGTGCTTGATTCCCTCGACGTCAAATGAAACGCCAACAGTAGGTATCAAAACAAGAAGCACGGGCCTTATTCTAATCCCTATAGGAAGATCACCATTCACAATCATAGTAACAATAGTAGAATCAAAGTCAATTGAAACCAAAGGGTTGCCTTTGTTCCATATCAGTACAATATCCTTCGCAATAGAACACCTCGAGTAATTCTTTATGCGCATCTTTTAGTTCCAAAGCCAAGAATCATACATCATCATTAAGCGAGTGAACCAAGAGTAGTAGCTTCTAACCGGACATGGCTCTTCTACACTGTTTCCACCATGGAGAAATTTGTCCTTAACCGAAACATGACCCAAATTAGAGAATTAGGGTTTACAATTGTTCAAATCAGAACAACACGGGAGCAAGTGTGATCCCAATGGAGAATCAACGGAGACTCGTGAATAGGAGAAGGAAATTTATGTTTCACGATGGGTTTGGAGAGGTAGATTTCTCGTTCAAGAGTAGAATAGGAGAAGCGTCTTGCTTGGAGAACGAAGGAGGTTTGCAAGTTTCCGGATTTGGGCAAAATCCGGAAACCGTGAAAACTTAAGGTCACCATCCGAATTGTGAAAATGATGGGCAAATTCCGAAGAATTCCACAAGGGTACTATCCAGAATTTTCCTAAATATTATATATAGTATGTTGTTACGACATAAACAATGATAAAACTATCGTAACTTTATGATAAAAATATGTAAAAATTTAGATGTTTTGAGTGTATCAGGTCGGTTGATGGGTGAAAGACCCTTACCCACCTCATCACCCAAATTATTTGGGTTTTCACCTGTTTATTTGGGTGATTCAGATGCAAGTGAAATTACCACCCCTAGTCACCGAACAATTTTATTGAGTGAATGGCTAAAAAACCACAACCACCTATTACTCCTTGGTTTGATCGAGTCGTTTGGAGACCGGGGGAATAAATTTTATTTTAGTAAAAAACTCAACCATGAAACATAAACACTCAAGTTATTTGATAAAATAGAAAACAATGCAACAAGTAAAGTTACATAAAATAAACATAAGACACCGACGTAATTTGAGAGAAAAAAAAAGATTTTCATTACAATAATATTGAAGAATATATTATATTAAGCATATGGTGTGAGAGCCTTTTCTTTCGGACCGAGTTCCGTCCTTAGCCGAGATTTCCTTTGGCCGAGATTGGCCTAGCCGCACCCGCGGGCACGTATGCCGCCCCTGCGGCCCTGTGATCCGCCCCTGCGGGTTACGGCGGCTGCAGCCGGTTTTGTTGACTCTTTGACCTACGCATTACCCTTCTTTACCTTCTTCGTTTCACCTTGCTGAGCAAGGGTTTCCTCATACTTTCCACTCTAGTTCACGTCCTTCTTGCTTCTCCCTTGTTCCCTCTTGATCTTGTTTTGGTTTGGAAGAGTTTGGATTGAGTTTCGATGTGTTGTGGCCTTTGTGGTTGATGATGGTGAGTACTGTTGTGCTTGGAAGCCAGTAAGTTGTTGGTGATCAGTACTTGAGCTAAAGAGACGTCTGACTTTTGCTCCTTGGCCTAGCCGGTTATTACAGACGCTTTGTGGAGGGATTTTCTGTGATTGCCCGTCCACTGACGAGTTTGCTGAGGAAGACTACCAGGTTTGTGTGGTCTGATCAGTCTATGCAGAGTTTTGAGGAGCTGAAGAGACGTCTGACTTCTGCTCCTTTTTTGGCACAGCCAGAGGGTATTGAGGATTTCGTAGTATACAGTGATGCATCCAAGCTAGGATTGGGATGTGTGTTGATGTAGAGAGGCAGGGTGATTGCATATGCGTTTCGACAGTTGAAAACGTATGAGGAGAACTACCCGACTCATGATCTGGAGTTGGCACCGGTAGTTCATGCACTGAAGATCTGGAGACATTACCTGTATGGTGTTACATGTCAGATCTTCACAGACCATCAAAGTCTGAAGTACATTTTCATGCAGCGGGAATTGAATAACCTCCAACGTAGGTGGCTCGAGCTGATCAAGGATTTTGATCTAGAGATCCTGTATCATCCGGGGAAGGCGAACGTAGTCGCTGACGCTCTGAGCAGGAAGACGCCTCGAGAGCAGGCGATTGCGAGACTGACAGTTCAACAGCAGTTATAGAGGGATTTAATCTGGTTAGAGCTGGACATCCAGTTTCCTGATGAGGATGCCCAGCTGCGTACATTAGAGGTCCTTCTTGATCTGTTGGATGAGATCCGACAAAAACAGGAGACCTGCCCGACTTTACAGAGGATCAGAGATAGGATGTCTCGGGATGAGGCACCACAGTTCCTGCTGGGAGCAGATGGAGTTTTGAGGCGCCGCGGTCGCGTCTGTGTACCTACGGATACAGAACTGACACAAAGGATATTATAGGAGGCTCACTGTACACCTTACTCTGTACATCCGGGTACGAGTAAGATGTATCAGGACTTGAGACGTATATATTGGTGGGGAGGGCTAAAGCCCGATGTGGCCAGATTTGTGGCACAGTGTGCGACCTGCCAGCAGGTCAAGATCGAGCATTTCAGACCTGGAGGTGAGCTCCATCCACTTCCCGTTCCACAGAAGAAGTGGGAGGACATCACCATGGACTTTGTGACTCGACTGAGGCTGAGCCGGAGTTTTGATGCCATCTGGGTCATAGTTGACAAACTGACGAAGACGGCACGTTTCATTCCTATTCGAGTGACGTGACCGGTTAGCAGATTAGCAGAGGAGTACACTAGGTAGATAGTGAGACTCCATGGTGTACCGAGGACGATCGTCTCTGATAGAGATGGACGATTTACCTCGAGGTTCTAGTAGCAGATTCAGACTGCCCTGGGGACGAGTTTGCACTTCACGACTGCATTTCATCCTCAGACAGATGGTCAGTCAGAGAGGACCATTCAGACGCTGGAGGATATGTTTCGAGCTTGTGTGTTGGATTGGGGACAGGTGTGGACGGACCATCTTCCACTTGTTGAGTTCTCCTACAACAACAACTGACATGCATATATTGGGATGGCCCCATATGAGGCACTGTATGGACAGAGATGTCGTACACCGTTATGCTGGGATGAGTAGAGCAGTGTCAATGGGTTAGCACCTGATCAGATTCAGGATGATATGACTCGAGTAGCATTGATCAGAGAGCGTATGCTGACTGCGCAGAGCCGTCAGAAGTCGTATGCTGATAGAAGGCGTAGACCTCTGGAGTTCAGAGTTGGAGCCCATGTGTGGCTGAGAGTGTCCCCGACACGAGGTGTTAGGCGTTTTGGCATTAAGGGGAAGTTGAGTCCCCGATATGTCGGACCGTTCGAGATACTAGATCGGGTGGGGAGCGCAGCTTACAGATTATCCTTGCTTCCGAGATTAGAGGGTGTTCACCCTGTATTTCACGTGTCTCAGCTGAGGGAGTATACACTAGATCCGAGATACATCGTGAGTTATGAGGATTTGGTGGTTGAGCCGGACCACACTTTTGTTGAACATCCGATTGCAGTCCTAGAACGAGGTACGAGACGCCTGCGTTCGAAGGACATACCTATGCTTAAGATACAGTGGTCGAGACGAGGACCTGAGGAGGCTACATGGGAGACTGAGGATAGTATCCAGAGGAACTATCCAGAGTTCTATGCAGAAATAGGTGCACCAGTAGGATCACCGAGTAGATCTTAGTACTAGCTTGGTGAGTCTTATGTGCTTACATGCTTATATGTTATGATATGTTATTTCATGCTAGGTTGTTGTGCTTATGATCTTATTAGATCTTATTGTGCTAGTATGATTTTTGTTATAGCTGGAGATGGTCCTTTCCTCCATGCTATTGGGATGTGATGTGTTGGCTAGAGATGGTATCCCTCTAGGCCTTGGCCAGTATAGTTTGCTGCTAGAGTGAACGGTTTCCTCCATGCTTATGTTGAGGTTAGAGAGAGTTGTACCTCGGCTTGTGAGTCCGAGTGGTTTGAGGATTTTGCAAGTTTCGGGACGAAACTTGTTTTTAGGGGGGTGAGATGTAAGAGCCTTTTCTTTCGGACCGAGTTCCGTCCTTAGCCGAGATTTCCTTTGGCCGAGATTGGCCTAGCCACACCCGCGGGCACGTATGCCGCCCCTGCGGCCCTGTGATCCGCCCCTGCGGGTTACGGCGGTTGCAGCCGGTTTTGTTGACTCTTTGACCTACGCATTACCCTTCTTTACCTTCTTCGTTTCACCTTGTTGAGCAAGGGTTTCCTCATACTTTCCAATCCAGTTCACGTCCTTCTTGCTTCTCCCTTGTTCCCTCTTGATCTTGTTTTGGTTTGGAAGAGTTTGGATTGAGTTTGGATGTGTTGTGGCCTTTGTGGTTGATGATGGTGAGTATTGCTGTGCTTGGAAGCCAGTAAGTTGTTGGTGATCAGTACCCGAGCTAACCACAACCGTGGTGAGCATCTTCCTCCTTGCTTCTTCATTCTTTCTTCTTCCTTTCTTGTTCTTCTTCTCCCTTAGCTTAGGATTAGATGATTGAATGTAGGACTGATGTATATATGTGTATGTTGTGACCTATGTATGATCTGGAAGAGAGTAGACGTGATTGATCAAGTGAAGAGTTAAAGAGAAGCCGCGAGGTTTCATTCTGCACTGTCGCCGCCCCCGCGGCCAGAAGTCACCGCCCCCGCGGTTACCGTGTCTCAGCGCCTGCGTCGTGCCAGCGGCGTGCCTGCGTTTGCCAGCGTCCCTTGTCACCGCCCCCGCGGCTAAGTTCCGCCGCACCCGCGGTTGCTTGCCTCCGCCCCTACGCCCTTGGTTAGGTAGGTGCGCTTTGTCCGGGGTCTACCTAAAGCTAGGTAGATCCTTTCCTTTCCTAGTTGAGCGGTAGTATCATGTTAGGATTCGGATGTTGACGAGTATGTTATGCAATTGCCGGTTAGGGCTTTGAGGTTTACGAGTTGGATATGATCCCTTATGGATCCCTTGGGTCTAGGAGTGACCCTTTGTGTGATAGGAGTTTGATATCTGTGTACGCCTTGTATAGGCCGTGTTATCCTCCAGTTTGGAGTGGACTGAGTTGAGGTTGATCCAGTGAGACGACTACGAGGTTGAGGTAAGTCCGTGGGACTTACTTAGTTGCCATTCCTTTATAGGATGTTGTGCATGAGTGGCGTGTGTGTTATATGTTTATAGCATGTGTTATGATGGTCACCGACCTATGGTATATTGTTTGCCCATTGTAGGGCCGTGATAACTTGCCCTTTCATCCCGCTGGGAGTCTGGGAGGTTCTCTGTAGGCAGGCCAGACCTGGTAAACGGTTCGGGCACTTTCCATTCCCTTAGGGTACACGGAGTAGTGTTCCAGGCACCATTCCAACTGGTTATTGGACCCAGAGGCGAGGTTTATATTCCTCGTGTCACTTATGTTTATATGGATATTATATATGAGTTGATTGCTGGACTTTATAAAGATAATGAACCTGGTAAATGTATGAAAGCATGTAGATATGTTAAGATTTCTGATGTGTGTTTGTGCTCTAGCATCTTTTTATATTTGCGTATGGTTAGCTAACGGTTTCATACCGTGTTGTAGACACTTTGCAGGATAGGAGAGCTGCAGAGTGATCCAGAGTGGGTGATCCGTTGAGGGCTCCGTACACTGGGGCGGTTTCAGAGATATGGGTTATTTTGATGTACAGTTTGGTTTGTCTGTACTCAGCGGTATATTGTATTACCTTTTGATCTATATATATATATATATATATATATATATATATATATATATATATATATCAGTTTCATGTTTTGTTTTAATCTATCGGTGCCTTGTTGTAAGATCAGTGAAATTGTTGTCAGGTTAGGGTCAGGATCCATTGTGAGATCCTAACCTAGTAGCACTCCGAGTCCTGCGGATTTGGGGTGTTACATATGGAGACGTACATAGTGTATATTATGGTACAAAACTACAGTGTATCGTTGGTGTGACACGTGTTAATTTTTTTAAATTTTTTTCATAACACTAGCTTTTCTTTTTCAAAATTTTTGTGCATTTTGTTCAAATTATTTGTTATGTTAGTTTAAATTGATTTTTTTCCTTCTAGTTCCCCTTCTTCTTTTTCTCACGGGAATTTTTTCGTTCAAATTATTTGTTAAGTTAGTTCATATAATATTATACTAATAGTTCATACAGTTTTACAAAATATTTGTAAGTTCAAATTAATGCATGAACTAATAATATAAAATGGTTGAACAAATAAAACACTCGATTTGAAATCATATTATACAAATTTGAACCAACAAATATCATAATAAAGTGTTCGAATAACCATAAATAAAATTTTTTGAACTTTTATGAAGTTGGTTTAAAATTTGGGCATTATTAGTTTGAACATTTTGTTATGTTACTTCAAACATTGTGTTTTATTAGTTCAAACATGTACAAGTAACAAGTTTATAAAACATAACTAATAAATTAACAAAACAATATACGAACTCAATATAAAAAAAATATTAGAAATGATAGTATATAAATTTTGAGCAAATTGAACTAAAATTATGGACTGAGATAATAACTATTATATTTTTTTTAATGAAAATTACAAAAATATCACCACATCCCTTTTTTAAAACAAATTTTCAAAAAGACAAGTCGCCCCCGTGACTTGTAAAAATTGCAAAACTCCTTGGGATGATCGAAAGATCACTTTTGCTTTGGTCTCGAGGAATTGTTGAGTGTCACCGCACATCTCTTAAATAATTGATGGTGTGGATTAATGTAGTCACTGGATCAAGTGAATCAATGAACAAAATTAATCCGTAATGTCGCACTATAACACCTTTCCTTGCTTGAATAGTTCCATTAACATATAGCACATCTATTGGAACCAATACTATAAGCAAAGTAAATTACATTTTTACTAAAATTAGGGATGAGCATCGGTTTAAAACCGAACCAAACCGGCCAAAATCGAACCGAAAACTGAAACTTGAAAAAACCTGGACCGAAAATCTAAACCGGAAGCTTCGGTTCGGTTGCGGTTTAAACCGATTTTTTTCGGTTCGGTTTAGGTTAAACCGAAACCCTAACATGAATTGATACAAAATCACAAATAACAATGGTTTCATTTGTTTAGACAAAAGTCACTGAACATCAATCGGCTATGCAAAACCAACTCTGAAATAGAAGAAGAAGAAGCCTCTTGACAAACCAAAAAGATTACAAACAAAACGAAATTGTTCAAAAGAAAAGGGAAGAACAATTGCTGACTCGAATCAATGTCTCTCCCCGATCAAAATCATGAAACTTTCCAGATTCACTTGGGGTCTTGGGGAACAGAAGGCCATTCGAATGAGATTCATCATTCATGAGAAAACAAGTCTCAAATCTGTAATTCGAAATAGGAGAAATGAAGATTGATGAGAAACGAGGAGAAGATAAGGACGATACGTAACAAAAGAGGAGACGAGAACCTCCAAACGCTTAACCCTAAAGGAATTTGAACCGACAGCTCCAATCGCCACCAATCGTCTCAAGAGTTGCCTTGCATGAGCGTCACCTCCAACCCTCGCCTCCGGCCCTTGCCAATCGCCTCCATCCATCGCATCTCATTCCGCGGCCTCCAGCCTTGCAGCAACCCTCGCCTTCGGCCTCGCCAATCTCCCTCGCATCTTGCATCTCGTTCCGCCGCCTACAAACCTCGCCTCTAACCCACGATTTCTGATCTCTTTGAAATGAGGTGAGAGAATAGAGAAGCATACACGCTATAATTAAACCCTAAATGACGGATTTTTTTTTTACTAAAACGGTTCAAACTGTCGGTTTTCGGTTCGTTTCATCAACCAAACCAAAAACCGAAAAACCTAAATATACGAACCGCTAGCCGAACCGTAATAATCGGTTTACGGTTCGATTGGAACAGAAATTGTCGGTTTTCGTTCGGTTCATCTGAACCAACCGATTTTTGCTCAGCCCTAGCTAAAATAAGAGTAATTTATTTTTTTCTTTTACAAAAAAAGAAGAAGAAAAGAGACGAGCTTCCCGCATTCCGAGAACACTTTTATTAACAAAATGAAAGACAAATAATCAGACAGGACTAACAAAGTCCCATACCATCAGCTAACAAAATAGGTAAGAAGTCAACCCTAAGAGGTTTTTTGCAAACACAAGAAGTGTAATAGGAAGAAGTATGGATTAAGCCACAATGTTCCAAAATAAGTGAAATGAAGACGGGTGGAGGGGCACCGCTAGCGTATAAATGCTAGAAGAATTCTAGACAGAGAAGACATTTTTTGATTAAAAAAAGGTATTATATTTGTCAAGTTATAGAAACTAATAAACTAGGTTACTATTTGATAGTTAAACCAAAATCCTAAGTCAAAAGGAGTCTAAATCATTCGACACCAACACGAGATGGAGATGAACCTGGTATAGAGGAACTGGTGGCGGTTTGGATGTGGGAGGTAGCCGGTTGTTTTTGGTGGAACGAAAGAATGATCCGGTGATGGTATGGATTGACAGATGGATAAGTCAAGGTCAAAACATATGAAACAACTTAGAGCATCCTAGGAAAACTAAGACCCTAAAATACAATAAGAATGATTATGGATATGATCTCTCGTGGATAGATTGTTTTTAGGAACAATACAAGGACGTCAACTACAAAATATATGTGTGATGTGATGATATGATGGTATGTATCGTTCCTAAGAACTGGTGGCGGTTTGGATGTGAGAGTTGCACTCTCAACTAAATTAGGTGAATTCATACATTCATTTGCTCTTTTAAGGTCACGACCAAAATGATCATTGTCTATAATCATTGCTTACTTAAGTGATTGCAGCATATATTTCAACCTCAAACCACATGCACAAATTTACTTTCGTGTTAATGCAAACATTTACCGGTTTTCATTTAAATGGGCGACTTGGATAATGGTTTAGCACGTCGTTTTCTTTTTTAACCGACTTTGGCTAAGCTCGGCGTTACATGCTAGTGACTCGGGCTATGGTTGAGACCAGCATTCACTACTTTACTATCAACTTGACTAATTGTTAAGCTCAACGTCATGACTTACACTACTGACTTGGGCGATGGCCAAGCCCAACATCACTATTGTTACTAGGGGCATGAGTAATGGTTAAGTTTAACGTCATTTACTTACATATTTTACATGCTTTTGACATTTTCGGGTCGTCATCAAAACAATCGTGTCATGCACTAACATGGTGTACACATTATCCATAATAAAAATGCTTTATAGTTTATATACAACAAACCATCATGCTCGCCATAACACACATTAAGCATGATTTTCATATAACACATGATAAAACATGTCAACATTCACATTTCAACACCACATGCTATAAACTTCTCAAGTACGGATTTCTACAAATCAGAGTTAAGTAAGTCATAAGACGTATCTATATACACTCAACAAAGTAAACACTTATCATAATCTTAATTTAATTAATCAATAAAATATCAACTACAATAAGTTTTTCCGAAAGCAATTTCCGAGCCACTTGTTATCAGATCTTATCACTTAAATAGTCTACGATCATCTTAACAATTAAACGATCATAATGAAATTCTCATTTATCCATTTTGATAAACCGAAAGTCGATTTAGGCCTAAACTTAATATTGGAAACGAACAAATTCATAACTCATTTGTTAGTTTCCCTGGTTGACGTATAGAAAAAAAGATCAGGACTCACGACGATAAAGATGCATGATACTCGTCCACCAACCTCAATGAAATTTCAGAGCAAGTTCACCCGTTGCATTTTAACCGGTTGTCACTTAGATAAATTGATCTGGTGACATCCATTGTTAAAAAAATAATCTCCACCCTTTAGTTTTAGCCGGGTTTTACTTAACATTTCATAACTTTTTAATTTTCAAAGTTAGAAATTTGACTTATATCTTGACATTTGGTAACTAGTTGTCACATGTATCGATTTTGGTACACCCTTTTTTTCCAAATTAAAGCACAAAATAATTTAAACAACAATTAAAAAATAAAAATAATTGTATTTAGTACAAAAGCAAGATTAACTTGTTTTAAAACAATTTCACGCCTCTTCCCCTACACTTTGTTACGGTATTATACAAAGTTGATTTTTGTTCATTCTTCTAGCTTTTGCTCTCCAAAATTTTTTGATCGAATATGTCACAAGAAAGTCGGAGAAGGTGGACAACAAGGAACAAAAGTGGATAAATATGACAGTTTATTACAGTGGTATACAAACCCGAGTTAATGAATAACAAAGAATAAAAGATATTGTAGTCGGTTGGTTTGTAAATTTATATATTGTACACCATGTATTTAAATAAATATAAAGACAAATGTTAAGATCTAAGTGGCTAATAATTCTATATAAAGTCTTATTTAAACCGTATTTAGTTTATTAAGGGAAAAAAAACAGATAAAAACATTATTTGACCCATTGACATTTAACTTATTAACATTCAATATTTTAACGTAACGGGTGAACTTGCTCTGACGAAACTTAAGGGAGAGAGGCGCGCTGCGTTTAGATCTAATGTACATAACTATATAATATATTGCTTGTTACAATAGTATTCTAGTTGCCAATAAGTTGAGGTGGATCTGAAGAATAGAGTGAGAGTGTGAGTAAGATCGAAAGTGTAAAGCGTCGTGGATAAACAATGATAAGCAGACGGCAATTATCCATGTCACAGAAAAGCATCACATGGGGCACGTGATCATACATGTGGGTTGCCTTCAGCCTTGCTGGCACTTCTTCCGATCATATGTACACATTACTCTTCTATTTCTAGCTCTGCTTCTACCCAATATATAATTTGAGTACACAGCTCTCACTTTTTTTATTTTATTATTATTGTGGATAAATTATTGGTAACATATATGACGACATCTTTGTCTAATTTGACCATACATCTCTTCCCGTCTATAATAGCAACAAAAATATTATTATAATAACTGGCAGGCCCCGAGCCAAGGGCAAGTTCAACTGGACATATTCAACAAGCCGGCTTCTGTAGTTACATATTGCACGACATGGTTATTACTATTGACATCCCTAATTTGCATTTTTTAGATCATATCATCTAGGTTTAAGGTTTCATTTGAAATGAATCAATAATTTATTACTATTTTGGGATCGGTTTTAAGACCTTTCAAAATCTTATTAGATCAATTGAATTCTCCTACTAGTTTAGTGCTAAGGGTAGTTTTAAAACATAATAGGTAAGTTTTTTTATTTATTTATAAAATACTTTTATTTAAATAAATTAACTGAAGAGAAGTTAAAAAAAATTAATTTTGTAAGTTATCGATATATTTATATTATAGATAAAAGCTAAAAATATTTTAACTAAGTAAATATTATGTATTCTAATTTTTCAATAATCATATAATGTAAAAATAAGTTAATTTTTGATAATTATTATGAATATAAAGTAAAATAAAAAGATATAGAGGAAAATAAATTTTGCTTTCAATGGAAAACAAATGTTAAATAAATAGAAGTTATTAAAAGTTCAATTTAAAATTATCTTAGGTATATTTAAATGTCATCCTTTAAGAACATAAAGATGTAAAAATTTTATTATAATATTTTATACATTTATTAATTGATGAGTATTTACGATGTAATATAAACATTATAAATTTATATGTTAAAGTTAGAGTATGAAATAATATAATGATCTTGTAAATAAAGGTCTATTTTCAAATGATATTTGATAATGATATATATCTTAAAATAAGTAGATTGTGGTAAAATTTTAAATGGAAAAGTATATATATATATATATATATATATATATATATATATATATATATTGCATATATTAATGATTTGTATGTATTAATTAATTAGTAAAATTATAAAATGAGAATGCACGAGAAAATGACATGTAACACGAAGTTAATAAGAAAATGACACGTAAAAAATTTGATTTGGCATTATTGCACATATTAATGATTTGTATGTATTAATTAATTAGTAAAATTATAAAATGAGGATGCATGAGAAAATGACATGTGGCACGAAAATAATACGAAACTAACGCGTAAAAAATTTAATTTCGCATTAATAGTAGTATATAGATATATAGATCTCGTATTATCTACCTAATAGAGTAACACTTTAAATCACAACTTTTTCACTTAAATTCGTTCAAATTCAAAGCTAACACTAATAAAATAAAATAAAAAAGTATCTCCCGCCAATGTTTTAAATTCTACTTTTTTTACACGACTACAATTCAGGCGGGCAATAATTGACAACAACACAAAAATGCAGAATCCGTCACAGCCCGGTGCACCAATTTTGAAAAATGCTCGTTGGAGAAGATTATGTAGCCGTTGGAGTATAAAGTCGTTTGATACACACGTATATATACGTGTGTGTGTCAAATCTTATCACTGTTCACATCCGAGAACAATTTGTTTAACAAATTTGTAAAACTGTCGACATATTCTGAAGAAGATGTAGAATCCGATGATGAAAGCACAACTATGCCGTTTGATGTTGATAAATATAGTGATTAAGAAGAACTTCGCACATGTGTCAAAGTAAGTGTACAATTATCATTTTAATGTAATTACTTTTGTACATGTTTTAGAGTATAGAACCGAAATTGCCGATTTAGTTTTAGACATGTTAGAGTAGATAACCGAAATTATCTAATCATTTTTAGACATGTTAGAATAGAAAGCCAAATTGTCAAATTCGTTTTAGACATGTTAGAATAGAGAACCGAAATTGTCAAATTAGTTTTATATATGTTAGAATAGAGAACCGAAATTGTCGAATTAGTTTTAGACATGTTAGAATAGAGAACTGAAATTGTCGAATTAGTTTTAGACATGTTGGAATAGATAACCGAAATTGTCGAATTAGTCTTAGACATGTTAGAATAGATAACCGAAATTATCGAATCAGTTTTAGACATGTTATAATAGAGAACCAAAATTGTCAAACTTACACTTTATTTTATTTTAATTAGGATCTTATGGAATATTCTCGTGTTATTGGTACCGATTTTTCGTCCAAGTTTGCGTTCCATGGATATTTTTCGGATATAGAAAACCTATTGGATTGGACTCGATATGTGGCCAACTCAATGAATTTTGTGTTGGTCATACAAAAAATCATGGTTGGATAGATGGAGGTTTCGTATCTTACAATTGACATGTGATAGAAATGGAGAAGTTAAAAAGGTGAAAGATGTTGATCCCGATCATGTTCCAAGTTCTAGTCGGAAGAAGAATTCGAAGAAGTGTATGTGCAAGTTTCAACTTGAGGGGTCACAACTTGAAGAAGACAAATGGTCATTGAGGGTTGTATGTTGAGTCCACAACCACGCAATTCCGTCAGCGCTAAGAGATCATGCATATGCAAGACGTTTGACTCCCACACAGGTCAAAAAGGTGGAGCGTGAATTGAGTGCCATTTTAAAACCGATGATGATTTTGAAATCCGTGCAATTAGAGGATATTCACAATGTCACCACCATCCGATAAGTTTATAATACCGGTTTGGAGATTAGAAAAGAACAAGCCGAAGGAAGAGGGTTATTACAACAAGAACTTCATACGTTGACGGAACGCAAATATTACGTGAATGCAAGAAGATGTACGGACTCCGATGAGGTGATTGATTTCTTTATCTCACATCCCGATTCGAGGCATTTGCTCAACATGTTTCTCTATGTTATTGTGATAGAATCGACATATAAGACTAATAAGTAAGTATGAAGGCTTGTTTTTACTTTGCTCCATAAACTCAAACATCTTCATGTACATAACTTTGACTTAATTCTTTTGTTTGTTTTACTTATAGATACAATATTCCAATGTTGGAGATCATCGGCATCACAAGCACAAAGAAGACGTTCACAATTGCTTTTGTATTCATGGTACACGAGAACAAAGATCACTACAAGTCAGCTTTAAGGATGGTCTGATATTTGTGCTACGGAAAAATCCCAGAGGTGATTGCCACTGATCGTGATTCGTGAGCTAGGTCTTATAAGCGCCCTGAGGGTAGTATTTCTTGAGGTGAAGCATATCTTGTGCATGTTCCATATAAAGTGCAACATTTTAAGTAGAGTGAGTGTCATATTGTGGTATAAGGAAGCAAGAGCCGTATTCATGTCCCAACATTGGTAGATTTGTCGACTACCAAGGTCGACGAGATGAATAATAGCAGGTATGCGTATGAAATAACGTCATGAGGAAGCTCTGGAAGGTAAAGCATGGTTGTGTCTCAAGACTATTAATAGTCTTGCAAAATAACTTATTGTAGTTATCAGTGGCAGCGAAAGCTAATAATCCCAGAAAATGAACAAGCCACTCATGCCTAACAATATCATCAGCGAGAGTCAATAATGCATCTTCATGAACTGCAAGACCCGTAATAACGTGCACATCGTGCAAAGATATACCCATCTTGTAACACCCCAAATCCGTAGGACTCGGAGTGCTACTGGGCTAGGATCTCACAATGGATCTTGACCCTAGCCTGACAACAAGTTCACTGAATCTTACAACAAGGCACCGATAGATTAAATACAAAACATCAAACTGTTATAAAAGTATCAAAAGGTTTATACAACGCTACTGAGTACAAACAAAACATAACGTATATACATGGTCAAAATAACCCGTAGCCCACGAGTACGACCCCAGTGTACGGAGCCCTCAACAGTTTGCCCACTCTGGATCACTCTGCAGTTCTCCTAACCTACAAAAGATCTACAACACGGTATGAAACCGTTAGCTAACCATACACATATATAAGAAGATGCAGGAGCACACACACACATCAGAAAGTACTAAACACCTCATCATGATATCACGCATTTACCCGGTTTATTATCTTTATAATCATCGTCCAATACTCAACTCATATATATAAATATCTCAATATGAACGTATGTGACACGATGGATATAACCCTCGCCTCTCGGGAATAGTGCTAGTTGGAGTGGGGATCTGGTCCCACCTCCCGTGTACCCTATGGGAGTGGACAGGTGGCTGGCCCACTGAACCATACTGGCCTGCCCGTAATGAACCTCCAGACTCCCAGTGGGATGAAATGACAAGTTGTCACGGCCCTACAATAAGCAATCAATAGACCATAGGTCGGTAATAACAATATCATAACACGGCTATCAAGCATATACACACACCACTCATGCACACACCCAATATAAGGATGACAGCTAAGTAAGTCCTATGGACTTACCTCAACCTCAGGAGTCTCAAACTCAAACTCAAACGGCTCCGCTCTGGAGATCAACTGTAACACCCCAAATCCGTAGGATTCGGAGTGCTACTGGGCTAGGATCTCACAATGGATCCTGGCCCTAGCCTGACAACAACTTCACTGAATCTTACAACAAGGCACTGATAGATTAAAACAAAACATAAAACTGATGTATATATATATACTGATCAAAAGGTAATACATAGTACTGCTGAGTAAAAGGTAATACATAGTACTGCTGAGTACAAAAGTCAAAACACAACTCCGTACAACATAAATAACCCGAAACCCCGATATCGTCCTGTGTACGGAACCCTCAGCAGATCACCCCTCCGGATCACTCTACAGTTCTCTAACCTGCAAAGGATCTACAACACGGTATAAAAACCGTTAGCTAACCATACACATATATAGAATGAACATAAGCACAATCACATATCAGAGATACTAACACTTCAGCATGATGTCACGCATTTACCCATTTTATAATCTTTATAAATGTAGTCCAACACTCAAATCGTATATATAAGGATATCAATATGAAAATATGTGACACGAGGAATATAACCCTCGCCTCTCGGTGCTAATGCCAGCTGGAGTGGTGATGCGGTCACCGTCACCGTATACCCTAAGGGAGTGGAGAAAGCCCGCCCCACAATCCAGAACTGACCTGCCCGCAGAGAACCTCCAGTCTCCCAGCGGGATGAAAGGATAGCTGTCACGGCCCTACAATGGGCAGTCACTAAACCATAGGTCGGTAATAACAATATCACATACTAGCAAGCATAAACATGCACCACTCATGCAACATCCAATATATAGATGGCAGCTAAGCAAGTCCTATGGACTTACCTCAATCTCAGAAGTATCTCGCTACGAGCAAAACCCAGAAACGTCCACTCCAACTGGAGGACAACACAGCCTATACAAGGCACACATATATATATCACAATCCTATCACACACAAAGGGTCACACCTAGACCCAAGGGATCAATTCCAACTCGTAAACCTCAAAGCCGTAACCGCATAACTATACCATACTCATCATCATCCGAATCCTAGCATGATACTAGTTCCCTCGTACTAAAAAGGAATGGAAACTACTTGACTATAAGTAGTTCCGGGACAACACGCACCTGTGTGAACTAAGACCGCAGGGGCGAAAGAGGTCACCCGCAGGCGCGTAAGATGGAAGCCGCAGGGGCGGTGACACAGAACGCAGGCAAGCGCAGGCACGCCGCTGACACGACGCAGGCGTTGTGGCACGGTAGCCGCGGGGGCGGTGGCTCTTGGCCGCCGGGCGGCGACAGTGCAGAAGGCAACTTCGCGGTTTCTCTTCGGTTCTTCCGTGATCAAATCACGTCTATACTCTTCTAGATTCATACACATACACATCAAAACACATTCCAACATCAAACACTCTTAGCATACATCTAATCCTAAGCTAGAAAGATTGAAGAACAAGAAGAAAGAAAGGAAGGAAGGATGAAGAAGCAAGGAACTCACCCTTACAGCTGGTCTAGGCAAGATAAGATCACACTCCTTATCTCAACTGACATCACAAGCTCAGCAAACGTGCACTCTAACATCAACATCCACAACAACACACAAGCTCTTCCAACTCAAGAGAAAGATCAAAGGAGATGAAGGAGAAGCAAGAAGAACGTAGGGAGCTGGAGAAGTGAAGTGAAGAAGAGAAACCCTTGCTCAGCAAGGTAAGAGAAGCTAAGGTAAGAAGGTAAAGCACGGGTCAAGGAAGTCAATAAAACGGCTGCAGCCGCCGTAACCCGCAGGGGCGGATCACAGGGCCGTAGGGGCGGGAACCCGCAGGGGCGGCAAACGTGCCCGGGTGCGGCAAGTCCAATCTCGGCCAAAGCCAATCTCGGCTATGGTCCGATCTCGGTCCGAAAGAAAAGGGCTCTCACATCTCACCCCCCTAAAAAACAAGTTTCGTCCCGAAACTTGCAAGATCCTGAAACACTCGGACTCAAAAGCCGAGGTAACACTCTCTATAACCTCAAACGTAAGCATGGAGGAAATCATCAACTCCAGCAGTAAACTATACTATCCAGGGCCTAAAGGAAAACCATCTCTAGCCAAACCATAAACGTATCATAAGGCATAGAGGAAGCACATCTCTAGCCGTAACATAACCATAACAGAAAGGCATGGAGGAAGTACATCTCCAGCACTACTATGTCCATCAAACTAGCATGGAGGAAAGAACCATCTCCAGCTAAACCTATCGTATCATAATAGCATGGAGGAAAGAACCATCTCCAGCTATAAACAGGAAATCATACTAGCATAAACAGATCTAATAAGATCATAATCACATCAAAGCTAGCATGAAAATAAACACATCAAGCATATAAGCATATAAGCACATAAGACTCACCAAGCTAGTACTAAGATCTACTCGGTGATCCTACTGGTACACCTATCTCGGCATAGAAATCTGGATAGTTCCTCTGGATACTATCCTCAGTCTCCCCAATGTAGCCTCCTCGGGTCCTCGTCTCGACCATTGTATCCTAAGCATAGGTATGTCCTTTCGAACGCAGCGTCTCATACCTCGTTCTAGGACTGCAATCGGATGCTCAACAAAAGTGTGGTCCGGCTCAACCACCAAATCCTCATAACTCACGACGTGTCTCGGATCTGGTATATACTCCCTCAGTTGAGACACGTGAAAACAGGGTGAACACCCTCTAATCTCGGAGGCAAGGCTAACCTGTAAGCTGCGCTCCCAACCCGATCCAGAATCTCGAACGGTCCGACATATCGGGGACTCAACTTCCCCTTAATGCCAAAACGTCTAACACCTCGTGTCGGGGACACTCTCAGCCACACATGGCTCCAACCCTGAACTCTAGAGGTCTACGCCTCCTGTCAGCATAAGACTTCTGACGGCTCTGTGCAGTCAGCATACGCTCTCTGATCAATGCTACTCGAGCCATATCATCCTGAATCTGATCAGGTGCTAAACCACTGACACTGTTATGCTCATCCCAGCATAACGGAGTACGACATCTCTGTCCATACAGTGCCTCATATGGGGCCATCCCAATAGATGCATGCCAGCTGTTGTTGTAGGAGAACTCAACAAGTGGGAGATGATCTGTCCACACTTGCCCCCAATCCAACACACAAGCTCGCAGCATATCCTCCAGGGTCTGAATGGTCCTCTCTGACTGACCATCTGTCTGAGGATGAAACGCAGTCGTGAAGTGCAAACTCGTCCCAAGGCAGTCTGAATCTGCTGCCAGAATCTCGAGGTAAATCGCCCATCTCTGTCTGAGACGATCGTCCTCGGTACACCATGGAGTCTCACTATCTGCCTAGTGTACTCCTCAACTAATCTGCTACCGGCCACGTCTCTCGAATAGGAATGAAACGTGCCGTCTTCGTCATCTGTCAACTATGACCCAGATGGCATCAAAACTCCGGCTCAGCCTCAGTCCGTCACAAAATCCATGGTGACGTCCTCCCACTTCCTCTGTGGAACAGGAAGGGGATGGAGCTCACCTCCAGGTCGGAAATGCTCGATCTTGACCTGCTGGCAGGTCGCACACTGAGCTACAAATCTGGCTACATCGGGCTTCAGCCCTCCCACCAGTACATACGTCTCAAATCCTGATACATCTTACTCGTACCTGGATGTACAGAGTAAGGTGTACAGTGAGCCTCCTGTAAAATCCTCTGCCTCAACTCTGTATCAGCAGGTACACAGACGCGACCGCGGCGCCTCAAAACTCTATCTGCTCCAAGCAGGAACTGTGGTGCCTCATCTCGAGACATCCTATCTCTGATCCTCTGCAAAGTCGGGCAGGTCTCCTGTTTTTTTGTCGGATCTCATCCAACAGATCAGGAAGAACCTCTAAAGTACGTAGCTGGGCATCCTCATCAGGAAACTGAATGTCCAACTCTAACCAGATCAGATCTCTCTGCAACTGATGCTGAACTGTCAGCCTCGCAATCGCCTGCTCTCGAGGCGTCTTCCTGCTCAGGGCGTCGGCGACAACGTTCGCCTTCCCGGATGGTACAGAATCTCTAAATCAAATCCCTTGATCAGCTCGAGCCACCTACGCTGGGGTTATTCAATTTATTCATATACTTCAGACTCTTATGTGAAGATCTGACATGTAGCACCATACAGGTATGTCTCCAGATCTTCAATGCATGAACTACCGCTGCCAACTCCAGATCATGAGTCGGGTAGTTCTCCTCATACGTCTTCAGCTGTCGAGACGCATAAGCAATAACTCTGCCTCGCTCTGCCTCGCTACATCGGAACACATCCCAAGCCTAGCTTGGATGCATCACTGTAGACCACAAAATCCTCAGTACCCTCGGGCTGTGCCAAAATAGGAGCAGAAGTCAAACGCCTCTTCAACTCCTCAAAACTCTGCATGCACTAATCAGACCACACAAATCTGGTAGTCTTCCTCAGCAAACTCGTCAGTGGACGGGCAATCACAGAAAAACCCTCCACGAAGCGTCTATAATAACTGGCTAGGCCAAGGAAACTACGTACTTCCTTGACGTTCGTCGGTGTCGTCCATGCTGCTACAACCTCAATCTTCGCTAGATCCACCTTGATCCCCTCAGCTGAAACCACATGACCCAGGAATGCTACCTCTGGCATCCAGAACTCACACTTAGAGAACTTAGCATAAAGTTCCCTATCCCGCAAAACCTGCAATACAATCCTCATATGTCCTGCATGCTCCTCTCCACTGCGAGAGTATATACCAGAATGTCATCAATGAAAACCACTACAAACTGATCCAGAAAGTCGATGAAGATACTGTTCATCAACTCCATAAAAATGGCTGGGGCATTCGTAAGCCCAAATGGCATCACTACAAACTCGTAGTGGCCATATCTGGTCCGGAATGCTGTCCTATGCACATCCTGCTCCCTCACCCTCAGCTGGTGATACCCGGAACGCAGGTCAATCCTGGAGAACACAGTATCTCCCTGTAACTGTTCTAACAAATCATCAATGTGCGGGAGTGAATACTTGTTCTTGATGGTCACCTTGTTCAGCTCTCTGTAGTCTATGCACAACCTCAGTGATCCGTCCTTCTTCCATGCGAAGAGGACAGGTGCTCCCCAAGGAGACACACTAGGGCGAATGAAGCCCTTCTCAGCCAACTCCTCGAGTTGCTTCTTCAGCTCCAGCATCTCGATAGGCGCCATCCAGTATGGAGCCTTCGAGATGGGTCTCGTACCAGGCTCTAACTCGATACTGAAATCTACACTCCTCTGAGGCGGTAAACTAGACGGCTCAGCAAAAACATCAGTAAACTCACAAACAACTGGGATATCCTCTAATGCTGGACTCTCCCCCTCCTTCATGGCATAACACTAGAAGGCCTCGCAACCCTGTGCAATCAATCTAGCTGCCCGTATGGCGCTGATAATTGTACCTGTCTTTCCAAGGTCCCAACCTCGGAAAACCTCTATCTGGCCTAACTCGGTAGAGAGGGTAACAGTCCTCCTACCTATATCTAAAACTGCAGAGTGTCTATCCATCCAGTCCATACCTAGTATGACTTCTTCATGCTCTAATGGCATGACAAGGAAGTCAACACGTAGCACACGGGTCCCTACCAAAAAGGGGACAGTCACGAATCTCATGGGTACCTCTGACCCTACTACCATCGGTTGACCCTATACTAAAGGGTATCCCCTCAATCATATCTAAACTCAAACACTTAATACAAGCATCCGATATAAAAGAAGACATAGCTCCAGTATCAAACAAACTCTAACAGGTAAACCATGGATCAGAATGGTACCTGTAACAGGCGGTGCAACTGGCTCCTCTGCACTCCTCAACTCAAAAACTCGGCCCTGTGGCCCTCTAGTGTCAGTGGTGCTCCCACCACGACCTTTGCCTCTACTCGGCTCAGGAGCAGATTCCTGAGCAGTAGGACGATTTGGGACTCTCTGCTGTCCCTGTGTCTGCTGCTGCTGAGGTGGTCTCTGTCCACCTCCCGCTCCACTAGTAAGAGAAGAACCCTGTTGTAAAACAGCTCTGCCTTGCTTACAGAAAACGTGTCTGTGTCCGGGTTTTCCACAAGTATAGCACATCACTGTCTGCCTCGGACACTTTGGTCGCATATGTCCATACTTACCACAATTGAAACATTGTCGTACCCCATCTGTAGCCGGTGTAGATAAGGGATGACTCTGGCGGCTCTAGTCTTGCCTTGAACCAGCAACTGCACCAGTACCCTGCTGAGATAAGGCTCTGTTCCGTCTACAGAAAACAGCCCCGTGACACTGTCTGCCACAGGTGAAACAAGTCACTAACTTCTTCTTGCATGCTGGTCTCAAATGTCCAAGCTCCTCACAATTATAACATCGTCGACTTGTAGTTGCAACCTGTGCAGATGCAGGGGAACTTGATTGTCCCTGGTTTCGTTCAGAACTAACAACTTCACCAATAGCACTGGTCTCTCCAGTCCGCTGTCTCTTCTCAGACCTTCTATACTCTTCTGGAACTTGAGTGATCTCAGCAGCACATACCGGTATAACTGGCACCTGAGTCACTCCATGGAATCTTTTAGAGGATCTCTCCTATACGGGCAAATCAGGGGTAAGTCTACCCACTCTGACCGCCTCCACCACTTGTCTGATATACTCCCGGAAATCTGATCCCCTCATAGAGACACGATCCGAGTCATCTAACTGGACTCGCTGTGATGTACGTCTCCCAGCTATACCGTTTCCAGTCTCAGGAACAACATTCTCAAAAGCAACCTCACAAACCTCCTCCGCTGTAGGTGGATCAACAACGGGAATCTGACTCTGTCCTACATCTACAGAAGGAAGAGGGGATCTATCCCTACCTCGTCCAACTACAGGTAAGACTCTAATCTGAACCATCTGCAGAGGACGTAAACCTAACTCAGAAGGCTATATATATGCCGTATGTATATATCAAATCAATCACAACAGAATATCTATATATATGTACTGTCGAGATCTTCAGAGAGGTGATGGCTCACGTACACGATATCCCAAAACATTTGTACTCATTTCAAAACCAAAAATCTTTTGAAAAGTCAGACTCCTTTCGGGCTCTGTTTATTTATCTATTCGAACTTTATTGCAGATTACTAGTGCCATTGTTGTCAACCTAGGATCTGATACCAACTTTGTAACACCCCAAATCCGTAGGACTCGGAGTGCTACTGGGCTAGGATCTCACAATGGATCCTGGCCCTAGCCTGACAACAACTTCACTGAATCTTACAACAAGGCACTGATAGATTAAAACAAAACATAAAACTGATGTATATATATATACTGATCAAAAGGTAATACATAGTACTGCTGAGTACAAAAGTCAAAACACAACTCCGTACAACATAAATAACCCGAAACCCCGATATCGTCCCTGTGTACGGAACCCTCAGCAGATCACCCCTCCGGATCACTCTACAGTTCTCTTAACCTGCAAAGGATCTACAACACGGTATAAAACCGTTAGCTAACCATACACATATATAGAATGAACATAAGCACAATCACATATCAGAGATACTAACACTTCAGCATGATGTCACGCATTTACCCATTTTATAATCTTTATAAATGTAGTCCAACACTCAAATCGTATATATAAGGATATCAATATGAATATATGTGACACGAGGAATATAACCCTCACCTCTCGGTGCTAATGCCAGCTGGAGTGGTGATGCGGTCACCGTCACCGTATACCCTAAGGGAGTGGAGAAAACCCGCCCCACAATCCAGAATTGACCTGCCCGCAGAGAACCTCCAGTCTCCCAGCGGGATGAAAGGATAACTGTCACGGCCCTACAATGGGCAGTCACTAAACCATAGGTCGGTAATAACAATATCACATACTAGCAAGCATAAACATGCACCACTCATGCAACATCCAATATATAGATGGCAGCTAAGCAAGTCCTATGGACTTACCTCAATCTCAGAAGTATCTCGCTACGAGCAAAACCCAGAAACGTCCACTCCAACTGGAGGACAACACAGCCTATACAAGGCACACAGATATATATCACAATCCTATCACACACAAAGGGTGACACAGAACGCAGGCAAGCGCAGGCACGCCGCTGGCACGACGCAGGCGTTGTGGCACGGTAGCCGCGGGAGCAGTGGCTCTTGGCCGCGGGGGCGGCGATAGTGCAGAAGGCAACTTCGCGGTTTCTCTTCGGTTCTTCCCGTGATCAAATCACGTCTATACTCTTCCAGATTCATACACATACACATCAAAACACATTCCAACATCAACACTCTTAGCATACATCTAATCCTAAGCTAGAAAGATTGAAGAACAAGAAGAAAGAAAGGAAGGAAGGATGAAGAAGCAAGGAACTCACCCTTACAGCTGGTCTAGGCAAGATAAGATCACACTCCTTATCTCAACTGGCATCACAAGCTCAGCAAACGTGCACACTAACATCAACATCCACAACAACACACAAGCTCTTTCAACTCAAGAGAAAGATCAAAGGAGATGAAGGAGAAGCAAGAAGAACGTAGGGAGCTGGAGAAGTGAAGTGAAGAAGAGAAACCCTTGCTCAGCAAGGTAAGAGAAGCTAAGGTAAGAAGGTAAAACACGGGTCAAGGAAGTCAAAAAAACCGGCTGCAGCCGCCGTAACCCGCAGGGGCGGATCACAAGGCCGCAGGGGCGGGAACCCGCAGGGGCGGCAAACGTGCCCGCGGGTGCAGCAAGTCCAATCTCGTCCAAAGCCAATCTCGCTATGGTCCAATCTCGGTCCGAAAGAAAAGGGCTCTCACATCAACACAGCCTAAACAAGGTATAACACATATATCACACTCATATCCATAACAGGGGTCACACCTAGACCCAAGGGATCCATAAGGATCATATTCCAACTCGTAAACCTCAAAGCCGTAACCGGCATAAACAATACCGTACTCAACCTCACTCTAACCTTATACTCGTACCTAGCATGCTACTAACGCTCATACTAGGAAAGGAAAGGATCTACCTAACTCTAGGTAGAACCGGAACAAAACTGTGAGAGCCCTTTCTTTCGGACCAAGATTGGACCATGGCCGAGATTGGCTTTGGGCCGAGATTGGTCTTGCCGCATCCGCGGGCACATGTGCCGCCCTTGCGGGTTTCCGCCCCGTCAGCCCCGTGATCCACCCTTGCGGGTTACGGCGGCTGCAGCCGGTTTTATTGACTCTTTGACCCGTGCTTTACCCTTCATTACCTCCTTCGTTCCACCTTGCTGAGCAAGGGTTTCTTCACATTCCATTCCAGTTTCACGTCCTTCTTGCTTTTTCTTCTTTCTCCTTGAGCTTGAGTGGGTTTTTCCCTTGATTGGTAGAGTTGTGTGTGTGGTTGTGTGGCTGTTGATGCTAGTTGTGGTTGCTGAGCTTGTGGAGCCAGCTGAGTGTGCTTACTTGTGCCTTCCTAGACCTTCAGTAGTGGTAAGCTTCTTCCTCCTTGCTTCTTCATCCTTCCTTCTTCCTTGCTCCTTCTTCCTTAGCTTAGGAATAGATGTTTTGAACATAGGGTGATGTTGATATGTGTATGTTGATGCTTGTGTATGAATCTGGAAGAGAGTGGAAGGGATTGATCACGGGAAGAGCTAAAGAGAAGCCCCGAGACTGCATTCTGCACTGTCGCCGCCCCCGCGGTTGAGAGTCACCGCCCCTGCGGTTACCGTGTCACAACGCCCGCGTCGTACCAACGGCGTGCCTGCGTTTGTCAGCGTCCTTTGTCACCACCCCCGCGGCTACGTTCCGCCGCACCCGCGGTTGCTTGCCTCCGCCCCTACGCCCCTTTGTTACGCAGGTGCGCTTTGTCCCGGGTCTACCTAAAGCTAGGTAGATCCTTTCCTTTCCTAGTTGAGCGGTAGTAACATGCTAGGATACGGATGTTGATGAGTATGATACGGAAATGCCGGTTAGGGCTTTGAGGTTTACGAGTTGGAATATGATCCCTTATGGATCCCTTGGGTCTAGGTGTGACCCTTTGTGTAACAGGATTGTGATATATTTATGTATGCCTTGTATAGGCCGTGTTATCCTCCAGTTGGGAGTGGATTGAGTTGAGGTTGATCCAGTGAGACGACTACGAGGTTGAGGTAAGTCCGTGAGACTTACTTAGCTGCCATTCCTTTATAGGATGTTGTGCACGAGTGGTGTGTGTTATATGTTTATAGCATGTGTTATGATGGTCACCGAGCTATGGTATATTGTTTGCCCATTGTAGGGCCGTGATAACTTGCCCTTTCATCCCGCTGGGAGTCTGGGAGGTTCTCTGTAGGCAGGCCAGACCTGGTAAACGGTTCGGGCACTTCCGATTCCCTTGGGGTACACGGGGTAGTGTTCCAGGCACCATTCCAGCTGGTTATTGGACCCAGAGGCGAGGTTTATATTCCTCGTGTCACTTATGTTTATATGGATATTTATATATGAGTTGATTGCTAGACTTTATAAAGATAATGAACCGGGTAAATGTGTGAAAGCATGTTGAAGTGTTTATCCTTTTTGATGTGTGTTTGTGCTCTAGCATATTCCTATATTTGTGTATGGTTAGGTAACGGTTTCATACCGTGTTGTAGATACTTTGCAGGATAGGAGAGCTGCAGAGTGATCCAGAGTGGGTGATCCGCTGAGGGCTCCGTACACTGGGGCGGTATCGGGGATATGGGTTTTTGATGTATAGTTTTGTTTGTTTGTACTCAATGGTACATTGTATTACCTTTTGATCTATATATATATATATATATATATATATATATATATATATATATATATATATATATATATATATATATATATATATATATATATATATCAGTTTCATGTTTTGTTTTAATCTATCAGTGCCTTGTTGTAAGATCTGTGAAATTGTTGTCATGCCAGGGTAGGATCCGTTGTGAGATCCTAGCCTAGTAGCACTCCGAGTCTACGGATTTGGGGTGTTACAAAGTTGGTATCAGAGCCCAAGTTGACAACAATGGCTCTAGTAATCTGCAATAAAGGTCGAATAGATAACTAAACAGAACCCGAAAAGGGGTTTGACTTTTCAAAAGGTTTTGGTTTTGAAATGAGTACAAATGTTTTGGGATACCGTGTACGGGAGCCATCACCCCTCTGAAGACCTCGACAGTATAGATATATATAGATATTCTGCTGTGATTGATTTGTGATATATTTATACATATGACATATATAAAGCCTTCTAAGATAGGTTTACGTCTTCTGCAGATAGTTCAGACTAGAGCCTTACTTGCAGTAAGACGAGGTAGAGGTAGACCCCCTCTAGGTAGAGGACGGGGTAGGATTCCTGCTGTTAAGCCACGTGCAACAGAGGAGGTCCACGAGGAGGTTGTTGAGAGTGTCGTTCCTGATGCTGGGAACGGTGCAGCTGAGGAACAGGGGCCACAGAGAGCCCAGTCTGGTGATTCTGATCGCGTCTCTATGGATAGAGCAGAGTTTCAGGCTTATATCAGACGTGTTGAGGAGGCCGCCAGGGCAGGTAGGCGTGCCCCGGATTTGCCAGCACAAGAGGGACCATCTGAGAGGTCCCACACCGTTACTCAGGTACCAGCTGTACAAGTACCTGCTGCTGAGATTGCTTGGGCTCCAGAGGAGCATAGAGGGCCTAGACCAGACACCTGGTTGAAGGCTTTCCATCAGATGGGAGTACCCCCTTTCACTGGGAAAGTGGGGCTAGAGGTGGAGTTGTGGATAGGACATGTAGACTCAGCTCTGGAGTCTATTAGATGTCCAGTTGACAGGCAGATTGAGCTGGTGCAGACTTTGTTCAGGGATTTGGCACAACACTGGTGGAGGTCTGTGCGAGCACAGGTTACTAGTTATGAGCAGATGAGGACTCTGATCCGAGAGCGTTTCTGCCCTGCCTCATTGAGGAGGGAGAAACTGCGAGACTTTGTGGAGGCTGGATTCAAGGATGTGCCGGTCTCAGAGGCCATCAGGAGATTCTAGGAGGAGCTGGTATTGCTGGGTCCAGCTGCACCTGCTGCAGATCAGCACGTGTATTTGTTTTCCCGACGTCTGAGGGATACTACCCGTACCTACATGGCGGGTTTTCACTATGAGACCTTGGTCGACTATCAGGACCAGGCTTCTGACTACGAGAGGGAGAGAGCTAGCCAGAGGAGAGCTTCTCAGACCGGAGGGTATGAGAAGAGACAGAGGACTGGTCAGACCAGTGGTACTGGTGGAGCTGCTGGTGACCTGTTTCACTTGTGGTCGACCTGGTCATAGAGCTACCTTCTGTAGACGAGGGCGAGCTTCATCACAACAGGATTCTTCTCCTGCTAGTGCCGCAGGAGGTGGACAGAGACCACCTCAGCAGCAGCAGCAGAGTCAGGGACAACAGAGGGTCCCAGATCGCCCTACGACTCAAGGATTTGCTCCTGGGCCGAGTAGAGGCAGAGGTCGTGGTGGGGGCACCACTGATACTAGAGGCCCACAGGGTCGTGTTTTTGAGTTGAGGAGTGTAGAGGAGCCAACTGCACCTACTGCTACAGGTACAATTCTGATTCATGGTTTACCTGTTAGAGTTTTATTTGATATTGGTGCTACGCATTCTTTTATTTCTGATGCCTGTGTAGAGCGTCTGGGTTTAGATACAGTTGAGGGGATGCCCTTTATTATAGGGTTACCCGATGGTGGTAGGGTTAGAGGTACCCGTGAGATTCACGGTTGTCCCATTTCTGTAGGGACTCGTGTGTTACTAGTTGACTTCTTTGTCATGCCGTTGGAGCATGAGGAAGTTATACTAGGTATGGATTGGATGGCTAGACATTCTGCAATCTTAGATGTAGGTAGGAGGACTGTTACCCTCTCTACCGAGTTAGGTCAGGTAGAGGTTTTCCGAGGTTGGGACCTTGGAAAGGTAGGCACAATTATCAGTGCTATACGGGCAGCTAGACTGATTGCACAGGGTTGTGAGGCCTTCTGGTGTTATGCCATGAAGGAGGGGGAGAGTCCAACATTAGAGGATATCCCAGTGGTCTGTGAGTTTACTGATGTTTTTACTCAGCCGTCCAGTTTTCCGCCTCAGAGGAGTGTGGATTTCAGTATCGAGTTGGAGCCTGGTACGAGACCCATCTCGAAGGCCCCATACCGGATGGCGCCTGTCGAGATGCTGGAGCTGAAGAAGCAACTCGAGGAGTTGGCCGAGAAGGGCTTCATTCGCCCTAGCGTATCCCCATGGGGAGCACCTGTCCTCTTCGTACGGAAGAAGGACGCATCTTTGCGATTATGCATAGATTACAGAGAGCTGAACAAGGTGACCATCAAGAACAAGTATGCACTGCCGCGCATTGATGATTTGTTAGATCAGCTACAAGGAGCTACCGTGTTCTCCAGGATTGACCTGCGTTCCGGGTATCACCAGCTGGGGGTGAGGGAGCAGGATGTGCACATGACAGCATTCAGGACCAAATATGGACACTACGAGTTTGTAGTGATGTCATTTGGACCTACGAATGCCCCAGCTGTCTTTATGGAGTTGATGAACAATATCTTCATCGACTTCCTAGATCAGTTTGTGGTGGTTTTCATGATGACATTCTGGTATATTCTCGTAGCAGTGAGGAGCATGCAGGACATCTGAGGACTGTATTGCAGGTTTTGCGGGATAGAGAACTTTATGCAAAGTTCTCTAAGTGCGAGTTCTGGATGCCAGAGGTAGCATTCCTGGGTCACATAGTATCAGTTGAGGGGATCAAGGTGGATCCAGCGAAGATAGAGGCAGTAGCTGCATGGCCTACACCGACGAACGTCAAGGAAGTACGTAGCTTCCTTGGCCTAGCCGGTTACTACAGACGCTTTGTGGAGGGATTTTCTGTGATTGCCCGTCCACTGAGGAGTTTACTAAGGAAGACTACTAGGTTTGTGTGGTCTGATCAGTGTATGCAGAGTTTTGAGGAGCTGAAGAGACGTCTGACTTTTGCTCTTGTTTTGGCACAGCCAGAGGGTATAGAGGATTTTGTAGTATATAGTGATGCATCCAAGCTAGACTTGGGATGTGTGTTGATACAGAGAGGCAGGGTGATTGCATATGCGTCTCGACAATTGAAGACGTATGTGGAGAACTACCCGACTCATGATTTGGAGTTGGCAGCGGTAGTTCATGCACTGAAGATCTAGAGACATTACCTGTATGGTGTTACCTGTCAAATCTTCACAGACCATCAGAGTCTGAAGTACATTTTCACGCAGCGGGAATTGAATAACCGCCAGCGTAGGTGGCTCGAGCTGATCAAGGATTTTGATCTGGAGATTCTGTATCATCCGGGGAAGGCGAACGTAGTCGCCGACGCCCTGAGCAAGAAGACACCTCGAGAGCAGGCGATTGCGAGGTTGATAGTTTAGCAGCAATTACAGAGGGATTTGATCTGGCTAGAGTTAGGCATCTAGTTTCCTGATGAGGATGCCCAGCTGCGTACATTAAAGGTCCTTCCTGATCTGTTGGATGAGATCCGATAGAAGCAGGAGACCTGCCCGACCTTACAGAGGATCAGAGATAGGATGTCTCGGGATGAGGCACCACAGTTCCTGCTGGGAGCAGATGGAGCTTTGAGACGCCAGGGTCGCGTCTGTGTACCTGCCGATACAGAGCTGAGACAGAGGATATTACAGGAGGCTCACTATACACCTTACTCGGTACATCCAGGTACGAGTAAGATGTATCAGGACTTGAGACGTATATACTGGTGGGAGGGCTGAAGCCCGATGTGGCCAGATTTGTGGCACAGTGTGCGACCTACCAGTAGGTCAAGATCGAGCATTTCAGACCTGGAGGTGAGCTCCATCCACTTCCTGTTCCACAGAGGAAGTGGGAGAACGTCACCATGGACTTTGTGACTGGAGTGAGGCTGAGCCGGTGTTTTGATGCCATATGGGTCATAGTTGACAGATTAACGAAGACGACACGTTTCATTCCTATTCGAGAGACGTGGCCGGTTAGCAGATTAGCAGAGGAGTACACTAGGCAGATAGTGAGACTCCATGGTGTACCGAGGACGATCGTCTCTGACAGAGATGGACGGTTTACCTCGAGATTCTGGCAGCAGATTCAGACTGCACTGGGGACGAGTTTGCATTTCACGACTGCGTTTCATCCTCAGACAGATGGTCAGTCAGAGAGGACTATTCAGACCCTGGAGGATATGTTGCGAGCTTGTGTGTTGGATTGGGGACAGGTGTGGACGGATCATCTCCCACTTGTTGAGTTCTCCTACAACAATAGCTGGCATGCATCTATTGAGATGGCCCCATATGAGGCACTGTATGGACAGAGATGTCGTACTCCGTTATGCTGGGATGAGCAGAGCAGTGTCAGTGGTTTAGCACCTGATCAGATTCAGGATGATATGGCTCGAGTAGCATTGATCAGAGAGCGTATGCTGACTGCGCAGAGCCATCAAAAGTCGTATGCTGATAGGAGGCATAGACCTCTGGAGTTCAGAGTGGAGCCCATGTGTGGCTGAGAGTGTCCCCGACACGAGGTGTTAGACGTTTTGGCATTAAGGGGAAGTTGAGCCCCCGATATGTCGGACCGTTCGAGATTTTGGATCGGGTTGGGAGCGCAGCTTACAGATTAGCCTTGCCTCCGAGATTAGAGGGTGTTCACCCTGTGTTTCACGTGTCTCAGCTGAGGGAGTATATACCAGATCCGAGACACATCGTGAGCTATGAGGATTTGGTGGTTGAGTCGGACCACACTTTTATTGAGCATCCGATTGCAGTCCTAGAACGAGGTATGAGACGTCTGCGTTCGAAGGACATACCTATGCTTAGGATACAGTGGTTGAGACGAGGACCCGAGGAGGCTACATGGGAGACTGAGGATAGTATCCAGAGGAACTATCCAGAGTTCTATGCAGAGATAGGTGCACCAGTAGGATCACCGAGTAGATCTTAGTACTAGCTTGGTGAGTCTTATGTGCTTACATGCTTATATGTTATGAGATGTTATTTCATCCTAGCTTTGTGTGGTTATGATCTTATTAGATCTTGTTGTGCTAGTATGACTTTTATTTATAGCTGGAGATGGCTCTTTCCTCCATGCTATTGGTTTATGTTATGGTTTGGCTATAGATGGTTTTCCTCTAGGCCTTGGACAATATAGTTTGCTGCTGGAGTGGATGGTTTCCTCCATGCTTATGTTGAGGTTATAAAGAGAGTTGTACCTCGGCTTCTGAGTCCGATGTTTTCTGGATCTTTCAAGTTTCGGGACGAAACTTGTTTTTAGGGGGGGGGGGGGAGATGTGAGAGCCCTTTCTTTCGGACCGAGATTGGACCATGGCCGAGATTGGCTTTGGGCCGAGATTGATCTTGCCGCACCCGCGGGCACATGTGCCGCCCCTGCGGGTTTCCGCCCTTGCGGCCCTGTGATCCGCCCCTGCAGGTTACGGCGGCTGCAACCGGTTTTGTTGACTCTTTGACCCGTGCTTTACCCTTCTTTACCTCCTTCGTCCCACCTTGCTGAGCAAGGGTTTCTTCACATTCCAATCCAGTTTCACGTCCTTCTTGCTTCTTCTTCTTTCTCCTTGAGCTTGAGTGGGTTTTTCCCTTGACTGGTAGAGTTGTGTGTGTGGTTGTGTGTGTGGTTGTGTGGTTGTTGATGCTAGTTGTGGTTGTTGAGCTTGTGGAGCCAGCTGAATGTACTTACTTGTGCCTTCCTAGACCTTCAGCAGTGGTAAGCTTCTTCCTCCTTGCTTCTTCATCCTTCCTTCTTCCTTGCTCATTCTTCCTTAGCTTAGGAATAGATGTTTTGAACATAGGGTGATGTTGATATGTGTATGTTGATGCTTGTGTATGAATCTGGAAGAGAGTGGAAGGGATTGATCACGAGAAGAGCTAAAGAGAAGCCCCGAGACTGCATTCTACACTGTCGCCGCCCCCGCGGCTGAGAGTCACCGCCCCTGCGGTTACCGTGTCACAGCGCCCGCGTCGTGCCAACGGCATGTCTGCGTTTGCCAGCGTCCTTTGTCACCGCCCCGCGGCTACGTTCCGCCGCACCCGCGGTTGCTTGCCTGCGCCCCTACGCCCCTTTGTTACGCAGGTGCGCTTTGTCCCGGGTCTACTTAAAGCTAGGTAGATCATTTCCTTTCCTAGTTGAGCGGTAGTAACATGCTAGATACGGATGTTGATGAGTATGATACGGATATGTCGGTTAGGGCTTTGAGGTTTACGAGTTGGAATATGATCCCTTATGGATCCCTTGGGTCTAGGTGTGACCCTTTGTGTAACAGGATTGTGATATATTTATGTATGCCTTGTATAGGCCGTGTTATCCACCAGTTGGGAGTGGACTGAGTTGAGGTTGATCCAGTGAGATGACTACGAGGTTGAGGTAAGCCGTGAGACTTACTTAGCTGTCATTCCTTTATAGGATGTTGTGCATGAGTGGTGTGTGTGTTATATGTTTATAGCATGTGTTATGATGGTCACCGACCTATGGTATATTGTTTGCCCATTGTAGGGCCGTGATAACTTGCCCTTTCATCCCGCTGGGAGTCTGGGAGGTTCTCTGTAGGCAGGTCAGACCTGGTAAACGGTTCGGGCACTTCCCATTCCCTTAGGGTACACGGGGTAGTGTTCCAGGCACCATTCCAACTGGTTATTGGACCCAAAGGCGAGGTTTATATTCCTCGTGGGAAGCTGGAAGGAAAGTGAAGAACAAGCCCTTGATCAGCCAAGACAAAGATTAAGAAAGGTAAAGAGTAAAGCACGGGTCAAAGAGTCAAAGAAGACGGCTGCAGCCGCCGGAAACCGCAGGGGCGGCACCCCCATCCGCGGGTGCGGCTAAGCCACAACTCGGTCAAAACTTGTCTCGGCTAAAGATCAAACTCGGTCCAAGAACTAAGGCTCTTACACATCTCCCCCATGACATATGGAAAAGTGTACATCTCGGGGTGCCACCTCTCAACAAACGAAGTAATCAAACAGTGATCGACCCACCAAAAATTAATATTATCTTAGATTGAGTAGAAAAACAAAAAAAAATTGGTGGATATATAGATGCCGGCCGGGAGAGAAAACTTCGTCCCTCTACTGTATAGAAAAATTGCGCTAGGTTAATCTATTTTTTGCAAGACGATAAGATAGAATAAAGCATAGAAATAACATAAATTAGGTTATTAGGTGATTTTGTGATTTACCTTCCGAAAATAACAAGTTGTGATTTAAATTTTAACGAATTTTTTCTAGGGGTTAAATAAAACATTGAGAGTATACTACAAATTTTTTTAAAATAAGATATAATATGTTTTCAGGGGTTATATTAAAAACACCCTAGAGTGTTTTCAATTTACAAGGGTTTTATTAATCTTTGAGAAATACTCTTGAGAGAGTTTGTTCCTGCACTAGTGAAAATAAAATTATACCCTCTGGACCCATATCACGCTTCCCCGGTAAATGGTAAATTCATAGAAAAGAGAAAAAATAAAGCTTAGCCAGGACCAAAGTAGTCCTGGCTAAACCTACAAAGCATAAGAGTACATCATCATAAAACATAAAGGGCTAAAACACAATGCCCTAGTACTCCAGGTAAGCATGCAAACCTCTTGAACGTACTATCTACCATCAACTGACTATGAATATAATAAACAAAAACCTCGTGGCACTGTCTATAAGGCCCTTCCACCTTCGGCAAAGCCATCAGTAGAGAGGGACACTCATAAACCAACAAAGTGCCTATCCATCGGATAAAGTTATCATTCACCTTCGGCAAAGCCATCAGCAAATGAGTCCCTAGTCCGGAACAAAAAGTTAAACCAAAACAGTGCAAACCAAGAGCAGAATACAACTCTGGCATAACAAACATGAAGGACTAAATCTCGAACCTCTCGCCAACTCTAACCGGGAAGGCCTCATGTAATAATCTGTAGACATGTACTCTGATCATCCGGACCAGGATATCAATGAGAATCCAGTTTCGGTCAAACACCAGGGCATTCCTGGAATGCCATAAGTAGTAAATCGTCACCGAGAAGGCATAAAAGCGTGTCCTACTCGTCCAACTCCTTCCTGGTGCAGTGCTAAGGAAGTAAGTCATGACGTCGGCTCTCGTGATCATCTTTGTAGGCACCCGGAATCCCTGGCAAACCTGCCTCCAAACCTCCTTCGCATAGGTACAACCGAAGAACAAGTGGTCGTGTGACTCACTCTATAGGCCGCACTAGTGGTAGGTAGGATCAATGTCGAAGAAGTGCAATCTGTCTCTGGTAGAAAGGCGATCAAGAATCGCCATCCAAAGGATGAAGCAGTGCTTGGGCGTGTTGCTCGTGTCCCACACTACCCTGAACCAGTCCATCTCCTCTCCATGTTCCCTGATCATATCATACGCCTCGCTGACTCTGAACTTGCCACCATGTTAACATTTAATAACACGTTTGGTGGCTGCTCCTGCTTCTGTGGTGTTTGTTCCTGCTCCTGCTCCTCTGGTGCATGCTCCTTACCGACAGGTGTCTGATCCTGCTCAATAGGTGCCTCCTCCTGCTCAACAAGTATTTGCTCTTGTTGAACAGGTATCTGCTCTTACTCACCACCGAGAATGTCGTCTAGGTGTAGATCACCATATGCAAAGTCCTATTGTGCCATAATCCGGGACAAGTCGTGATGGTGCCCCAACAGGTGCCTCAACAGATGAGGTGGCAAGTCTATCCTCGAGCTTTGGCAGCTCGATGGGCAGATGTCGTGACAACTCTAACTTCTCGCTTCTTCTTATCTCTAATGTTCTGCATCGCAATTTGAATTTTGCTTTCAAATAAAATTTTGCAATTTTAAATTTATATATTGAGGTGGCAAGTCTATCCTCGAGCTTTGCCAGCTCGATGGGCAGATGTTGTGACAACTCTGACTTCTCGCTTCTTCTTATCTCTAATGTTCTGCATCGCAATTTGAAATTTGTTTTCAAATAAAATTTGGCAATTTTAAATTTATATATTATTTAATTATATATATATATATATTTTAAAATTTAATCTCGCCGGAAAGCTGTCGGAATCTCGCCGAAATCCACCATTAAAGGACTATTCTAAGCTCCGATTTTTTTTAAAAAAAAGGTTAAAAAATAGTAAAGTTCGTAGACGATCCAATTCCAATCTACTATATATAATACTAAAGCAAAAGTGATTTTGGCCACTTGTCATCCTAGCATCGCGCCACCTCAGATTATGCCACATGTCGTCCTTAAACTACGCCACATTGGATTTTGCCACATGTCGTCATTAAGTTGCGCCACATATGTGTACATGATTCTTTTAATTTTAATTCTCTCCAAATTAAGATACAAAATAGTATCATCATCAAAATAAGGAGATTATACCATTTATTTGATTTTGTTTGCTTAATGATTTTTTGTAATTATAAGAAAATTTTACCTATTATCATATTGTCATTTATGTACCATTTATACTCATTTGGTGATAATAAATCAATGTATCTTATTTTATATATAGATATATATATACTTTAAAGTAGAACTACTTTTTTTTTTTATATATGTAACATTCATGTATATCTTATATCTTATAATATTATAAAAGGGAGACTTCCCCCTTATAATAGTTAATTTCCAATTTTACCCTTATAATAGTTTAATTCCAATTTTACCCCAACCATTAAATAGTCAATTCCATATATAACCTCAACGTCCTTTTAACACCTGTATAATAGTGTTGCCAAATTCTTTACACGCGTAATAAAAAACAGTGATGCGTGGCTTCTTATCCCTTCTTCCTCCGTTTTCTTCTTCTCCATGCTTCCTCTGGACACCTCCTTTTCCAGATCTTAATCTCCCACGATCCCACCTTCTCTCAATCCAGCCATTTTCGGATAGCAAACCCTAGAATAAAAAGAAAGGTATGCCGACGGCGGCAATTGTTTTGTTTCGAGAAGTTGGAAAACGACGGACATGTGAATTCAACCTTCCTCGACGGCATTGGAGCTTTGAAGTACCGGTGCCAGCCGATTATCATATGATTCGACCGCTACGGAACCCTTTCATCTCAAATTGTAGCTCTTCCTCCCTCCTAGGTCTTAATTCTAATTCGATCTACTTCTTTCTTGTACGTTGCTTAGTTTCGTTCTATGGTTTGGGATTATCCTTTAACATCTCTCTGTCTCTTTCTCCACTTCACTTTTTGTATAGGGAATTGCCCGGTTCTTTGTGAGGTTTCTTCTGTTCCTATTAAGTTTCCTAATTTGTTTCCTTTAAATTGATTGCTCTTCTCCTACCCCTCTTTCAATTTCAGGTTTCAACGACGTGCTGCATGTTTTGTCTATGATCGAGCCCGATTCAGCTGTTGAAGAACAACCTCTCAAGACGAAAATTCAATTTTTGTATTGTGCAGTGGCTCCATAAAGGTTTTCTGTTTCTTCTTCTTCTCAAAGTTAAATGTCTGAATTCATGGGTTGCAGGTTCCGGCAACTCAATTGACTCGAGCTTGTATGTAGTATATGCTTTGGATTGCATAGGATATTATGTTCTGATGATGGAAGAAGAACAACTACAACCTGATTGCTAATTCAAGTGCGTAAACAATACACAGGTAGATGACTTTTGTACATTTTATTCATCAGAGACAAATTGCTAATTCAAGTGCTTTTCTCCGTTGATTGCAATATTTGATTTTCTCAAATTAAGTGGTGCTCACTGTTTATGATTTGTTTAATTTAAACAGGAAAAATATGAGTTGTTTAAGCAGAGGGTGGAGACGAATCTTTTCCGGCAGTGAAGAGCTACGGTCAAAGACAACAACAAGAGAAACCATCCACAAATTGTTGAAGTATGGACTATAAGATTAGGCGAGGATATTGATGATGATTATGTGAATTCGAGAGGCCCATCAAGGAGTAATTCTCTTCATCAAAGGTTAGTCTGTGTTTGAACTGATTAATCAATATGTTATGCTACCATTGTTGAAGCAAGCATTTCTCTTGATTATTAATCATGCTATGTAGCTCTTCAATTTCCAACTTATTTTTAAAAAAAAAAATTGTACAAAAACGGGAGCTTTGTGTGCAATGAAAGAAGTTGAGTTATGCCCTGATGACTCCAAATCTATCGAGTCTATGAAGCAACTCGAGCAGGTATACAATATTAATAAGAATATTCATTGCTGAACATATTCTATTTAATTTTTCCTCTAAATGTGCCCATTGGTGTGTTGCTTATATATTGTTTGGATGTCTTATGTTCTCTTAATGCATGAGATAAAGGTCCTCAGTCATTTAAAACATCCAAATATTGTGCAATATTATGGCAGTGAAATAGTAAGTGAATATAGGTAACTGAAACATGTGAGAAGAAGTTTGGAAAGGTGATCTTGTCGCACAAGTGGAAAGAAGGAGCCAACAACATAAACCCTAAATATATATTAAACACAAATTTTATTATTTTTGTAAATATCAATAAGACCCATAAAAATAGAGAGAAAGACATGATTCAATGGAGACTATACTTAAAAACATAAATAGAGAATAGTGCGTCAGTTTTCATGTCAACAAGTGATAACTGTTGTTTTATTGTTGCCAGCTTTTCTATTGTCCTTATCTATTATCTATTAGGAAAACTGTGAGTTCTTTATTTATATGTTGAAAATGGTAAGTCCCACAATGTTTGTTGCACAACACAATATTGTTTGTTGGATGGAATTTGGAAATTATCAATTTTATAGAAGAGGTAATACAAATTTCTTTTCCACTAATTGTTTTGTGAGTACTTGAGTCTTTTAAGGGTCCAAATATCACATATGTATATGTTCCAAATTTCTCATGCCATCCATCCGTTGGATCAAGTGAAGTGTTCATATTATTAGGTTGTTAATATTTAGCAAATTGAAGATGATGTTGATGGACTCATTTTATGCATAATGTATGTCTCAAATCAGTATTTATCTCGATATATTTATATATTATGGACCTTGTATGTCAATGCACTCATTTCAAATTGTATGGACTCATTTTATGGACCTTGTATGTCAGATATAAAATGGGGAAAGAACATCAGAGTTATTCTTGATGTTAGATGCGGTGTTGCTAGCTTTGGAGGGTATTTACTGTATAACAATGTCACAACAATGTCATTTGCCCCGAAGGATGAGCATGAAGCTCAAATTCAGTTTGCTTTAGAACGTGGAATTTCTGCATTTCTCTTTGTCATTGGAACTCAAAAGCTAACTTTTCCCGATAACGCGTATGATCTTATTCACTGTGCAAGGTGCAGAAAGGTACATCACTGAATTTGAGCTTGTACATCACTGGTCACATTGAAAATATTTGAAATTGTGAATGACTTGGTAGTTTATTATATACAAGAGACCTGATTAGGTTGAAATGTCCAGGTGCGAGATGGTTGATGTGTTGGTGGAAGTTGATCGTATATTAAGACCGGAGGGGTGGTTGGTAGTCGTCGACACAAAAGAGTTGTTGCTCAAGAGCAGTGCAATCCTTCGTTCGCTTCACTGGACAGTCAAGATACACCAAGAACGTTACCTTGTTGGGAAAAAAGGTTTTTGGTGGCCGATTGAAGGCATGTTCACAGATGAGCTGCATGATCATGATGCTCCATAGATTCTTTTGTTTGGGCTGCAGCCTGCAACCTTATATTATATATGTTACGTGTCGTTACAATTCAACAAGAATATATATACACTTTGGGTTTCAAGTAGAGCCTACAGGTATGTATCAATGAGAGGGATCAATAAAGAAATAATCCAAGGATTCAATAAAGAAGAAAGAAATGTGAATATAGTGAAGAAGGTATATTGTTATAAACCCCCTTTTAGTTGCATGATCCTTTGACACCCAATCAGACAACTAAATAATGGGGTGTCTGCTAGAACAGGGAACTGATTCCGAGCCCGGATGAAACTAGACAACAACAAATTGCAATTCTCTATCCGAATGGTTTCTTATGTTATAATTTTTTATATGTCATTATAATTTTTTAATAATATACCGAGTTATTAAAATTGCGGTAGTTACATGAGTTTACAAGATGGACAATGCATTGTAATTAGGATGTTTTTATTTTGCAATTTTATAATCATATTCTTTATAGTTTGTTTTATTGCAATTTTATAATCATATTTCTTTATAGTTTGTTTTAGCCCATTCAACATGTAACTTCTTTCAGAAACACTGGAATGTGGTTGGGCAGGATGTGTGTAAGGCTGCCAAAAGCTTTTATCATTCTGGCAAATTATTAAAACAAATTAACCACACTTTTATTACCCTTATTCCAAAAAATGACAACCCAATTACTACTAGTGATTTTAGACCCATTAGCCTTTGCTCTACAATATATAAAATTATCGCCAAAATCCTTGCATCAAGATTAAAAACTATTTTACCTAAATTAATACATCCATTTCAGAGTGCATTTGTACAAAAGAGAGCTATCCAAGATAATATTTTAATTGCTCATGAAATCTTCCATGGTTTTAGAACAAAGAAAGGAAAGGAAGGATTTATGGCTATCAAACTAGATATGAAAAAAGCATATGATAGAATCAAATGGGAGTTTTTGCAGGCTGTTCTCCTTAAATTTGGCTTTAATGAAAAATTCATTAACTGGATCATGGAATGCATTACTACAGTTTCGTATTCCATCCTTATTAATGATAACCCATCGGAGATTTTCGTACCATCGAGAGGATTAAGACAAGGCGATCCAATCTCTTCTTTGCTCTTCAATTTAGGAGTAGAGGTTCTTGCCCGAAATTTGCAAAGAGAATGTAATAGAAATAAGAAATTGATAGGTTACCCTATTACAAAACAAGGCAACATCATTCCTTTTTTGGCTTTCGCTGACGATATGATGGTCTTTTCTAAAGCATCAGTGAATGCGGGCTCAAAAATTCTTGAAATCCTAAATGGTTACCGTAAAATCTCTGGACACAAAATCAATCTTCAAAAATCTGCTTTCCAAACCTCGAAAAATATAAGCAGTAGTACAAAAAATCTTATTGAAATGTGTCTAGGTATTGAGAACTCACCTTGCTTGGAAAAATATCTTAGTTGTCCGATCATCAATAATAGAGTAAATAAAAGCGTTTTCTCAGATGTTATTTCCAAATCAAAACAACAGCTAACCAAATGGAAAGCTTCATCTCTATCTCAAGAAGGAAGAACCACACTCATAAAAGCCAATTTGAACGCTAAACCTAATTTTATTATGCAATGTTTTATGCTACCCGCCAGTATTCACAAAGAACTGGACCAAATTAATCGGAACTTTTTCTGGAATAAAGGACCAGGCCACCATCCTCTCATTAGTTGGGACAAAATCTGCAGACCTAGAAAATTCGGAGGTACTGGGATTAGGAAAGCAGAAGATATGAACAAAATACTTCAAATGAAACTATTATGGAAAATCCTAAATGAACCAGACAATATTTGGTTCAAAATAGTAAATGAAAAATACCTCAAAGGATCGTTGTTATGGAATTATAAAGTTAAACATAACACATCATGGCAATGGAAAAAACTTATGAATCTAAGAAATATTTTTGAATCAGGGTTTAGATGGAATATCGGGGATGGTAGTTTTGTCAACTTTTGGAAAGATAGATGGCTTCTGAATGAACCTTTGATTGATCACGTTATTAGTAATCATCCAACGAATCTTGATCTCAGAGTTAAATATTATATTAATGAGAATAAATGGGATGAGGGGAAGATTAGAGATGAAGTTGGCAATCTCTTACCGGCGGAAATTATTGAATCTATTACTTTCTATCAACTTCCTAAAACTTTCATCACGGATAGAATCTACTGGGATCCGGATGAAAGAGGTAACTGCACAACGAAAGCAGCTTTGAAAGCGATCTATGTAAAGAAAGGAATTGAAGAATGGAAGAATGAATGGATTTAACACCTAAAAGTTATACCAAAAGTCAAAAACTTTTTCTGGAAGATGTCTATTAACGGTCTCCCAACAAAATAAAACCTTGAAAAACAAAAAGTCTTAGTACCTATGTCATGCTGTCTATGCAATCATCCATATGAAACTGCTGAACATTTATTCTTTAAAAGCCATTTCTTGATTAATTCTCTTACTAACCAGGTTGTTAATGATGCTATTAGAAGGTGTAGTGAGAGGGGTAATAACATTTCTGAAATGATTTTCTGGCTTTGGTCCAACCTGTCTGAACATGAATTTATCTACATTGCCCACTTCTGGTGGAACTTATGGATAATGAGAAACCAAAAAAAAATTAACAAAAAAGAACCAAAAAATATATAAATAAAAATAAAAAATCAAATCACGAACTGGAAAGTGGCTTGTTTGGAAGCAAACAATAATACAAATACGAAACGAACCAATAAAAGAAAAACTAAAAATATTAGATGGGATAAACCCGAATCCGGGTTCTTTAAATTGAATTTTGATGGAGCAAAGAAACCATCCGGGGAATCCGCGTATGGATTTATTATCCGGGATCACAATGCTAGGAAGGTCTCTCTTGGATTTGGGCGATGTGGTAACATATCAGCGCTCCATGCCGAAGCATGTGCTCTAAGAGAAGGACTTGTAGTAGCATTCGACCTTGGCTTCAAGAACATTGAAGTTGAGGGTGACTGCCTGGTGCTTATTAACTCTGTCAATAAGTCTGGAAACCTCCGTGGGACTTAGACCTTATTCTATCAGACATCTCCTCGATTTTGTTGGGCTTTTGTCAGGTCAGAGTAAGACACGTGTTCAAAGAGATCAACGGGGTTGCAGACCTGCTGGCGGAGTGTGGCTTTGGTGGTCAGTCGTTATCTAGTTCATCTCTGGTCCAGTTGGATGAACTCATCCGGAAGGATGCTGTAGGATGGAGGAGCTCGAGAAGCTGATCCTTCCTAAATTCTTACCGTTTTTGTCAAAAAAACAAACAAACATGTAACTTCTTTTCCTATATACTTATATTAAATCCACTTTTCTTTGTCTACTTGTATCTATTCCCTATATAATTATGTATATAAAAAACCGTCATTATACCGCTTCTTCGTATCATGTATACCTGTCATTACTCCGCATCTTCATACCGCATTGTATTATATCTCGAACTGTATAACGGTTGCGCGTGCGTAGCACGCGCGGCGATCCTAGTATATGAAATATGTTATACTATTATTAATATACTCCATATCCACAAAATGTAAATTTAACTTAGCTAATAATGTAATTATAAATCTATTTGATATTATTGACAATTTTGTTTTTTAAGTTATCGTTGATTGTTATATAATTTTACCTAAATTTTATTTTATTTTATTATGATATTGATTTTTTGTTATATTAATAACTATTTTGTTTGCATTTTTACCAACCCCGTGCAAGCACCGGTACTAAGCTAGTTATTTGCATTCCAATTCTTCCTAAACAAACCGAATCTTCCTAAACTAACAAATTTCAAGTCTAAAATCAACAAAATCACAAAAACGACAAAAACATTCAAAACTAACATTAAACCGATCTTTTAGGCTTCTTCCACCTTGATATTGTTGTGAATCTCCGACATCCGAATCCCGATCCATGATTAGGGTTGAGATTTGAAGGAAATTTGATGTAAAAGGTGATCGGCGGCGAGGAATTGACGATGGAAGAAAAGTGCGGCGGTGGTGGAGGAAAGGAAAGAGATAGAGGAGATAGACTGCGCATGTGCTTGCCCTAATGTAAGGCTTGAGGCGCATGCAAATCCCGCATGCGCTAGAGCCCAAGCTCGGGCGCATGCTCCCCAATTTTGCCTTTGCGCATTCAGAATGTGCATCCGCCGGGATCGGGCGGATGCACATCCCGACTCGGCTGTGCCATTTGCAATTTTCGGCCGTACGAATAACATATCTTTTTTATCAATTAAATTATTAGAGTCCTTCGGCAAATACGACACACTCAACGGGTCGTTCGGACCGTTAAATTTGGCCCGTATTATTTATTTATTTATTTTTAAATTTTTTTAGCTCAAGTGAAACCCTGGAACATTAACAATAGAATGCAACTTCTCAATGTTTTCATTCCAAACATTCTTCCCTTTCGATTCCTTTAATTCTAAACTCTAGAATTAACCTTTCGCCTTGAAGTGCCGCCGCCGCCGCCTTCGAGGTCTACCGTTCGAGTCTCAACCTTCGAGTTCTATTTCGAGTTCTTCCGCCTTAAGGAATGCCGAGTCCTGCCGCTTTTGAGTTTTCACAATTCGAATTCACCGCCTTGATGGACGTCGAGTCCAACTTCCTTGATGAACACCTCAACCTTCGAGTTCTCCCTCTTCCCGTTCGATTTCTAGACTAGATTTGAAACATGTTCTCCTCCTTCTCCTTCAATTTATAGGTTATCTGACTATGTACATCATAATTAAAACGGAAAATAAAAAGAAAATTAGGGACTCGCAGACTGCACGGGTCCGGAAACGATGAGCGGCCCGAATTCTAGACTCGGCTTGTCTGCCCTGGGTAAACGGGCAAAATTTTATAAAAGTCTGGTCCGAGCCGGTCAAGGTCCGGAGATGTCCAGATCCACTCGTTCACAGCCACAACCCTAACCGCAACCATAATTTTTTTTTTTAATTTTACTAAATACACTCTTTAACTTTTTTTTCACATCCGATTTTTTTTTACTTTATATTAATTTATCAACGACTAGTTTAGTTTGTCGTGCAAGAATAATTTTAAAAAATTGACGATGAGAATAAAAGTCAAATGAAAAATAAGTTCGACAAACTTTCTCAAGTATGTTCATGTTGCATAAATAAATTAGTTAACAAATCAAAATCTTCTTTACATTAAAATTAAATTTCCATTCAGCTTTATCTAGTCTTGGATTGGTCCGGTATTCACCGAAATTTTGATATGCTGGAACAGGAAGGAATGCACAACCCTGCATATACTTATACTTGCTTAGTGAAGATCTTCTATATTACTTATATTTGTATTATTTGTATTTCCTTCATATGATTAGTAAGTTTTATAAATTTTTTATTATTTTTCTCGTAAAATACTAATATTTTAATACATATTTATTTAGCTTTATTCAATCACTTAAGAGGAATACATGTGACAGTGTTATAGAAGATCCTGACTGATACTTGGTGCTTATAACACATATTTTCATAATATGACTTTAAAGACACAAAAATATGGTATAAATCTAGTAATCTTTTTAATGTGTATACAACGAAATTGTGATAAATAGGCGATGATTTTAAAAGGAAAAAAATCATATACTATGAATAATTTGTTAGTCCCTTTATATAATGGTAATTTAAAACTTCAAATCCTCTACAATGAAAATGTTCTTCCTACTAGTTTTTATAATATCTCTAACGTTTTTCTGAATGCCAATTAATATGACCTTTGAGGATTTTAAAGTAAAATTTTTTTTTTAAAAGAATAAACACCGATTAAAATTAGTTGTCTTAAAATACACTCTCAAATATTACTCGATTTTTTTTAAAGTAGGGTTGGGCATGAGGCGGGACGAAACGGATTAAGGTCATTCCATGTTCCATCTGACTATTGTATATGGGACGAGATCGTTGAGTTTTTTTATTAAAAACCATTGAGCCCTATCCCGGTTGGGACCGGGACGGGACCAATCCCGCATAATCTATATAAAATTTGTCTTTGTCTTTTAGGTTTAAAATTAACAATTTACGAAAGAAATATTCGTTAATATCCTTACAACGAAAGACATCAAAATATAATGTCGCAACAAGGTTTACAAAACATAAATAATTTGTCAAGTCTAAACATCAAAAAAAAAATATAAAAACAAAATTACATAATGATAACTACTCCTTAGAAAATGCAGCAAACTGAGTTTAATTTTCCTTTGCCCTTTGTAGATGGATTTGAACAATTGTTAATTTTATAAGAACAAAATTACATAATGACCATTACTCATTAGATTTATATGTTTAATTATTTAGTTTATATTTAAATTTTAATATATGCGGGACGAGACGGCCTTGCGGAACGAGAAAGATAAGACTCATATCCTGTTCCACCAAAAATATGGTGCGACGGGACGTGATTTAAATTTTTTGGATGAAAAACGACTAGGATCAGGACGAGACCGAGACGGACCCGAGATTTGCGGTACTTGAGCCCAACCCTACTTTAAGGGCCAATGTTGTATTTTGGCCGTTAAAATTAGCGAGAGTATTGAATAATCCTTATTCTCTTTAATTGTTTTTTAAAAAATCCTTGTTGTCTGTAAAAGGGCAAAAGAGGAAAACAAAGGAAATATCCGGAGACAGTCAAGACTCCGGTCTATGGCGATTCACCCTTCCCTGCTAAAAATATCCGGATAAACACCAACCGCTCTTAAACCCTAACAAATTCATCTATGGCGATTCACCTTCTCTCCTCATTTTCTCATCCTCCCACCGCGATAACCCTCAAATCCCAAACCTTCACTTTCCCATTTTCCCACCCAAATTTCAAATCATTAAAACCTGATTTCCCAATCAGAGCAGCAACAACAACACTCAGCAACAATGGTGGCTCTCTATCTGAAGCCCAAAGCCCTACTAAACCCAACAACGGTTCCATCGGTTCCCGAACAAGCTCCGAGACTCCTCAATTGCGCCAGAAACAGAGCAACGAGGATTTTGAGCTGATGGCGGAAGACTTCGACGACGGGATGGATGGTCTGCCCTACCCAGACCCGCCACTAGTATGCTGTTTCGGTGCTGCGCAGAAGGAGTTCGTGCCGACAGTTAGGGTTTCAGAGGTCCAGATGCATCCGGATATGTATTCCCAGTGGAAGATGCTCCAATGGAAGCCTCCGGAATTCGCACGCGCACCTGGTGGCCCACCGTCAAACGTCGCCATCTCCCATGTCCGGCTCGGCGGCCGTGCGGCGTTCTTAGGGAAAGTTGGGAACGACGAATTCGGAGAAGAGCTAGTTCATACAATGAACAAGGAGAAAGTTCAGACGAGAGGGGTGAAGTTCGATCCTAATCTGATGTCTGCTTGCACGTTCATGAAAATTAAATTTGACGAGAAAGGTAGAATTAAGAGTGAGGTGGTGAAGGAGTCTGCTGAGGATTCTTTGCTTGTGTCTGAGCTGAATTTGCCTGTCCTCAAAGAGGTATTTGATACTTAAATTCTTCAACTAGGTTTCGCTGCTGCATTGATTTTAACATCAGCTTGAAGTTTATTGAATTTCAGACTTTTGTCTTTCATATGAAATGTTGTTAGTACAAGTTCATCATATCTTTGCAGGCTAGGATCTTCCACTTCAACTCTGAAGTGTTGATGTCACCTGTGATGAGTTCCACTCTCTTCACAGCAATCAAACTCTCCAAGAAATTTGGCGGACTAGTATTCTTTGATCCAAACCTCCCCTTACCTTTATGGAAATCACGAGATGAGACACGAGAAGTAATCAAGAAAGCCTGGAACGAATCTGACATCATTGAAGTGTCAAGGCAAGAGTTTGAGTTTCTTCTAGACGAAGATCATTACGAGAGGCAGAGAAACTACACGCCACAATACCACTCTGATAATTACGAGCAGAGCAAACAGAGAAGAGACTGTTACCATTATACCCGTGAAGAGATATCTCCATTGTGGCATGATGGACTCAAACTCTTGTTTGTAACAGACGGAACTCTCCGGATACATTACTACTCGCCTAAATTTGACGGGGTTGTTGTCGGAACAGAGGATGTGCTGATAACCCCGTTTACTTGTGATAGGACTGGCTCTGGGGATGCTGTTGTAGCTGCAATAATGAGGAAGCTAACTAGTGAACCTGAAATGTATGAAGATCAAGAAGTGCTTGAAAGGCAGCTGAGGTTTGCTGTTGCTGCTGGGATTATAGCACAGTGGACGATTGGTGCTGTCAGAGGCTTCCCTACAGAGAGCGCGACTCAGAACCTAAAAGAGCAAGTGTACGTGCCTTCTATGTGGTAGTGACTCAGAATCTAAAAGAGCAAGTGTACGTGCCTTCTATGTGATAGTCGTGCGAAGACGGAGCTTGTTCTTCCCCAAATGGCGATGGTTGTGGGTGAACGCAATCAACTCTTGAGTAAGTCATTGTATTTCCTTTTTTGTAGATGAGGTAATGTAGTCTATTATTTGGTTTGATTGATCATTTGATATTATAAATTTGCTATTCCTATTTATTTCCTTGGGAAATAGAAGTTGTTGAGACGTCGATATGTTAACTGGGTAATATAATGGGCTAGCGCATTTTGTAACTTTGGGCCGAAATCAAGTAAGGAGATGTCGGTCTGATTAGGTTAACTGGGCCGAAGTGCCAAATAGTTTCAAATTAACAAGGTTTTCGGTTTAAGTTTTTATCATCGACTTTACTAGTTTTGGTTTTTGTTCGGGACGTTTTCTGTTTCACAGTGTCAAAGTTATTTTGTAATAAATTTAACCGAGGAAAAAAAGTTAAATGAATTGTATAATTTAACGTAGTGTTGTAGTAAACATAATGACTCGAGAAAAATTCAACTAAGGTGAAGGTCAGGCATGGATCTAGGGGTGGGTTGAGGTCTTCTACAGTCCACTCATATTCTAATAAAAATAATATTGAAAAAGATTATGAAATCTTGAAAAAGATATGAAATCTTGCTAGCTTAGTGGTAATAAGGTGTAAAGAAGGAAATATAAGCTTCAATTAGTCATGAGTTCAATACTCTTCTGACCTCATTATCTTGTTTTCAAGTTACCATTTATAAATTTTTATCATATATATTAAATATAACATGATTTCAATACTCTTTAATTATCTTTTCTATATTTTTAAGTTACCATTTTTAAGTTTTCTCACTATCTTTTCCATTTTTTTAAGTTAACATTTATAACCTTTTTATCATGTAAATTAAAAATAACCTAAAGATTTCAATACTCACTATCCTTTTTCATATTTTTAAGTTACCATTTGTAACTTTTTATCATGAAATTGAAATAACCTAAAGATTTTACATTTTTAAAACTTTTAAATTGTATAATTTTATACTACATTACTTAAGTATAATATTTTATAAAAAAATTAGACTAAAACTCGTAACAAAAATAAAATTATTTTTATTAAGTCTTTTTTTCTTCTTCTTTTAATTTTTTTTATTACTACTTTATTTTACTCTAAATACACGATGATATAAAAAAAGTGATTTTATTTAGCCTACCCAAGTTTTGAATCCTGGATCCGTCCCTGGTGAAGGTCGACCATTTTCAACACGAAGGTTCGGGAATATCTCAATTCGAGTTGCATATGGGTCTCCTTTTCTTGTCCCAGGTGCTCGCAAAAAGGAGTTCGACGAACTTTCGTTTTTAGCGTGATTTATATGGTTTCTTCTTCTTTCGAACTGTAACATCATTTTTAAATGAGTTTTATTATTTTAATTTTGTTATTTTTTATATATTCAAGTTATGTTATTCATACGGAAAAATTAGCGCCAACGACATAGTAATACAAACGAAAATTTAACGATAACTGTAAAATTTACAAAATCAAAATACATAAAATAACAAAGAAGGAATATAAACAAGATAACGAAAACAATAACGAAATTGAAAATTTACCGGTCAAATTTAGCATCACACTAATAATAATCACGCTAATAATAAGATATAATTTTTTTTGAACACATGGTTGTACAAACACCCTACGTAGTACGTACTTACAACATTCCACCGTAAAGCACGATGGTACTTTATTTTGGAAATATGAAGCCCCGTTTTAAATGGGATGGACCATGGGGCTCGTCTGCACAATAAATGATATACTACTTTATAATGAGGACATTAAGTATTGATAAATCACTCAAAAAATCCCCCAACTTGGTCACCACTCACTGTAGGAATAGACCACCAACTTATAACCCCCAACCCCTCTTCTCATATCAAGAGTTATTACGGACTTTACTCGTGACTGAACCCCTTCGTTGGGGGGAACAACATGTTCATCACTCGTCACCCTCCTCTTTAATTCCTAAACAAATTGGCCTTGTTGATACAATAAAGTTCAAAGTTGAGAGATTATGAGCCTTTTATACAAGATCAGTAATTTACCTATTTTTATTGTCAATTGATTTTGTGACAGAGCGTGAATCTTATATCTATGAAATGATATATGTATTTTTTCTCAAAAAAAAGATCTTTCATACTATTGAGAATGGTGGAGATTTTTACTAATTTTCTCTTTAAATCTATAACTAGTTTTATTACATGTGTCTTGCACGAAATTTGTTAAATTTAAATTATATTTTAATATAAACGTAAATAATATCTAGCTCGTACAAAAATTAAAATTTTAAATAATATGTAATATAAAAGATAAAATAAATATATCTAAAAAGCATTACAAAATTGTATAAATTAAACAATAACTAAAACTACATCATCAACCATCTATATAAAGGTTGAAAATAAAATATTAATTAACTATTTTTTTTTTTCCTCCCTCCAACGATCATTTAAGAAAATCATTAATTTACAAATAAAAATTGCATACTTTATACAACTATAAAAAGTACAAACTTCTTAAAGTTTTCCATAAGAAATAATTTCAAATAATATTTATAAATAACTATTTATAAATATTATTTCTAAGAAAAATAAAATAGTACACATTTAATGATTAACATTTTCATAGTAATAAATATATACTATTTGAAAAAAAGTTAATAAATTTATATTATTCATTTTTCTCACTTTAACCAATTTATTACACAATAATATGTTATAATTAAACGTAGTTATATCATCTTGGTTTACAAATATTTTATTATTAATAGAATTTCTAGAAGGAGATCATGCATGTGCTCAACTTGACCACTAGATTATCCGAAACCAAAACGACCTTAAACGAAAGCAACTCTTCAACCCCATAAATATAAATTAAGGGGATAGTGATTGAAGGGGTAATTTATGATAAAATTAGTGTATTGCCGTATTTTGGACGGGATTTCAGTTTAAAATTATATTTATAATAAATATGTTAAAAATAAAACTTAATTTAAAAATTAAAAATATATAGGCTCCGATTTTAATTTTTGTTTTTAATTTTTGAAACATGAAAACAAAACATGATTCATAAAAGTTGAAATTAAAAATTAAGAAACAAGTTTAACTTTAAAATTAAATTTCGAAAATAAAAATTAAGAAATTAAACTATGATATAAATTTTGAAATTAAAAATTAAAAATAATTAACTTGAAAAATTAATTTTCTAAAATTAAAAATAAGGAGAGGAAAATGAATAGTATTTAAGAATGTGCCTATATTATATTTTTAAAAAAAAAAAGAATTTTAAAGTGTGAAGAAGATTTCAAAATCTCGTTTATTAAAATTTTGAAGATATGGTTAGTTATCAACATCGTGTAATTTTTTTTGTTTTTAAAAATTGTTAGATAATATTAGACCTGAACAAATTCGGGTTCGGACCGGGTCAAATTAAAATCTTGTCTAAAATGTACGGGGCACAAGCACGGGCCATGTCCGTCCACGTATAATCACAGGCGGGCCGTGATTATGACTAGTATCAAAAATTCAAAATTCCTCTATTAGGGTTATGATTTAGGATTGACTTAGAGTTTAGTTTATTTTTATAGAAATTTAGTACTAGTATCAAAATTTCTCTCTTGCTGCAACAATTTATTAATTTCTTTAAGGAATTTTGGGTTATATATAATATAATTATTATATATATATATACGGGCTGCCTGCGGGCCGACCCACAAGCTAAATTTTGTACCCTAGCCTGTCCCGTAAACATGCGGGTCGGACCAAGCCCAGCCCGAACGGGCCAAACTACTTACCCATGCCCATGTTTTTGGACGAGTGGGTGGACGGACCGGCCCGTATTTATTCAGGTCTAGGTAATATTATGACAAATCTGTAAATAAGTTAAAAGTTCTTATGTAACATGTTTAAGATGTGATGTGACATTTCTAACTGTTTATTAATGTTTATAGAAATTATATAATAAAATAAAAATGATAAATCTTTAAATATCTTGTGGTATATCTGTAAATATATTAAAAAAGTTCTAGGAGACGTACCTCATCTCATCGATGACATGTGACCTTAGTGCGTTATGTTCTAATATGTTATAATAGATTTTCATGTGTTGATCGGGGACTTAGTCTATCCGACATGGTTTAAAATTTTCATAAATTTTATCCTTTAACTCCTTAATTCCCTTAAACATAGTGCCGTATAAACGGTTCAAACAAGATCAGACCGTTACACTGCTTGTATGAAACAACCCATGGATCATAACGCTCCGCAAGTTGCAACTAGAGGATATAGACCGAGTTGCACTTGCTACAAGTTGGGATCGCGAGCCGAATAGAGGCTAACCACTTGAATAGCATGTCAAAGTCCGATACAAACGGATCGGGTAGAGCGGGGTCGTGTGCATACGAGTGCACATGCGCGTTAGGTTTAAGCCTATCACATAAACCCGATGAGGTTTCATCCTAAAACCAATTGACAATAAGAGGAGTAGCCCACCGACCTTATATATAAGGCTCGGAAGCTCACAACTTTCGATGTAAAAAATTATTATCTCCAACAAAACCGGACCGTATTCACTTCCTTTTCAAAAAACAATGTTATAAGTGTAAACAAACGGTTATGATCCATGGGTTGTTAATTAAACCTACTCCATTCATTCTCCGACCGAACTCACCCTAAGTATATAAATTAATTTGGTGCTGAACTATTTTTTATGTTAAATCTCACCCGATTTTATGGTGACTTTTGATACACAATGATGCGTCTATATAACTAACTCAATTGCCAGTTTGCGACCCAATTCATTGAGCTTTAACATTAAGGGGAAACAAAGGTCATGATCGAATAATAGTAAGATGAAACATGAGTGAACTGTTGATATACTAGATTCAAATATGAGTGGACGATATTCGAGAGCCCTACACGTTACGTAGTTGTCAATCTGTGGATAAAAACAAGATTCAAATAGTTCCTACCTTCCCTCTATATATTACACACTTCATACGTTCTTCCCATACCGTAGTCCCATTGCATCTACTTCTTTCATTATCAACTATTCAATTACCAAACCAAAAACCATGTCCCGTCAACCACTTTTCCCATACGCCTCAAAATGCAAACTACAAGGGAGATCAACGCAAACCGTCGCCGCTGATCTCGACGGAACCCTACTTATCTCGACCAATGCATTTCCGTACTACTTTCTCCTCGCCTTAGAAGCCGGTAGCGTTCTACGAGCATTCTTTTTACTTCTCTCCGTGCCCTTCGTCTACTTCTTCTATGTTTTCGTGTCCGAGTCAATGGGTATCCGTATCCTCATCTTCTTTACCTTTGCGGGCTTGAAGGTTGAAGAAGTCGAGCTTGTCTCTCGTTCCGTGCTTCCGAGATTCTATGCTGAGGACGTGCGTCCAGATGGCTGGAACGTGTTCTTCTCTTGTGGGACACGATGTGTCGTCACGGCTAGCCCTAGGCTCATGGTAGAGCACTTTGCTAAGGCTTATCTTGGTGCGGATAAGGTTCTTGGCACCGAGCTTCATGTTACAAACTCGGGTCGGGCCACTGGGTTCGTCAAAAGGCCCGGTGTACTAGTGGGGAGGCGCAAACGTACCGTTGTCATCAAGGAGTTCGGGCTTAACTTGCCCGACATTGGGCTTGGAGATCGGGCATCTGACCATGATTTTATGGCTGTTTGTAAGGTGAGATTTATATACGTACCCTTTTCTGTTGCAAAGAAGTTTTCATATAATAACGTATGCGCTTTGATACGTACCCTTTTCTGTTGCAAAGAAGTTTTCTGTTGCAAAGAAGTTTTTATATACGTACCCTTTTCGTCACCAGCTTGACATAGAGTGAACGTTATTGATTGTTTGACTATAAGAAGTAATTTATGGTATATATCGAGCCGGGACTAACTAAATTAAATATCAATAATTTTCATAATTATTATAAAATCTTCTTTTAAAATGAAGTGCTATTAATATAATTGATTGTTTGACTAACAAAATTTTAAATTCAACAAAAGGTGAAAGAGCAATTTGTATTGATAAAATTTTTACCCTAGTTTATTTAATATGATATTTATACTAAATTTAATTATTTAAATAAAAATTATAATAACTATAAGAATTTATTATATATAAAAACAGTTTCAAAAAAAAGTCATACATGACACACTATTTAACCCAATTTAAGCCGCACCACATTTACTACTCCTTTGATCTCAAATGTATATCAACTACGGATTTGGATCACATATTATCGTTTATATCAAACTGAATAACTGTCAGTTTGATATATGTCACGATTGGGTGAACCCAAGAGAGAAAGAGTACATGCAGTGGACCTCTTCTAATCATCACGTGTTTAATGATTAATGTGTTGGAATTAGACCTTGGAAATGAGGTTCGGTCTGTCCGCTTGAAAAACTTGATGGGTATGGCGCATCACACTGAATGAGAATAGTGCATATGTGTGCAGGAGGCATATATGGTACCACATACGAAGACCGAGCCGCTTCCAAAGAACAATCTTCTTCGTCAAGCGATTTTCCACGACGGTAGATTAGTTCAAAGGCCAACACCGTTGGTCACCTTCTGGATCTTCTTCTGGGCACCGATCGCGGTTTTCCTTTCTGTTATAAGGGTGTTCATCACCGTATCCTTCCCGGAGAAAATTGTAAAGTTCATTTTCAAGATCATCGGAGTTCGGCTAATCGTCAACGGCAACCATCCTCCACCTCATAAGAAAGACCAATTAGGTGTCTTATTCGTCTGCAACCATAGAGCCGCCATAGACCCGGTGATGATCGCGATGGCTCTAGGTAGAAAGGTCAGCGCCGTTGCCTATAGCATTAGTCCGTACACAAAGCTCATATCTCCGATCAAAGTAGTAGGCTTGTCGAGGGAGAGGGAGAAGGATGCGAGTATGATCACAGAATTACTCAAAGAAGGTGATTTGGTAATTTTCCCTGAGGGAACAACGTGTAGAGAGCCTTTCGTGTTGAGGTTTAGTGCTTTATTTGCAGAGTTAACGGATAGGATTGTGCCTGTGGCGATTGATACTCAAGATGATATGTTCTTTGGAACTACTGTACGAGGGTACAAGATATTTGATCCGTATTTTGTGAGCATGAATCCGATGGTTAAGTACAAGATTACGTTTTTGGATATGTTGCCGATTGAGTTGACTTGTAAGGGCGGCAAGTCGTCCATTGAGGTGGCGAACTATGTTCAAAAGGCTATTGCTGAGACTTTAGGATTTGAGTGCACCAACTTTACAAGGAAAGATAAGTATGCAATGCTTGCTGGAACTGATGGTCGTGTTCCTTCAAAGAACAAGGACAAAAACGATAATGCATGAAATTAATTATCTACTCAACATGATTATTGCTATTTGATACACGGATTGGGTTGAATTAAGTGCTTGGCTGGATTTTAGCAACTATGAATGTCCACGAGGACCACGATGTAAGTTGTACAAATTAATCAGATATTTGCATGCTTGAAGATAAGTGTGGAACATTAATACTGCTTACTACTCCCTCAGGTTCTTTGGCATCGAGTGTTATTAATATTTAAATATCATCCCTGTCTTACATGACTTATATTTTAAGATATTTTTAAAATAACATTTAAAATATATAAACATAATTGATGATATATAATATATTTAAATGTTTACGAGTTTCATATGAGTTGTAAATTGAGAAATTTCGTTTAGTGTTCTCGAGATTTCGCCTTTGTCGGTTGGTATCTATCAATTTTTATTTATCTGCTTGGTGTCTTTAGGGTTTTGATTTAATCCAATTGGTGTTCATTAATCCAAACTTACTATAAAAAGGAATTTATAAAAATTAAATAAATTTTTGCAAAAAATTAGTTTTTTTTGACAAAAAAATTAATTAACTATAATTGAGCTAAACCTTTTTAAAAGAAAAAATAGAAATTACATTTTTCAAATATTTTCAAATCTACTTTTACAATAAGAGAGTCATATATTTGATGCTTAGTCATGAATTTTTTTTAACTGATCAATTAGTGGGTTTACTATAAAGTATTTCAAAAGAGCTATATATTCGATGTATAAAATGAACATATATCTAACTTAACAAATAATTTGACGATACAATAAATGATTTTGATTATAAATTTGAGGATATAATATATGATCTTGATTATAAATTGTATGTTAAAAATGTAAGATTATATTGTATGAATATATTTGAATTTATTTTTAAAGTTAATTTTTTGCTGAAATTTTATTTAATACTTAAAAATACGTTTTTCATAATAAGTTTGGATTAAAATGGACATTAATTAAAATAAATCAAAATTTTAAAAATATTAAACGAAAAAATAAAATTTAGTGGTCACAATAAAAAAAAAACCTCGAGCGCACAATACGAATTTCTCTTGTAAATATTTGGGTTCAAACATTGAAAGTTCACGTATTAGTTGATGTATAAATGGAATGGGCCGCTCTGGTCTAATAATAACTCATAAAATCGTTGGGCCAAACGAACGTATGCCACATTTGACTTTTCTTTTGGTTTTGACTTTTGAAAATATGGACTAAACAAAAAGTACCTTATCCCGATCACCGCCGTTTTTGTTTCACCGTCCACTTAAGGTAGCAACAATGGCGAAACAAATTTTTACCAGGGAAAATACCCAATCCCAGCTGTCGGATCGAATCAAACTTAATGTCGGCGGACGCCTGTTCGAAACCACTGTCCCCACTGCTCGCTCCGCCGGGACCGACTCCCTCCTCACCGCTCTCTCCATCTCCGACCGCCATAAGGACCCCATCTTCATCGACCGCGACCCTGAAATCTTTTCCGTTCTCCTCTCAATCATCCGTTCAGGAAATCTCCCTTCTTCGGCAGCCTCCCGCTTCTCTCGCCAAGAGCTCCTTCACGAAGCAGCCTTCTATGGAGTTGAATCATCTCTTCGCTCTGCCCTAGCCGCTCCTCCTCTCTCCGGCATCGATGCCTCTTTCGTCTCCACCCTCGTCCCCGCCTCAGATGGCTTCGTGTCTGCGTTTACGGCTTCCGATGATGACCACGGATCCCTCTGGATGGCGCACGGTGGCCAGATCTCTACCTATGATTCCTTGTTGCTTCACTCCTCGACGATCCGAACTCACCTGGACGTGATATCCTCTATTTGCCGAGTCTCACCCAATGTTGCGGCAGTTGGGTCCGAAAACGCTGCTGGAGTCCACTTCTACGACACTTCGGTTGGTTGCTTGGTCGGATCTGAATACTGGATGGATTCGTCCGATCCGCGGATCTACAAATCCACCGTCGCCGCTGTCGCTGGCTCGCCAGGGCCGATGATTTTTGCGTCGTTCGAGTGCCGGCACGGAGAGAACGCTGTGCTTGTGATCGATAAATCAACTCTCAAGGTCGTCTCCGAGATCGGTCGGCAGTCCGGAAACTCGTCCAAGTACGCCGCCGCCGGGAAGCTGAAGTGGTGTCCATCAAAGAACGTACTCGTCGGAAGCTCTGTGTCCTCAGGTGCGTTCGGCTGCGCAGGGTACATACGCCTATGGGACCTGCGGTCTGGCGAGGTGGTTTTTGAGGCCTGCGAGCCTGGTTCCGGACGTAGCAGCCGATTCGGTGACGCTATGGCCGACGTTGACGTGGATGTTGAGGAGTCAACCTTATTCAAAGTTTGCTCGAAGTCTGGCGACTTAGGGATGGCGGATATGCGGGGTTTGGGAGAGGATCCATGGGTGTATCTGGAGGACCCGAACCCGATTATGAAGATGAAAGAAGGCGGTTACGGAAGTACTGCGATGCACTGTTACAGAAGTCAAGTGTTTGTTGGGAGAGATGATGGGCTGCAGGTGTGGTCAAGAGTTGGAGGAGTTGGTTCCAATGAGAGTGTTGGAGAATTCAGAAGGAATTTTGTAGATAAGGTGGAAGACAAGGAGAGAGGGATCATTAGGAGGATTGATGGAGGAGGAAACAGGTTGTTTGTTTGCAGGGAAAATGTGGAAGGTATTGAGGTTTGGGAAAGTTCTGATCTCTCAGGTTTAGTCTCTTTCATTTGATTGTAGTATATAAGTTTAATATAATTTCCACTGTTTTGTAAGCATGTCATAGGCTGTAATTTTCTGTATCAATCATATATTCTGAATCTGGATCTCCTTGATAATGATCTTGGACGAGCCACAAGGGCTGGTTGGAGACGGTCTCTCTTTAGAAGTAGTGAATAACATTGTTGGATGTGAATATGTACTTACTATGTTTCAATTTCAAGCAAATGAAATGTACATTTAAAATATTGTTTCCCAGTTCTGTATATAGATCAATATGTTCAAACTAGAGCTTAATTAGATCATTATTATTGCCCCCTTGTCATGTTCTTGGTTACACAAATTCTGCTCTTACTTGCCTACATTATATATTTTGGCCATAAAAGACTGCTTGGTACCCTATTTTTTATGGAAGCAAAAGCGTATCCATCCTGTCAACTTGCTCTTACTCTTGAAGCTGAATGCAGACCAAGATCCTAGTGGTGTTTGAAGCCTGGAGTGGCAACTATCAAAGCTAACATAGTGCTGAAGCCTGGAGGTAATTTTTTTGGCTTCCTGCACTTGCTCGTACCTACAAATCTGAAACACTATTCTATGCAAGTCCTGAGACAAATATCATTCTTCATTTGCTCACTTTGAAAAATTTGATTTATGAAGTCTTGAAACTAATTTATGATGAAACTATTGGAGTGTTTTCAGGTTTCTAGCTGATACGCTGTTTTAGATTCTTAGAAATCTCAGTGTTTGTCTTTGTTCCTAGTATGTGCTGTGTTTTGCTCTGAGAACACAAATATCATCATTGTTTAACTTCCAAATTTTAATGACACTGCTTTTTTGAATAGTGTCCATGGTGTCAATTTGGACAAATGTGAATACAATTACACCCCCGTGGGCAGTTCTTAACTTTTTATACCATATGGAATAATGTTATTACATAGAAGTTTTATAATACTTGTCTGATATTCCATATAATACAGCAAACTCTCAAGCAGCTTTTACAAGTTCTAAATTCCGATCTAAAACTAAGAGCAGTTGAGCAGTGCAAAAAGCTGTTCAAAATAAGTTCTTTATGTTTCCAAAAGATACTAGTATAAACTTATATTGCTTGGCATCTTTTGGTGAGAAGTGTAAAAAGTTATTCAAAATAAGCTCGAGTAACTTCAAGTTGAAACTGCTTTTATCCGTAGTGAGCTAATTTTGTGTTTGCAAGCAACTCTTATTGTCTCTCTTGTGAAATCATTATCAACTTTGAAAATGCTGCTAAAGAAAGTTGCATAGTTGGACTATTCTTAACTACTTTAACCTGCAAGTTCATCTTCGCATTTAAATTGTAATAAATGGTCAAGATTTGTTAGCTCTTATTGATTTGCAGCACAACACCTGAAAGTAATGTATTATTATGGAACTGTTACAGTCCGAGAAGGCTAGAAGTAGGATCAAATCTCAGATTAGACATGAATCGGTAGATAGGTGAATAGTGGATTGATGGTAGATGGATATCAGAAAATAGATTGGGGATATATGAAGCAAAACTTGTCCGTGATAAGTATCCTTCTAGGTTTTACGTGTAAATCCTCTTAGCCTCCTTTTTGATAATAATTATGCTTAACTCTTTATGGAATAAGAAAAGCCTTATATGGGCTAACAACAAAGCGAAGCCCTAAAACTCTATCCTCTAATAACAAGAGTTACAAGACAAAATAATTAAATTAGGAAAGTTAAATTTTATCTATAATATAAAGTAGAATGTAATAACCTAGATAATATAATGAAATCCTAAATATAAAAAATTAATTATATCCTAATTGTGGTCTCTCCATCTTAATCTCAGCCTGGTGTTTCAGCCACCGTATAGGAACCTACAAAATTTATTAGAAGGGTCATGGGGTGTGGCAAAGGGTTTGACAACGTGTATGTGACTATGTGTTGGTGTCTTCCCCTTTTTCGTTTTAGTAATGTTATTAGAGTTTCTTATAATTGATATTGGAAAGTGTATTAGTAATTTCTGGAGTTTCAGCATATTATGTCTGTTTCCCTGGATAAACACTAATTTTGGAATTTCTTTTTTAATGTAAGTTCAGATAGAAGCACTTGGTAGGTTTACTATCTTGCATCATATGGTAAAAATATTGGAAGTTTGACTAAAAATTATTGAAAATAAGGATTTTTAGTTTTAGGCCAAGATGCACTACTTGTAACCTCATCTCATCATCTGTTTAGATGCTGGTACATTCAGCAAGTCGTATCCCATCTTTGTGACAGATGAAAGTCATCCCTGTAATGTCATGGTTGGTGGTGCTTTGAGCATGCAGACCACTCTGTCTAAGTAGTGAAAATTGAGTAATATCTGTGGGTGCTAGTACATTTCTTGTTTCCATATTTATCTGAAAGCCCATGTTTTGTGCATTTAGAATATGATAAACCCCAATCCTTGACTATATTTTTCAACGAGTTGAGTGTACTATCTTTTCTTGTTGTAGCAAGTTGCAATGTTTGCAGGTCTTCAATATCTGAGTCACGGAGGCTCTTGGATTCAACTAGACGGACAGAAACATCCACAGATGATCTGGTTGGTTGTAACTTTGTCAGTATGACCATAATGTAAACTAGCTTCATTTAAAATAATATAAATCAAATTCCATGGCTGCATTATTTGTTACAGAGTTTTGGCTGTTAAATTGATTTGTTTTTCATTTGTGGATTGGATTTTTACATGCCAGATGTAAATTGTGGACCGGGTATGCTTCACTTTAAAATGGCTTGAAGGTATAATGTTGACTTGCATCTGTTTAATGTTTGTTTTTAAATTGTGGACCGGTATGCATTACTTTAAAATGACTGAATGCATATCATCATTTTAGTCAGTAATTCTCACAATGCAATACCTGCAAGCTTGATGAATATGAGTATCTTTGCAAGCAGCTTTTGTCATTTATTGTTTTCTTTGTCTGGTATTGTTGCACTTTGGGACACCCTGATGACAGTTGTTTGATTCTCAGCAAAGATATTTACTGGAAGAATACCCTGATTTTCAGGCATAAATCTGAAGTTTTGGAAATGAGTGTATTCTGGACTGTTTTCTCATATTTTCGTCAGTAATTCTCATGTTTGCGATTGAATCAATTGTCCTAAACTTTGAATAAAGATCTGAACTGAGATGTATGATATGTATAATAAATGTAGCGCACACCCAACTAATATTGCTGAATGAAATTGCCAACACTCACAGTGATGAGTGAAATTGCTAATTTGGTTATACAGGGCTTGGGCTTGTCATCAATGTCAACACCATTGCTGCTGGCAAAGCACAACGGAACATGCTCTGATTCTACAAGCTGGAGTGCACAGGCCATGAACAGAAGCATCTCTTTTATATCGGTTTGGGACTTGTATATGCTGCCACCATCAGATTGTACTGTGGCCATACTTATGATGCCGATCAGCTCTTTCAGAAGACTAATCCTGATGATGAAAGAAAATATAGCTGGTTCAGTAGGTGTTGAAAATTTGATACAAATTATACATAGTTGCAGTAGACACGAACATCTCATGGCAGTAAGTTATTTGTAATTTTCCATATGCTTGAAAATTGAAATGCAGTTGTTTGGACAAGGCAGCATTGATACTACAAAACAAACCACTAGAATACTTCTTTTTTCCACGTTATATAGAATTATTGCAAAAATAATTACTAATAGGTTAAAATTTTCAATGACTAAACTCGATCACCATTCAAGGAGGGTTAAAAAATACTAATGACCAATTCAACTGAGAATTCATTCTTATTGTTCTTTTAAGTAGTTTTGTTTTAACTGCAAATATTTTTAGGTGGATTAAAAAAATGTATTACAACAATCTCATTTAGATATGTACAAATCCGGGTCGGTCCACCCAGCAAAAACACACGAGTATGTGTTGTTAGTTTGGCCTGTTTGGGCCTGATCCGACCCGTTTTTGATGTGTATGGGTAGACGTTTTGGTCCACGGACCAACCTGGCTCGGCACGTATATAGTTATATAACTTATTATATATATATATATATATATATATATATATATATATATATATATATATATATATGTGAATATATAATTTAGTTTGCTTTGAGTGCTACCTACTCTTATTTTCCATTAGTTTGCTTTGGTTATGAGTTATACTCGTTTGTAATACAAGATTGCATGGATAATTGAGTCATTTGACTGCAATTGTACTTGTTATTTTTCACGTATTTGGATTTATTCATTATTGTGTGTTAATTATTGTTGAACTCGTTGGCAGTGCACTATGTAGGTATAATTGTATAGAAAATTTGTGTTTAAATATATTATATTACTTTTTTTAAGCGATAAATCGAGGGGAAAAAGCACAATCAAGTATTTTACATGGGTGGGCATGGACAACATTTGTCAATCGGACAATGCGGGCTAGGCAGGCCCAATCTGCACATACCGGGTAGAATTTTCAAATATGGCTTGGTCCGAGCACACTTTTATACTGGTGCTTTGTCCTAGTCAACAACAGACTAATGGGTCTTCCTCGAAAAAAGCTAAGACAAGGATACTCTTTGTCACCCTACCTTTTTGTTTTGGGGTCGAAATTCTTACATAAATGTTACAAATGATTGTGAGAAGTACGAATAAACCTATAATCATATTTGGTTCTCTTTTTGTAGACAAAGAACACCAATCCCATTTTTTTTAATTTGCGGATGATTGCTTATCTGTATCAAAGCAACATGACTTCTTGTCAAAGAACAACGAAATTCTAGAAATTTATTGTGTCATTTCGGGACAAAAAGATTAATCTCAAAAAATTTGTGTTTCAAACAACAAATAACCAAGTGATAGGTATTGAACAATCAAAAAGTATGTTTTGTATGAACCCGACAACAAAGAAGTCAACGAGGGAAAGTAGAAAGATTCAGTCCAACGGAAGCGGTGAGCACCGTCTTCGAGGAGAGTACACAAGAATGAAGCCTGGGGAACAACTGTGGACACCTCAGATTTGGGCTTGCAACTGAGCCTTCAGGAGTTGATCACAAATCCACGTCCCCTCCTAAACAAACCACTCAAGACGCCACCTAAAACAGAATCAAACTAAGGAGACGACAATGCAAAACACGAGATCTTGACATATAGATAAAAGAAATTAGGTTTATAAGGATGAAATTGTTCATAAAAAATCGGATAAACATTTTATTACAATTGATGTTGGTTATTGAATTTTTTAAGTTTCATAGGGGTAGCACACAATTGTAGGAAAGTGGGTATTAAAATTTTGGTTGATTAATAAATGATTTCTACCGATTCATAATGAATTGGTAAAATTTTGGTTAAAATATCTTGTTTTGTCTATCTAGGCTTTAAGGCCTCACTTTTTTTTTTTTTTTTTTTGGGTATGCAAACGTTTTTTTTTTTTTCCTTATCTTCAATCTTTTGGAAGATTTTTTTTTATTATTCTATTTTTTTTAAAGGATTACTTTTACCTTTTCAAGATCAAATTTTCATCCAAAAATTCGGATAAACGGTTTTTTTTTTTGTTTTAACTAGTTTCCAAAAAAAGCGGTCAATGTAGCATCCTTTTGTTTCTTGGCCATGGCAGAGCCTTTCAAGTGATGAAGACCACCGAGAAACAATTCGACAATTGGACCGGAGGCAGTGAAATCGATTGGAAAACTGTTTGGATTGGTTTTGGGAGAAGCTTCAGAGGGATTTGGGGGTTAAAAGTTGACGTCGGGTAAGAGTCGGGATCGAGGCACTCCATTGTTATCTAGGAAGAAACCTGGATCAAACAATGGTGGAGGAAGAAGAAGATGGCATCGACGGCGTTCGGCCGGAATAGAGAAGAAACGAGGGTTATTCTCAAGATTTGTGGCGGCTAGGGTTAGAAAACCTAGCAATGCTTTAAAGCTTCATGGTGAATAGAGAGATCGTTTGCTTCTTTTTCGAGAATTTGTGACCTTTTGACTGAGCTGTGCATTTGCATTAGCAATTGCAAACAAGAGTTTGCATATTTGAAAGGGGTTCAGATAACTGGATTTAAGTGCTCCATTTGGAGTATGAGGATATCAATTGTAACACCCCGAATCCGTAGGACTCGAGGCGCTACTGGGCTAGGATCTCACAATGGATCCTGACCCTAGCCTGACAACAAGTTCACTGGATCTTACAACAAGGCATAGATAGATTAAAACAAAACATAAAGCAGATATATATATATATATATATATATATACACATATCAAAAGGTAATACAAAGTAACCGCTGAGTACAAAATCAATATATATATCCGTACAACATAAACATCCCATATCCCACGATATCGCCCCAGTGTGCGGAGCCCTCAGCGGATTACCCATCTGGATCACTTTGCAGCTCTCTTAACCTGCAAAGGATCTACAACACGGTATAAAACCGTTAGCTAACCATACACATATATATAGAGATGCAAGAGCACAAACACACATCAAGAATCATAACACATCATCATGCTTTCACACATTTACCCGGTTTATTATCTTTATAAAGTCCAATCGCTTAATCGTATACATATAACTGAATATGAATATATGTGACACGAGGAATACAATCCTCGCCTCTGAGTACAATAGCTAGCTGGAGTGGTATAAGCGCACCTTCCCGTATACCATAAGGAAGTGGTCAGTGCCCTTCCCGTATACCAAATCTAACCAGACTACAGAGAACTTCCCAGACTCCACTACGGGATGAAAGGCAAGTTGTCACAACCACTACAATGGGCGGTCTATATATCATAGTCGGTAATAAACCATATCGCATGCTATAAAGCATATAACAAACACCACTCATGCATACATCCAATATAAGGATGGTAGCTAAGTAAGTCCTATGGACTTACCTCAACCTCTGAATTAATCTCAACCACGATCCACTGCAAACTGGAGGACAACACTGCCTAATAACAAGGCATAACAATATATCAAACTCATATCCATCAAAGGGGTCACACCTAGACCCAAGGGATCCATAAGGATCATATCCTAGCTCATAAACCTCAAAGCCATAACCGGCATAAACGATATCATACTCATCATCATTCTAACCTCATACAAGTACCTAACATGCTACTAACCCGCTCATACTAGGAAAGGAAAGGATCATACTACTCTAGGTAGATATTGTAAAAGACGCACCTGCGGAATGGAAAGACTCAGGGGCGGAACAAGACAAACCACAGGCGCGGCAAAGCTCGGCCGCAGGCGCGGTGACAGTGGCCGCAGACAATGCAGGCGCGGCGCAGGCGCTGTGACACAGCTCCCGCAGGGGCGGCGGCTTCCAGGCGCGGGGGCGGCAACAATGCAGAAAGTGATCCCGTGATTCCTCTTCGGCTCTTCACGTGATCAAATCACGTCTTCTCCATTCCAAAGTCACACACATACATATATACATACACATTCCAACATCAATCTACATTCAATTCATCTAATCCTAAGCTAAGGAAGATGGAATCAAGGAAGAAGAGAGAAGAAGAAGAAGAAGAATACTTACCACACTTGTAGTCCTAGGCTGCAAAGAAGATCAACAACCAACCTCACAGGCTTCCAAGCTCAGCAACACGTCACACAACATCCAGCAACAACAAAGCCACACCAAACTCTTCCAAACTCAAGGAAACTAAGAACACGATCAAAGAGCAAGAAGGGAGAAGCAAGAAGGACGTGATAAGACTGGAAAGGGAATGAAGGTGAAACCCTTGCTCAGCAAGGTAAGAAGAAGGTAAGGAAAAGAGGGTAAAGCACGGTCAAAAGGTCAACAAAACCGGCTGCAGCCGCAAGAAACCGCAGGGGCGGTTCCCTGAGCCGTAGGGGCGGAACAACAGACAAGCTGCAGGGGCGGCCTCACAGACCCGCGGGGGCGGCTAAAGCCAAAAAGGGCTCCAAAGACTAAGGCTCTTACATCTCACCCCCCTAAAAACAAGTTTCTTCCTGAAACTTGTAAAATCCTCAAACGACTCGGACTCAAAAGCCGAGGTATAACACACCCTATATCCTCAAACACGAGCATGCAGGAAATCATCAACTCCAGCAACAAAATCATTATCCAAGGCATAGAGGAAAACCATCTCTAGCCAGCTATAATCATATCACAAAGGCATAGAGGAAAAACATCTCTAGCCATAACATACTCATAACAGAAGAGCATGGAGGAAAAACATCTCCAACAACACTATGTCCATCAAAATAGCATGGAGGAATAACCCTCTCCAGCTGAATCCTAATCGTATCACAATTGCATGGATGAAAGAGCCATCTCCAACTATAAACAATAATCATACTAGCACAACAAGATCTAATAAGATCATATATCACATCAAAGTTAGTATGAAATAAACACATCATAGCATATAAGCACATACGCATAACACTCACCAAGATAGTACTAAGATCTACTCGTGATCCTACTGGTGCATCTAACTCGGCATAGAACTCTGGATAGTTCCTCTGAATACTATCCTCAGTCTCCCATGTAGCCTCATTAGGTCCTCGTCTCGACCACTGTATCCTCAGCATAGGAATGTCCTTCAGCCCTCTCCACTAATATGAACGTCTCAAGTCTTGATACATCTTACTCGTACCTGGGTGTACAGAGTAAGGTGTACAGTGAGCCTCCTGTAAAATCCTCTAGCGTAGATCCGCATCAGCGGGTACACAAACGAGACCGCGGCGCCTCAACACGCCATCTGCTCTAGAAGGAACTGTGGTGCCTCGTCCCGAGACATCCTATCTTTGATCCTCTTTAAGGTCGGGCAGGTCTCTTGCTTTTGTCGGATCTCATCCAACAGATTAGGAAGGACCTCTAATGTACGCAGCTGGGCATCCTCATCAGGAAACTGGATGCCCAACTCTAGCCAGATCAAATCCCTCTATAATTGCTGCTAAACTGTCAGCCTCGCAATCGCCTGCTCTCGAGGCGTCTTCCTGCTCAGGGCGTCGGCGACAACGTTCGCCTTCCCTGGATGGGACATAATCTCCAGATTAAAATCCTTGATCAGCTCGAGCCACCTATGCTGGCGGTTATTCAATTTCCGCCGCGTGAAAATGTACTTCAGACTCTTATGGTATGTGAAGATCTGACATGTAGCACCATACAGGTAATGTCTCCAGATCTTCAGTGCATGAACTACTGCTGCCAACTCCAGATCATGAGTCGGGTAGTTCTCCTCATACGTCTTCAGCTGTCTAGACACGTATGCTATCACTCGGCCTCTCTGCATCAATACACATCCCAAGCCTAGCTTGGATGCATCACTGTAAACCACAAAATCCTCTGTACCCTCTAGCTGTGCCAAAATAGGAGCAGAAGTCAGACGTCTCTTCAGTTCCTCAAAACTCTGCATACACTGATCAGACCATACAAATTTGGTAGTCTTCCTCAGCAAACTCGTCAGTGGACGGGCAATCACAGAAAATCCCTCCACAAAGCGTCTGTAATAACCGGCTAGGCCAAGGAAGTTACGTACTTCCTTGACGTTCGTCGGTGTAGTCCAAGCTGCTACTGCCTCTATCTTCGCCGGATCAACCTTGATCCCCTCGGCGGAAACAATGTGACCCAGAAATGCTACCTCTGGCATCCAGAACTCGCACTTAGAGAACTTAGCATGAAGTTCTCTATCCCGTAAAACCTGCAATACAGTCCTCAGCTGTCCTGCATGCTCCTCTCTGTTGCGAGAGTACACCAAAATGTCATCTATGAAGACCACCACAAACTGATCCAGGAAGTCGATGAAGATGCTGATCATCAACTTCATAAAGACGGCTGGGGCATTCGTAAGCCCAAATGGAATCACTACAAACTCGTAGTGTCCATATCTGGTCCGGAATTGTGTCCCGTGCACATTCTGCTCTCTCACCCTCAGCTGGTGATATCTTGAGCGCAGGTCAATCCTGGAAAATACTGTCGCTCCCTAAAGCTGATCTTACAAGTTATCAATACGAGGCAGTGGATATTTGTTCTTGATTGTCACCTTGTTCAGCTCTTTGTAATCTATACATAGTCTCAACGATCCGTCCTTCTTCCGTACGAAGAGGACAGGTGCTCCCCATGGGGATACGCTAGGGCGAATGAAGCCCTTCTCATCCAACTCCTCGAGTTGCTTCTTCAGCTCTAACATCTCAACAGGCGCCATCCGGTATGGGGCCTTCGAGATTGGTCTCGTACCAGGCTCTAACTCAATACCGTAGTCCACACTCCTCTGAGGCGGAAAACTGGACGACTCAGCAAATACATCTGCAAAATCACAGACAACTGGGATATCCTCTAGTGTTGGACTCTCCCCCTCCTTCATGGCATAAAACCAGAAGGCCTCACAACCCTGTGCAATCAGTCTAGCTGCTCGTATCACACTGATAACCATGCCTGTCTTTCCAAGCTCCCAACCTTGGAAAACCTCTATCTGGCCTAACTCGGTAGAGAGGGTAACAGTCCTCCTACCTACATCTAAGATTGCAGAATGTCTATCCATCCAATCCATACCTAGAATGACTTCTTCATGCTCTAATGGCATGACAAAGAAGTCAACTAGTAACACACGGGTCCCTACAGAAATGGGACAATCACAAATCTCACGGGTACCTCTGACCCTACCACCATCGGGTAACCCTATAATAAAGGGCATCCCCTCTATCGTATCTAGACTCAGACGCTCTACACATACATCAGATATAAAAGAGTGCGTAACACCTGTATTAAACAAGTCTCTAACAGGTAAACCATGGATCAAAATAGTACCTGTAGCAGTCAGTGCCGCGGGATCCTCTGCACTCCTCAGCTCAAAAACTCGACCCTATGGTCCTCTGGTATCAGTGGTGCTCCCACCACGACCTCTGCCTCTACTCGGCCCAGGAGCAGATCCTTGAGTCGTAGGGCGATCTGGGACTCTCTGCTGTCCCTGTGTCTGCTGCTGCTGAGGTGGCCTCTGCCCACCTCCCCCTACACTGGCAGGGGAAGAACCCTGCTGAGATGAAGCTCTGCCCTGTCGGCAGTAAACAGCTCTGTGACCCTGTCTACCACAGGTGTAACAAGTCACTAGTGGCCTCGTGCACTCTGGCCTCATATGTCTTGGATCACCACAATTATAACACTGACGTCCCTTATCTGTAACTGGTGCAGATGAGGGATGACTTTGGCGTCTTTGACCTCGCCAAACACTAGCAGCACCACCAGTACCACTGGTCTGCCCTGTACGCTGCCTCTTCTCAAACCCTCCAGTCTGAGATGCTCTCCTCTGACCAGCTCGCTCCCTCTCATAGTCGGAAGCTCTGTCCTGATAATCCATAAGAGTCTCACAATGAAATCCCGCCATATAGGTCCGGGTAGTATCCCTCAGTCGTTGGGAAAACAAATACACATGCTGATCTGCAAAAGGTGCAGCTGGACCCAGCAATGCCAGCGCCTCCTGAGATCTCCTAATGGCCTCGGAGACTGGTACATCCTCAAACCCGGCCTCAACAAAATCTCGCAGTTTCTCCCTCCTCAACGAGGAAGGGCTGAAACGCTCTCTGATCATGGTCCTCATCTGATTATAACTACTAACCTGACCCCGTACAGACCTCCACCAGTGCTGTGTCAAATCCCTAAACAGAGTCTGCACCAACTCAATCTGCCTGTCTGCTGGACATCTAATAGACTCCAGAGCTGAGTCTACATGCCCAATCCACAACTCGACCTCCAGCCCCACCTTCCCAGTGAAAGGGGGTACACCCATCTGGTGGAATGCCTTCAACCAGGTATCTGGTCTAGGCCCTCTATGCTCCTCCTGAACCCGAACAGTCTCAACAACATGTGCCTGTGCAGTTGGCACCTGAGTCACTCCATGGGATCTCTCAGATGGTCCTTTCTATGCCTGTAAATCTGGGGCACGTCTACCGGCTCTGGCAGCCTCCTCTACTCGTCTGATATAAGCATGGAACTCTGTTCCCCCATGGAGACACGATCAAAATCACCAAACTGGGCTCTCAGTGATCCCTGTCTCTCAGCTGCACCGTTCCCAGTCTCAGGAACGGCACTCTCATCAACCTCCTCGTGAATCTCTCCCGCTGGATGTGAACCGCCAACAGGAGTCCTACCCCGTCCTCTACCTAGAGGGGGTCTACCTCTACCTCGTCCAGCTGCAGGTAAGGCTCTAGTCTGAACCATCTGCAGAAGATGTAAACCTAACTCAAAAGGCTATATATATGCCATATGTATAGATATATATCAAATCAATCACAACAGAATATCTATATATATCTATACTGTCGAGATCTTCAGAGGGGCGATGACTCATGTACACGATATCCCAAAACATTTTTACTCATTTCAAAACCAAAACCTTTTCAAAGTCAGACCCCTTTCGGGTTCTGTTTATTTATCTATTCGACCTTTATCGCAGATTGCAAGTGCCATTGTTGTCAACCTAAGGCTCTGATACAAACTTTGTAATACCCCGAATCCGTAGGACTCAAGGCGCTACTGGGCTAGGATCTCACAATGGATCCTAACCCTAGCCTGAGAACAAGTTCACTAGATCTTACAACAAGGCACAAAAAGATTAAAACAAAACATAAAAATTATATATATATATATATATATATATATATATATATATACACATATCAAAAGGTAATACAGAGTAACCGCTGAGTACAAAATCAAAATATATATCCGTACAACATAAACATCCCATATCCCACGATATCGCCCTAGTGTACGGAGCCCTCAGTGGATCACCCCTCTAGATCACTTTGCAGCTCTCCTAACCTGCAAAGGATCTACAACACAGTATAAAACCTTTAGCTAACCATACACATATATATAGAGATGCAAGAGCACAAACACACATCAGGAATCATAACACATCATCATGCTTTCACACATTTACCCGGTTTGTTATCTTTATAAAGTCCAATCACTCAATCGTATATATATATATATACATATATATACATATATATATATATATATATATATATATATATATATATATATATATATATATATATATATATATATATAACTGAATATGAATATATGTGACACGAGGAATATAATCCTCGTCTCTGAGTACAATAGCTAGTTGGAGTGGTATAAGCGCACCTTCCCGTATATCATAAGGAGTGGTCAGTGCCCTTTCCGTATACCAGATCTAACTAGACTACAGAGAACTTCCCAAACTCCACTACGGGATGAAAGGCTAGTTGTCACAACCACTACAATGGGCGGTCAATATATCATAGTCGGTAATAAACCATATCGCATGCTATAAAGAAGATAACAAACACCACTCATGCATACATCCAATATAAGGATGGTAGCTAAGTAAGTCCTATGGACTTACCTCAACCTCTGAAGTAATCTCAATCACGATCAATCCTGAAACACGGTCCACTCCAAACTTGAGGACAACATTGCCTAATAAAAAGGCATAACAATATATCAAACTCATATCCATCAAAGGGGTCATACCTAGACCCAAGGGATCTATAAGGATCATATCCTAGCTCATAAACCTCAAAGCCATAACCGGCATAAACGATATCATACTCATCATCATTCTAACCTCATACAAGTACCTAGCATGCTACTAACCCGCTCATACTAGGAAAGGAAAGGATGATACTACTCTAGGTAGATCCTGTACAAGACGCACATGCGGAATGGAAAGACGCAGGGGCGGAACAAGAAAAACCGTAGGTGCGGAAAAGCTCGGCCGCAGGCATGGTGACAGTGGCCGTAGACAACGCAGGCACGGCGCAGGCGTTGTGACACAGCTCCCGCAGGGGCGGCAACTTCCAGGCGCGGGGGCGGCTACAGTGCAGAAAGTGATCCCGCGATTCCTCTTCGGCTCTTCACGTGATCAAATCACGTCTTCTCCATTCCAAAATCACACACATACATATACATACACATTCCAACATCAATCTACATTCAATTCATCTAATCCTAAGCTAAGGAAGATGGAATCAAGGAAGAAGAGAAGAAGAAGAAGAAGACTTACCACACTTGTGGTCCTAGGCTGCAAAGAAGATCAACAACCAACCTCACTGGCTTCCAAGCTCAGCAACACGTCACACAACATCCAACAACAACAAAGCCACACCAAACTCTTCCAAACTCAAAAACTAAGAACAAGATCAAAGAGCAAGAAGGGAGAAGCAAGAAGGACGTGAGAAGACTGGAAAGCGAATGAAGTTGAAACCCTTGCTCAACAAGGTAAGAAGAAGGTAAGGAAAAGAGGGTAAAACACGGTCAAAAGGTCAACAAAACCGGCTACAGCCGCAAGAAACCGTAGGGGCGGTTCCCTGAGCCGTAGGGGCGGAACAACAGACAAGCCGCAGGGGCGGCCTCACAGACCCGCGGGGGCGGCTAAAGCCAAAACGGCTCCAAAGACCAAGGCTCTTACATCAATCCTGCACGGAACGTGCGTAGCATGTGCACTTCAGCATTTGGATGCATAGATTGACCGGTTGAAGAAGGTGTCTTCGACAAGATCAATAGTTTCCTTCCTTCCCCCAAGATCTGAATCAAATCCTCCATTGTTATCTAGGAAGAAACCTGGATCTAACAATGGTGGAGGAAGAAGATGGCATCGACGGCGTTCGGCCGGAATAGAGAAGAAACGAGGATTGTCCCAAAGGCAGCGTTCAACCAGAGAAGAAACGAGGGTTAGCCTCAAGATTTGTGGCGGCTAGGGTTAAAAAACCAAGCAAAGCTACAACACATACACCCTTGACAAATACATTGGGTGCCCAATCATCAATGATAGAGTTACAAAGAACACATTTGAAGATATTAATACAAAAATAAAACTACAACTTTTAAAATGGAAAGCTAACTCCCTCGCACAATAAGGAAGAAACACCCTCATCAAACACAACTTGGTTGCCAAACCAATTTTCAGTGTGTAAAGCTTTAAGCTTCCAAATTATAATCTTTAATATCTTGATAAATCCTATAAAAAAATGTTTTGGAATAACCGAGAACACCATAGATCAATTATTAGTTGGGACGAGATTTGTGAAACTAAAAAAGAATGGAGGATTAAGACTAAGAAAAGCTAAAACCATTAACAAAGTCTTACAAATGAAGCTCTTGGGATAATCCTAGGGGAACCAAATAATATTTGGGTTAAAGTAGTGAACCAGAAATACATGAAAAACTGTAACATACTAAATTACAAAAAGAAAGGATCAACATCGTGACAATGGGACAACCTAATAAAACTAATGTCCTAATCTAAGAAATGACTAATTTGATCGGTCGGTAATGATAACACAATCAACTTTTGACATGATAATTGGGCTCCCAATACTCCTTTTATAAAAAGGGTACACAATGTAAATCAAATTAACATAAATATCAAAGTAAACAACAATATATTAATAACTCTAGAGAGTGAGATATTAACAAAAAGATCTTTAAACATTATTAGCCGTGAAATTCTGAATAAATTGAAGGAAACAATTATCCCAACAAATAAAATACAAGATATGTTATACAGGTGGTGTAGCCAAAATAGATGATTTTCAACCGAGTTTGTTTATGAGCTATTAATGGAGGAAAATGTCAACCCTTATTATTGCATATGACTGTATTTGGAAACTTAACACACAACCTAAAATAGAACTTCCTATCAAAATTTTTAAAATCAGATTGCTAGCAAAAAATTGACGAAAGAAAAATTGTGGGCACTAAAAATTATGAATTGTGCAACCATCAATTTGAGGACCATTAATAAAATCTTTCAAAAAATTACAGTAATTTATTTCTAAAATGTCTCTTTACCAAAAAACCATTAATAAAACTTTTCGAACAATCTCAGACAAAATAAATAACATCAATTATGAGAATAAAAAATATTTATGACATTTTTAAGGGAAATTAAAGATAAAATTGGACAAAAGGGATTCACATGTCTTGCTACTATATGATTAGATATATGTTCTATAGGAAAAAATATTTTCAATAACGAGTCTCTTGGCTCATTTAACAATACAACTACCTCCATCAAGAACCAAATCCTCGAGTGGGAAAAATTGTCTAAGAGAAGGATGATTATTACATTAGACAAAGAGAAGGATGATTATGACATTAAGGCACTATTAAAAAATAACACTACTAAACGGGAAAAAAATCAAATGGAAAAACCATAGTGTGGATATCACAAACTTAGTTTCGATGGCTCTAAACGTGACTATAGGATTACCTCCATCAGTTTTATTATCCGTAATCACATTGGAGAGGTAATCAGTTTTGATGTAAATAAAATAGTTTTAATTTGGTATTAAAAGTGGAAGTCTTTGTTGTTAAATTGAATTGCAAAAAACTATCACATTACAAATAAAAAAAAGATTGAAATAAGGATGACAAATTTTTGTGTCATTAAGGCGCACTCCAAGGTTCTTGAAGTTGTTCTTGAGAAGGTGAGATGATTAAATCAGACTCTAGATTGAATATTGACTTCTTTGACGAAATCCAAATTAGGCATGTTTTTAGAAAAATCAATTGTGGTGTTCACTGGTTAACCCCTTTGTGAATCTCGATACCCAACACTAATTTTTTTTGATGATCCCGAACTCTATGTTCAAATTCACAAGGATGCTTTAGACTGGACAATCTTTAAAAGGCAGGTCAACCTAACCATTTTCCATTATAAAAAAACTCTAGAACAACAAGAACTGAACAAACGAAGACTACATGTATATTATCATACTAGTTTAGTTCGAAATTGGATAATTTGTTCCTCTTTGAAAATTTTAATTTTATTACTTTTCTTTTCGTACTCCAAGTTCCAAATTATGTCGTCTATATCAACTTTAAATACCATCCAACATTATCCTTTCATGCTACTACAATACTTTTGGAAAAGATATGACTTCTTACTTCAAGTTCTAGATTACAGCATCAAAGACCATTCCACTTTACCAAAAGTATTATAACATTTTCCCATAAAAAATATGATAATGACGTAACAGTCGATTTATTTACATGTCATAAAAACATGATTAGGTGCTTTATGTGTATTTTATTTATATATAAAAAAATGATACTAGCATTGTAAAAATCTAAATTAAGTTAACCTTATTTAAATTCAAATAAAACTTATTTAATTTGTTATATATTACACTAATCATACTTTTTAGATTTTTTTCCGGATAGTGTCACCAATGTTTGATATTTTTTGATTGAGTACAACTAGTTTTTTTTTTTTTTAAAATGTTTGGTGCTCTTAAGGTTTGGTCTTTTTCGTTAGATGTCCTCTGACACACCCCTCTAGGCGTGTGTAGATGAAACACTAGGGGAAATCATATAGAACCGCAAGTGCACGACCGTGTCAATGTAATTATTTGATATAACATATCAAGGTCATTTCCCAAGAGACCATGTTATCTCTACTTTGCTCTAGGAAGTCCCTAATTAAATAAAAAGTGTGTAAAATGAAAGATAAAACAAGGATCAAGTGATCAAACATTTGGAAAACTTGGATCGAGTGACATATACACTTGGAGTGAATATGTCAACATTGATCGAGTGATAGTATAGCAGGAACAAAGGAATCGAGTGACAAACAACTAAAAACACAAATAAGTATCAAAATATAGAAAACTATTAGGGGTTGGGGATAATTTCTCAAAACCCTTACTAAGCCAATTGAAATGAGATGTTGTTCCATATGAGGAGATGAAAACTTAAATGACCAAGTAACAAGTATGCTACCAAACGAATGTAGACATGATATGCATGTGAGAATCTCCCGGTTCATCCTATCAACAAGTGTCACATGGTGTTTGCAATATAAATGTTGATAAGCAACTATAAGTCACTACAAAGCTCTAAATCAAGACATACAAGATATGGTGCTTGCTATTTGCAAGCATGAATCAACTTAGTTTATCATGAATATGTAACATCCGGAAATTTTATTCCGGACGTGGAGTGTTTTGTAGATCTTCCCGCAGGCACGAGGTGTCGAGTGCCGGGATTTATTCCTAAAATCCCGACCCGACCCGTCGTTATTCCCTTTTCCGCTTTCCGACCATTCGTTCCGAGCTGAGGTGACAAGAGGTCATTTCCGACTCCTCGTTCCGAGCAAAGAGGACAAGATGTCAGCTGTCCCCTCTCCCTTTTGGCAGCCCCTTGTCCCTCCCTCTCTCTCTCCTCTCTTTTCTCTTTCACGTTACTCTCTTCATCTCTTCTCTCTCTTTGCTCTTCTTTCTCCATGGAAGCTCTTGGTTATGGACTGTAGTAGAGGAGGATCAGATCTGGTGTGGTAAGCTTCTCCCTCTTCCTTCCTTCTCCTCCTTGGATGCTTAACTCTTTCTTCTTCCCTCCTCCATCCATGATCATGGATGAAGCTCTTGAGAAGCTTTTTCCTCAAATCCTTGCATGTGCTTGTTCTTAGCTCGTTTAGGTCGTGGAGAGGAGTCTAAGACCATTTGTTGGTGTTTGGAGAAGACCCACCAAGGAGAGGAGGACATTGGAGCCAAGGATCCACGGTCGAAGACGAAGAAGACGAGTTTCTGCAGCGAAACCGCGGGGGCGGCTCACCACAGCCGTAGGGGTGGATCCAGACCACGCAGGGGGCGGCTCCAGCACCGCAGGGGACGGCTCCAGGGCGGCAGCAAGGCGCAAGGGCGACTCCTGGGTCCACAGGGGCGGCGACTGTGTTCCGCAGGGGCACCAGCTTGACTCCGAGGCTGCGTTTTCTTCAACAGTAGGCTTCTCCTCTCCCTTCCTCTTCGTTCCTTCCTTAGTTTTGTAGTTGTATCATGTTAGTAGCATGCCTAAGATGGATCTAGAGTAGCTTGAGATGCCACTTAGTGGTTGTGAACCTAGGAGCCCTTAAGGCTCGATGTAGTTGACGGTTATGAGTATGTTGAGCATGATGGACCTTCGAGGCTAGCTTGTTCCTTCTTGGCTGAGGTTTAAGATCATGTGAGGTTATAAACTGTTGTGAGTTTCTTTCATGTGCTGAGAGTGTGGTGAGTACCTTGGACCCTAGGATGCATTCCTAGCTTGATGGTTAGGTGATCTTGCTTAGATCACTAGAGTGAAGTCTAAGACTTCTTGAGCGTGAGCATGTATTGATATGCATATCTCTTGTGAGAAGGTTGTGGGCTTCCTCCTTAACGAAGCGAGAGTGTTGTGATTTGAGTGTGGTGACGAGGTAAGTCTCCGGACTTACTTAGCTCGTATTTTACGTATTAGCATCGATGTGTGTTGGTGGTGTGTGTCTGTTATTGTTTATGTTATAAACACCTAAACCGGTAAATAGGACCTCCGACTTTATATTATTTTGGCCCAAGTGTATGATAACGGGCGGTGACATCATCTGCATAGCTCTTGCGAGAGTCTAGGAGGTTCTCGGCGACTAGCCCGGGCGGGTAGTCGGTCGGATGCATTAGTACCATTCCTTGCCGGTAATTAGGGACCGAGGCGAGACCATGGTGGTTCACAAACTAAGTTGAATTAGAACGGCATACGACTTAATAATAAAGAGATAATAAACCGGACTTGTGTGTTTTGGAGTATGCATGTGTTATGTGATATATGTGATATATGTGTGTATGTGCCTTCACCTCTTTTCTAATGCTTCAAATATGAGCTAACGGTTTTAAACCGTTGTGTAGATGCCTTGCAGGTTAGGGACGCCGCCGAGTGAGGTGGAGGAGTGGACAACGGGGTCTCCGTACATTATAGAACGGGGACGTTTTTGGGGTTATGCCTTTGTGTTATTGAAGTATGTTGTACGGTTTAGATTTCCTTATAGGAGTTATGTCGTTTTGAGGACTCGGCTGAGTTTCCACCTTGTATCTTTACTTTTCAGTTTTCCGCATACATTATAAACGGTTTGAGTTTTGCCTTTATTTGTGCCTTGTTGGAAAGGTCCGGTGAATTGTTGTCAGGCTAAGGGTCGGGACCCATTGTGAGGTCTCGCCCGTAGCATCCCGAGTCCCGCGGATTTGGGGTGTTACAAAAGTGGTATCATAGCCCTAGGTTGACAACAATGGCACATGCAATCTTTGTAAAGGCCGAATGAGGGATAAACAGAACCCACACGGGTCTGACTTTTCGTTTTCAAAATCATGTGCATGAGTCGGGTTTGTGTTAGAATGCACGGGACCACCACTCCTTCCGCAAACCTCGGCGACATAGATCTCTGGATTAGAAGTATGTATACTTATTATTACATAGTTATATATATATATATATGACCTTAGGATGTTTGTGGATTTGTATGTACCTAGCTATGTATGTGGCCTTTGGATGTTTGGGATTTGTATGCCTTGGATGTATATTGTGATCATGCTTACCTTTACGCTTTTAAAAGTTTTATCATACCGAGATCATAAGTAGTACCTACGTATTTATACATAAGCAAATGTCATACGCTATCAGATGACACGTATGAGAGCTACCACTTACGTAGGACCCGCCAGGGGTAGACCCCCATTTCCCCCTACCGTCCCGAGAGGGCGGGGACGTGTAGGAAGACCTCCAGGCACGAGAGGTAGAGGTCGGGGACATATCCCCATTGCGGACCCGCCAGTTGTGGATGCACCAGAAGTTGAGGTTCCCGTAGAGGACGTCGCAGAGAGCATCGTTACCGAGGTTAGGGATAGGACCGTTGTGAGGTCCGGGGCGCAGGGTTCTCCATCTGCCAGGACCGGGGGAGCGTCCATTGGAGCTACCGTGTTTAGGGACTACGTACGACGAGTTGAGGAGGCGTTTAGGACGGGAGCACCACCTCCTGCACCACCGGTGCCTGCACCAGCACCTGCGGGATCAGCTGAGGTCTTGCAGAGGGTGACTCAGATTAGGGCTGCACTAGAGATAGTTGCACTAGCAGTAGTTGCACCCAAGCCGGTTATGGAGGTTGTTAGGGCGAGAGACGAGTTGAGGTCTCCGAGACCTGATTCATGGTTGAAGGCTTTCAACCAGCAGCATGTACCCTACTTCGACAGGAAAGTAGGGTTAGAGGTCGAGCACTGGATTGGGCATGTGGAGTCAACTTTAGAGGCGATCCGTTGCCCAAAGGAGAGGCAGGTTGAGATAGTCAAGACTTTATTTCAAGAGCAGGCCAAGTATTGGTGGAGGACGGTTAGAGGAGGTGTGACCAAGATGGATCAGCTGTTGAGACTCGTTAGGGAGACCTTTTGCCCGATATCACTGAGGAGAGACAGAGTCCAGGATTTCTTGGAGGCAGGATTCGAGGACGTCCCAGTCATTGAGACGATTAGACAATTTCGGGCGGAGTTAGCCTTGCTAGGACCCGCCGCACCTCCAGCGGACCAGCATGTCTATCTCTTTTCCTGGAGACTGAGGGAGTCCACCCATGCTTACCTTGCGGGATTTCGTTGTGACTCACTGGCGGAGTACCAGGACCGAGCTTCGGCCTATGAGAGAGACCGCCCTGGGTCTAGGAGGGCAGCACAGTCCGGAGGACCGGACAAGAGACAGAGGACAATACCAGCTAGTTTAGGGGCCGGAGTAGCGGGTCAGGGACGTAACCAGACTCCGGAACGTTCCGGTCCTCAAACGTCGAGGCAGGCATCAGACGGGGGACGTCAGTGCTACAGTTGTGGAGAGTTTGGACGCATGAGGAATGCATGTAGGAAGCCGCCCGTGGCTTGTTTCACTTGTGGTCAGGTGTGTCACCGAGCCGCTTTTTGCCGTTAGGGCAAGTCATTGTCGCAGCAGGGTTCCTCGCCTGCTGGCGTAGTAGGGGGAAGTTAGAGGCCGCCACAATATCAGTCACAGGGCTCTCAGCAGAGGGGCCAAGGTCAGGTTCAGGCCCGAACTCAGGGATCAACTCAGGGACAGGGCCGAGGTAGAGGCCGTGGTGGAGGTACCCAGAAGACCAGAGGCACACAAGCCAGGGTATTTGAGTTGAGGAGTGCCGTTGATCCTCCGGCGCCGGCAGCCCCAGGTACCATTCAGATTCACGGCTTTTCGGTCCGAATTTTATTTGATACGAGTGCTACGCACTCTTTTATATCCGATGATTGTGTAGCTAGGTTTTTCTTAGCTTTGGTAGAGGGGAGACCCTTTATTATAGGGTTACCCGATGGAGGTAGGGTTAGTGGTACCCGAGAGGTACGCGGTTGTCCCATTCGTTTGGAAAACCGATATTGGTTAGCCGACTTCTTTGTCATACACTTAGTGAATGAAGAAGTCATCCTTGCGATGGATTGGATGGACCACCATCGAGCCGTTTTAGACATCAGCTGGAGGACCGTGACGATTACCACGGAGGCGGGGCACGAGGTGATTTTCCGAGGTTGAGACCTCAGGAAGGCCGGTACAGTCATTAGCGCGGTCTGAGCTCCTAGACTTATCGGGCAGGGATGCGAGGCCTTCTGGTGTTATGCCATGAAGGAGGAGGTGGGACCATCGCTGGAGGAGATTCCCGTGGTATGCGAGTTCGAGGACGTTTTCGGGGAGCCACCTGGGCTACCACCGCAGAGGAGCGTTGACTTTGCTATTGAGTTGGAGCCCGACACGAGGCCGATCTCCAAGGCTCCATACCGCATGGCGCCGATCGAGATGTTGGAGCTGAAGAAGCAGCTCGAGGAGTTAGCCGAGAGGGGTTTCATACGCCCGAGCGTTTCCCCTTGGGGTGCACCGGTCCTCTTCGTCAAGAAGAAGGACGGACCATTTGCAGGGAGCCTCCGTGTTTTCACGTATTGATTTGAGGTCGGGATATCACCAGTTGAGGGTGAGAGAGGAGGACGTGCCGAAGACGGCATGCAAGACGAGATACGGCCATTATGAGTTTGTCGTGATGCCATTTGGGCTCACGAATGCACCCGCTGTCTTCATGGAGTTGATGAACGGCATCTTCATCGACTTCTTGGACCAGTTCGTGGTAGTGTTTATAGACGACATCTTAGTCTACTCCCGGAGTAGGGAGGAGCATGAGGGACACCTAAGGACGATGCTTTGAGTCCTCCAGGACAGAGAGCTTTACGCTAAGCTCTCTAAGTGCGAGTTTTGGATGTCCGAGGTGGCATTTCTTGGTCATATAGTTTCCGCCGAGGGTGTCATGGTTGATCCGGTGAAGATAGAGTTTTTTTCCTCATGGCCGCCTCCTAGGACGGTCAAGGAGGTGCGCAGTTTTTTGGGCTTAGCGGGATACTACCGCCGTTTTGTTGAGGGTTTCTCAGTGATTGCACGACCGCTCACTTCCTTGATGTGGAAGTCTACCAGGTTCGTCTGGTCCGAGCCTTGTCAGCACAACTTCGAGGAGCTGAAGAGGCTCCGCTCCTGTTTTAGCCCAGCTTGAGGGCGTAGAGGATTTTGTAGTATATAGTGACGCCTCCAAGCTATGCTTGGGGTGCGTTTTGATGCAGAGAGGTAGGGTTATTGCGTACGCTTCTCGGCAGCTGAATCCGTACGAGGAGAACTACCCTACCCTTGATCTTGAGCTAGCGGTAGTGATTCATGCCCTGAAGACCCGGCGACACTACTTGTACGGGGCTACGTGCCAGATCTTCACAGACCATAAGAGTCTGAAGTATATATTCACTCAGCGGGAGTTGAATAACCGCCAGAGGAGATGGTTGGAGCTGATTAAGGACTCTGACTTAGAGATTTTGTACCATCCGGGGAAGGCGAACATAGTCGCCGATGCTTTGAGTAGGAGGACACCTCGAGAGGAGGCTATAGGTCGGCTTACGGTTTAGCCACAGTTGTAGAGGGATTTGATAGGTTTGGAGTTGGATATCCGGTTCCCAGATACGGGCTGTTGTTTGTCCGAGTTAGAGGTATTACCTGACCTGTCCGGAGAGATCCTGCAGAAGTAGGAGAGATTTCTCATTTTGATGAGGATCCGGGACAAGATGTCCCGAGGAGAGGCACTGCAGTTTATCACAGGAGCAGACGGGCTATTGAGACGCCAGGGACGTATTTGTGTACCGTCGGACCAGGAGTTGAGAGAGCGGATTTTGCATGAGGCACATTCCACACCTTACTCGGTGCACCCAGGCACGAGTAAGATGTACCAGGATATTAGGAGATTTTATTGGTGGGGCGGGCTCAAGCCCGATGTAGCTAGATATGTGGCCCGATGCGCGACCTGCCAGCAGGTCAAGATCGACCACCAGAGACACGGAGGAGAGCTTCACCCACTGCCCGTGCCGCAGTGGAAGTGGGAGGACATATCCATGGATTTTGTTACCGGTCTGAGACCGAGTAGGAGCTTCGACGCGATATGGGTAGTAGTAGATCGGTTGACGAAGACCGCGCGTTTCATCCCTATACGGGACATGTGGCCGGTGATTCGTTTAACCGAGGAGTTTACCCGTTAGATTGTGAGATTACATGGAGTACCGAGGACCATCATCTCGGACAAAGATGGGCGTTTTACCTCGAGGTTCTGGCAGCAGGTACACGCCGCCTTAGGTTCGAGTCTTCATTTCACCACCGCATACCATCCACAGACCGACGACCAGTCTGAGCGGACTATTCAAACATTAGAGGATATGTTACGAGAATGTGTACTAGATTGGGGTCAGGTATGGCCAGATCATCTCCCGTTGGTCGAGTTTTCGTATAATAACAGCTGGCATGCGTCGATTGGGATGGCACCGTATGAGAAATTGTATGGACAGAGATGCCGTACTCCCTTATGTTGGGACGAGCCGGGGAGTTCTAGCGTTTTAGCTCCAGATCAGGTACAGGATGACGTGCAGAGCCGTCAGAGGTCGTATGCGGATAGGTGGCGTAGACCTCTTGAGTTCAGGGTAGGAGCTCAGGTGTGGTTGAGGGTATCACCGACGCGGGGCGTCCGGCGATTCGGTATTAAGGGGAAGGTAAGCCCCCAATATGTCGGTCCATTCGAGATCTTGGAGAGAGTCGGTGAGGTGGCATACCGGTTAGCACTGCCACCGCGGTTGGAGGGTATATATCCGGTATTTCATGTCTCTCAACTGAGAGAGTACAGACACGACCCGAGGCACATCATTAGACACGAGGACGTAGTGGTCGAGCCGGACCATACTTTTGCAAAGCATCCGATAGCGGTTTTAGAGCGGAGTACGAGGCGCCTTCGATCGAAGGAGATACCGATGTTGAGAGTGCAGTGGTCGAGGCGAGGAGCCGATGAGGCTACATGGGAGACGAAGGATAGTATCCGGAGGAACTATCCCGAGTTTTACACAGATTTAGCGACATCGATAGGACCGTCGGGTTAGTCCCGAGATCTTCCCTTGTTTGTTCTATGTGTTTATATCATGATGTGTTATGTGAGTTCGTATGAGTATATGTGTACCTTGCGAGGTCTTGATGTGATTTTATTCGTAGACTTGGATTAGAGCCGATAGTTGAAGCTTTATGAGTTCCACGTGGTTACGAGACGTGTTTGATTGAGACTGCTGCGTGTAGCAAGTTTCGGGATGAAACTTGTTTTTAGGGGGTTTGTTGTAACATCCGGAAATTTTATTCCGGACGTGGAGCGTTTTGTAGATCTTCCCGCAGGCACGAGGTGTCGAGTGCCGGGATTTATTCCTAAAATCCCGACCCGACCCGTCGTTATTCCCTTTTCCGCTTTCCGACCCTTCGTTCCGAGCTGAGGTGACAAGAGGTCATTTCCGACCCCTCGTTCCAAGCAAAGAGGACAAGATTTCAGCTGTCCCCTCTCCCTTTTGGCAGCCCCTTGTCCCTCTCTCTCTCCCCTCTCTTTTCTGTTTCACGTTACTCTCTTCCTCTCTTCTCTCTCTTTGCTCTTCTTTCTCCATGGAAGCTCTTGGTTATGGACTGCAATAGAGGAGGATCAGATCTGGTGTGGTAAGCTTCTCCCTCTTCCTTCCTTCTCCTCCTTGGCTGCTTAACTCTTTCTTCTTCCCTTCTTCACCCATGATCATGGATGAAGCTCTTGAGAAGCTTTTTCCACAAATCCTTGCATGTTCTCATTCTTAGCTCGTTTAGGTCGTGGAGAGGAGTCTAAGACCATTGGTTGGTGTTTGGAGAAGACCCAGCAAGGAGAGGAGGACATTGGAGCCAAGAATCCACGGTCGAAGACGAGTTTCTGCAGCGAAACCGCGGGGGCGGTTCATCACAGCTGCAGGGGTGGATCCAGATTACACAGGGGGTGGATCCAGATCACGCAGGGGCGGCTCCAGCACCGCAAGGGGCGGCAGCAAGATGTAGGGGCGGTGATTGTGTTCCGCAGGGGTGCCAGCTTGACTCCGCTGTTGTGTTTTCTTCAACAGTAGGCTTCTCCTCTCCCTTCCTCTTCGTTCCTTCCTTAGTTTTGTAGTTGTATCATGTTAGTAGCATGCCTAGGATGGATCTAAAGTAGCTTGAGATGTCACTTAGTGGTTGTGAACCTAGGAGCCCTTAAGGCTCGATGTAGTTGACGGTTATGAGTATGTTGAGCATGATGGACCTTCTAGGCTAGCTTGTTCCTTCTTGGCTGAGGTTTAAGATCATGTGAGGTTATAAACTGTTGTGAGTTGCTTTCATGTGCTGAGAGTGTGGTGAGTACCTTGGACCCTAGGATGCATTCCTAGCTTGATGGTTAGGTGATCTTGCTTAGATCACTAGAGTGAAGTCTAAGACTTCTTGAGCGTGAGCATGTATTGATATGCATATCTCTTGTGAGCAGGTTGTGGGCTTCCTCCTTAAGGAAGCGAGAGTGTTGTGATTTGAGTGTGGTGACGAGGTAAGTCTCCGGACTAACTTAGCTCGTATTTTACGTATTAGCATCGATGTGTGTTGGTGGTGTGTGTGTGTGTGTTATTGTTTATGTTATAAACAACTAAACCGGTAAATAGGACCACCGACTTTATATTATTTTGGCCCAAGTGTATGATAACGGGCGGTGACATCATCTGCCTAGCTCTTGCGAGAGTCTAGGAGGTTCTCGGCGACTAGCCCGGGCGGGTAGACGGTCGGATGCATCAGTACCATTCCTTTCCGGTAAGTAGGGACCGAGGCGAGACCACGGTGGTTCTCGTGTCACAAACTAAGTTGAATTAGAACGGGATACGACTTAATAATAAAGAGATAATAAACCGGACTTGTGTGTTTTGGAGTATGTATGTGTTATGTGATATATGTAATATATGTGTGTATGTGCCTTCACCTCTTTTCTAATGCTTCGAATATGAGCTAACGGTTTTAAACCGTTGAGTAGATGTCTTGCAGGTTAGGGCCGCCGCCGAGTGAGGTGGAGGAGTGGACAGCCGGGGTCTCCGTACATTATAGGATGGGGATGCTTTTGGGGTTATGCCTTTGTGTTATTGAATTATGTTGTACGGTTTAGATTTCCTTATCGGAGTTATGTCGTTTTGAGGACTCGGCTGAGTTTCCACCTTGTATCTTTACTTTTCAGTTTTCCGCATACATTATAAACGGTTTGAGTTTTGCCTTTATTTGTGTCTTGTTGGAAAGGTCCGGTGAAATTGTTGTCAGGCTAAGGGTCGGGACCCATTGTGAGGTCTCGCCTGTAGCATCCCGAGTCCTGCGGATTTGGGGTGTTACAAAATAAACACAAAACAATTGTGCATGCCATCATTCGGTCCTAACTAAACACACTCTAGCGTGATAGGCATCTAAACAATCATCACTATCAATGTAATTACTTGTCGGTCTCATCCATGATCGGCCATTAAGAAATGTAAAATCATGCTTGAACTTAAACAATGTGCATAAGAGGGACAATCAAGATCAAGATCTAGCATCTAACATTCATATTAGAGTCATACATTAATTAGACATGAAAAATGGACTAAGTCACTCCTATATTCTTACAAAACATGATTTGATACTCATTTATTTCATAGGCACAACATCAATTCAAGAGGACATAGCTTGGATGTAGAGTTTCCATCCCAAACCCTAATATGAAACTACTCACTCATGGTCGGAAATTCAAACAACTCAATTCCGAAAATAAATGTCATGATATGAAACTAGAGATAAAATAAGGAAAGTAGGCAAAATAATCAAGTGAATTGGACTTATCAATCCAAAGTTATAAAGGAAACAAGATTGCAAATAGATAAAAAAAATTCAACTTTTTTCAGCTTTCTTCGAGAACACTTCAAGCACACTTGAAATCCTATTACACTAGAAATGAGAGAGAATTTGATAGAATTGTAACATGATCTAAACCTATTGTGTGATATCTATTCTAAGACAGTCATGCTTCTTTATATAGGCCTAAACACATGGTCCAACTAATCAAACTAACAAAAGGAATCTTTCTAACAAACTCTTGCAAGTGGCCGGAAGTTAGGGTTTTGCCTTTGTTCGAGTTTTCCTTTTCACTCGATCCACATTGTTGGCTCACTCGATTGAGTGGAATGGAAATTCTAGGAACCTTCCTCTTCATCCGAGTCCCTCTTTCACTCAATCCATGTGTAACTTGTGTCGGTCGAGTGGAGTGAAAATCACCTTCTTCCGTCAAGTAGAAAGGAGATTTTGGATGACTTGAGCTTAAGTCTTCTCTTCTGATCGAGTGGTCGATCGAGTGGAAAAGTCTTCTTCTTTCGGGTGAATTTTACTCAATCCGTGTGTTAGAGTTCCAGCTTGCATGGAGCGCCCAAGTTTTCCTGGATCGAGTGCTTCTTCTTCTTGCGAGTGAGTATTCTTCTTCAATCGTGTGAACAATTCACTCGATGTAGTGGACTTGTCTTCTCCTTTGATGAGGTTTCCACTTCTTTTGATGGTTGTTGGCCTTTCTTTCCTTTATGATCTAGGGCTTCCTTCTTTCCTTGCTTCTCTTGATGATGTGTGCTTCCTTAGACTTGATGGTTTTTGCTCCTTTAAGCTCCATTTTGGACCTAAAACACCTAAACACAAAATACAAAGGGGAGTAGACATGCTTTGATGTATTTAAGCACTAGAAAAGATGCAAACGCCTCATGCAAAAGCTAAGGAAAACACATAAAAAAATAACACTATGAAGATAGCATTATAACATGCTATCATCCTCCATTTTTGGTTTTCTGTTAGGTGCCCTTGATGTTTGATTGTTTATGTTTCCTTTTCATTTAATCAATGCAAAAAGAATAATAAAAAATGGAAATATATGTATATATATATTCAAATTTTTTCATTTAGTTTTCAAACAATATTTCGTTTGAAAAAGAAAGCTTGGAAGGAAATTTATTTCCCAATTAGGAAGATTCTTGTTTTGTAGAGTGTATATAAGTAAGACTGTTATATGTTTCACAAGAGATGCGTCTGTGCCCTTTTAGTGCAAGTGATGTGTTTGGATGCTTGTTGTGTTGTGTTCTAGGAAGCATGAGGCATGTTTTTACAGATATAGGCATAGGGCTTTGAGACTTGGTGGCATGGACACACAACTGAAATTTGTATAAGTAGTGAGGGAGATGAGGAGGATTAGGGATATGGTGGAGAGACACTGAATATAGAGTGATCTATAGATCTAGAAGACACGTGATGATATAGTGTGAAGTTAGGGTGGTGGTAATCCTTGAGAGCTAATTAGTCTCTATAGTTGGTATGACAAAGCAAGATAAATGGGTGCCTTTCAATAAGCTAGCTATTGCGATGATGGGAGAATTCAATGAGATCAAATTTAACCAAGAAATAGAGAGAGGAAAAAAAAGATATGCAAGATAAATGAACACCTTTCAACAAGTTATTGATGATTGTAACCTCGAAGATCTTGGTTGGAGGGACAAAAGTTTGCTAGTGAGAGGGGAAGAAGTGTTGCTACACTTGTCAGGGAAAGGATTGATGGTATTTTTTTAATTTGCTTCAGACGATCGTAAACTAAGATTTCCTCTCTTTAAGCCCCACAATTTCAAGAGATACAGTTCGGGACACGGCTTGATTTCTTTGGATACTGATGGATTTAAGGATAGTATAAGAGGAACAAGAAAGCATTTTGAGTACCGGTGCCTCAAAAACCCAAAATGTGAGCACGTTGTTAAGGCCACTTCGGGAGGGTTCGTCATTTGGAAATGTTCCTAACCAATTGCAAGGGGTTCTTATCCATCTTTCTTTGTAGGGCAATAAATAAGCCTTACGCAAGCAAGAAAGAGAACATCACGAACCTAGAGAAGGAGTTGAGTGTTGCACAATGACAATCTTTCACCTCAAACTCTTTGCAAAAATATAGTGTGATTGAGGAAGCTCTCGGTAGGCTACATAAGAAGGAGGAATTCTATTGGCTGCACTCACGGGGAAGGAGTTCAAAGATAGAGACCAAAATACAAGTTATTTCCTCCATACACCATCAAATAGAAGGAGGAAGAATAAAATCTCAAAACTCTTGGAAGTATGGTTTTGATGCGAGATAGGGCGAACCTTCAAAGCAAAGCTAACAACTAGTAGATGAGGGAGGATCATGGAGAGAAGGATGACAAAGGCATCGAGAAGGTAATCACTGATTATTACTCTGATATGTTTTATGATGGTAGCGTTACTAGTTTGAAAGTAACAATGAGTGTTATTTAATGCAAAGTCACAAGTTAGATGAACAACACTTTGTTGGCTCTCCCTACGCCGATGAAGTTTGGGAAATAGTTAAGCTTATGGCATCTCGGAAATCCCTTGAGCCAGATGGTTTACATGTCATTTTCCCCAAAACTTTTGGCACATTGTGAGGATGTAGGTTGTTATTGTTGTAAGAGCCTCAGTCTTTAAGTGTTGAGCCCGGGGTTAGCCGTCCCTGCGGGTCCAAAGGACCGCCCCTGCGGCTGGTCCTGTGTTCCGCCCCTGCGGCTCAGGGAACCACCCCTGCGGTTTCCTGTGGCTGCAGCCGGCTTTATTGACCGTTGGACCGTGCTTTACTCTTTCTTCTTCCTTTAACCTTCTCCTTTGCCTTAGGATGAAGGGTTTCATTCTTCATTTTCAGCTTCTCACGGCCTTCTTCTCTCTTGCCTTCTCCTTGGATCTTTCTCTTGATTTTCCCTTAGTTGCAAGAAAGCTTGTGTGGTTTTGGTGGTTTGATGATGATGATGATATGTGGATGTGTTGCTGAGCTTGGGAGCCAGCTGAGAGTGTGTTTTTTATCACTTCCTTGCTTAGGCCACAACAGCGGTAAGTTCTCTTCTTCCTTTGTTTCTTCTTTCCTTCTTTGCTTCCTTTCCCTCTTCCTTAGCTTAGGATTAGATGTTCTAGGCACGTTTTGATGTTTATATGTGTAAATATTTGTATGTGTTGGATTGTTGGACGTTAAAGACTTGAAATCATCGTGTGGAGAGTGAAAGAGAAGTCGGAGATTACGTTCTGCACTGTCAACCACCCCCGCGCCAGTGAGCCGCGCCCTTGCATGACCTTGTCACCGCACCCGCGCCAGAGAGCCACCACCACTGCGGCCACGGTCACCACCCCTGCGTGGGAGTGTCTCCGCGCCTGTTTTCGCCTTCTTTCATTTCGCCCCTGCATCTCTTCTGTCACGCAGGTGCGTCTTGTACAAGATCTACCTAGAGTAGTGTAGATCTTTTCCTTTCCTAGTATGAGCGGGTTAGTAGCATGCTAGGTATGTGTATGAGGATAGGATGAGGATGTTTATGATATTGAGATATGCCGGTTATGGCTTTGAGGTTTAGTAGATTATCGAGGTTTATAGCTTCAATATGATCCTTATGGATCCCTTGGGTCTAGGTGTGACCCCTTTGATTGATAGGAGATGTAATATATCTTTATGCCTTGTTATTAGGCAGTGTTGTCCTCCGGATTGGAGTTGATCGTGTTGAGAGTATTCCAAGGTTGAGTCCATAGGAATTACTTAGCTACCATCCTTATATTGGATGTATGCATGAGTGGTGTGTGTTATATGCTTGATAGCATGCGATGTTGTTTATTACCGACCTATGATTTAGTGACCGCCCATTGTAGTGGTTGTGACAACCTTCCCTTTCATCCCGCTGAGGAATTTGGGAGGTTCTCTGAAGTCAGGCCAGATCTGGTATACGGGATGTCTATTACCCACTCCTTTATGGTATACGGGAGGGTGTTCCAGATCCACTCCGCTGGCTATAGCACTCAGAGGCGAGGATTATATATATACCTCGTGTCACATATGTTCATATACATATATTTATACGATTTGATTGTTGGACTTTATAAATATAATTAACCGGGTAAATGTGTGACATCATGATTATATGTTTATGATTCCCTAAAGTGTGTTTGTGCTTATGCATTATCTTATATATGAATGGTTAGCTAACGGTTTAATACCGTGTTGTAGATACTTTGCAGGTTAGAAAAATTGCAGAGTGATTCAGATGGGGTGATCCGCTGAGGGCTCCGTACACTAGGTTTATGCGAGGGGTATGGGACATTTTGTATGTATAAATATATGTTTTGGTTTGTACTCAGCGGTACTTCTGTATATCTTCTAATATATATATATATATACAGTTCGATGTTTTGGTTTTAATCTATCTGTGCCTTGTTGTAAGATCCAGTGAACTTGTTATCAGGCTAGGGTCAGGATCCATTGTGAGATCCTAGCCCAATAGCGCCCCGAGTCCTACGGATTTGGGGTGTTACAAAGTTGGTATTAGAGCGAGGTTGACAACAATGGAACTTGTAATCTGCAATAAAGGTCGAATAGATAAATAAACAAAACCTGAAAGGGGTCTGACTTTTCAAAAGGTTTTGGTTTTGAAATGAGTACAAATGTTTTGGGATAGTGTGTACGAGAAGCCATCACCCCTCTGAAGACCTCGACAATATATATATATATATATATATATCTATACATATGACATATATATAGCTTTCTAAGTTAGGTTTATACCCTGCAGATGGTTCGGACTAGAGCCTTATCTACAGTTGGACGAGATAGGGGTAGACCTCCTCTTCCTCCAGTAGCTAGAGGACGGGGTCAGATTCCCGCTTTTGATCCACGTGCAGCGGAGGAGATTCAAGAGAATGTTGCTGAGAGTGCCGTTCCTGAGACTGGGAACGGTGCAACTGGGAGACAGAGTCCACAGCGAGTCCAGACAGATGATTCAAATCATGTCTCTATGGGGGGACCAGAGTTCCGCGCGTATATCAGACGAGTGGAAGAGGCTGCTAGAGCAGGTAGACGTGCCCTAGATCTGCCGGCACAGGAGGGATCATTTGGGAGATCCCATTGAGTTACTCAGGTGCCAGTTGTACCTGCACGGGTTGCTGAGACTACTCGGGTTCTAGAGGAGTATAGAGGGCCTCGACCAGATACTTGGTTGAAGACATTCCATCAGAGGTTGATCTGTGGATTGGACATGTGGACTCGGCTCTTGAGTCTATTAGATGTCCAGGGGACCGACATATAGAGTTAGTACAGACTCTATTCCGAGACTTGGCACAACATTGGTGGAGATCCTTGCGGGGTCAGGTTACTAGTTATGACTAGATGAGGAGCATGATTAGAGAGCGTTTCTGCCCTGCCTCAATGAGGAGGGAGAAACTGCGGGATTTTGTTGAGGCTGGATTTAAGGATGTACCAGTCTTTGAGGCTATCAGGAGATTCCAGGAGGAGCTGGCTTTGCTGGGTTCAGCTGCACCTCTTGCAGATCAGCATGTGTATCTCTTTTTCCGACGACTGAGGGATGCTACCCGGACCTATATGGCGGGATTTCACTGTGATTCCCTGATGGACTATTAGGACAGAGCTTCCGATTATGAGAGGGAGCGGGATGGACAGAGGAGAGCTTCTCAGACCGGAGGGTCTGAGAAGAGACAGCGGACTGGGCAAACTAGTGGTACGGGTGGAGTTGCTAGTAGGGCGAGGCCAGAGACGCTAGAGTTATTCCTCATCTGCACCGGTTGCAGATAAGAGACGACAGTGTTATAATTGTGGTGATCTTGGACATATGCGGTCAGAGTGCACGAGGCCATTAGTGACTTGCTTTACTTGTGGCAGATCAGGTCACAAAGCTGTTTTCTGTAGACAGAGTGGAGCTTCATCACAGCAGGGTTCTTCTCCTGCCAGTGTAGCAGGGGGTGGGAAGAGGCCACTTCAGGAGCAGCAGACACAGGGACAACAGAGAGTCCTAGATCATCCTACTACTCAGGGATCTGCTCCTAGGTCCAGTAGAGGTAGAGGTCGTGGTGGGAGTACCACTGACACCAAAGGAGCACAGGGTAGAGTTTTTGAGCTGAGGAGTGTAGAGGAGCCAGCTGCACCGACTTCTACAGGTACCATTCTGATCCATGGTTTACCTGTTAGAGTTTTATTTGATACGTGAGCTACGCATCCATTTATATCTGACTCATGTGTTGAGCGTTTGAGTCTAGATACGACTGAGGGGAAACCCTTTAGTATAGGGTTACTAGATGGTAGTAGAGTCAGAGGTACCCGTGAGATACGTGATTGTCACATTAGTGTAGGGACTCGTGTGTTACTTGTTGACTTCTTTGTCATGCCTTTAGTGCATGAGGAAGTCATTTTGGGTATGGATTGGATGGATAGACATCATGCAGTATTAGATGTAGGTAGGAGGAATGTGACCCTCTCTACCGAGTTAGGTCAGATAGAGGTTTTCCGAGGTTGGGACATTGGAAAGTCAGGCATGGTTATCAGCGCGATACGGGCAGCGAGATTGATTGCACAAGGTTGTGAGGCCTTCTGGTGTTATGCCATGAAGGAGGGGGAGAGTCCAGCATTAGAGGATATCCTAGTGGTCTGTGAGTTTACAGATGTGTTTGTTGAGCCATCCAGTTTGCAGCCTCAGAGGAATGTGGACTTTGGCATTGAGTTAGAGCTTGGTACGAGACCGATCTCGAAGGCCCAACATCGGATGGCGCCTATCGAGATGTTGGAGTTGAAGAAGAAATTTGAGGAGTTGGTTGAGAAGGGCTTCATTCGCCCTAGCGTATCCCCGTGGGGAGCACCTGTCCTCTTCGTGCGGAAGAAGAACGGATCGTTGAGACTGTGCATTGATTACAAAGAGCTGAACAAGTTGACTATCAAGAACAAGTATCCATTGCCTCTTATTGACGTCTTGCTAGATCAGCTTCAGGAAGCGACAGTGTTCTCCAGGATTGACCTGCGCTCAGGGTATCACCAACTGAGGGTGAGAGAGCAGGATGTGCACAAGACAGCCTTCCAGACCAGATATGGACACTACGAGTTTGTAGTGATGCCATTTGGGCTTACGAATGCCCCAACAGTCTTTATGGAGTTGATGAACAGCATATTCATCGACTTCCTGGATCAGTTTGTGGTAGTCTTCATAGATGATATTTTGGTGTACTCTCGCAGCAGAGATGAGAATGTAGGACAACTGAGGAATGTGTTACATGTTTTACGAGATAGAGAACTTTATGCTAAGTTCTCTAAGTTCGAGTTCTGGATGCCAGAGGTAGCATTCCTGGAGCATATTGTTTCCGCCGGAGGGATCAAGGTTGATCCGGCGAAGATTGAGACAGTGGCAGCATGGACGCCACCGACGAACGTCAAGGAAGTACGTAGCTTTCTTGGCCTACCCGGCTATTACCGACGCTTTGTGGAGGGATTTTCTGTGATTGCCCGTCCACTTACGAGTTTGCTGAGGAAGACTACCAGGTTTGTATGGTCTGAGCAGTGTATGCAGAGTTTTGAGGAGCTGAAGAGACGTGTAACTTCCGCTCCTATCTTAGCACAACCAGAGGGCACTGATGATTTTGTGGTTTATAGTGATGCATCCAAGCTAGGCTTGGGATGTGTGTTGATGCAGCGAGGCAGAGTGATTGCATATGCGTCTAGACAGCTGAAGACGTATGAGGAGAACTACCCGACTCATGACCTGGAGTTGGCAGCAGTAGTTCATGCACTGAAGATCTGAAGACATTACCTGTATGGTGCTACATGTCAGATCTTCACAGACCATAAGAGTCTGAAGTATATTTTCACGCAGAGGGAATTGAATAACCGCCAGCGTAGGTGGCTTGATTTGATCAAGGATTTTGATCTGGAGATTCTGTACCATCCGGGAAAGGTGAACGTTGTCGCCGACGCCCTAAGTAGGAAGACGCCTCGAGAGAAGGCGATTGCGAGACTAATAGTACAACCTCAGTTACAGAGAGATCTGGTCTGGCTAGAGTTGGACGTCCAGTTTCCTGATGAGGACGCCCAATTGAGTACTTTAGAGGTTCTCCCTGATCTGTTGAGTGAGATCCAACAGAAGCAGGGGACTTGCCCGACACAGATGAGGATTCGAGAGAGGATGTCCCGTGATGAGGCACCACAATTCTCCATAGGAGCAGATGGAGTGATGAGATGCCGCGATCGCGTCTGTGTACCGCTGATGCAGATTTGCGCCAGAGGATATTACAGGAGGCTCACTGTACGCCTTATTCAGTACACCCAGGTACGAGTAAGATGTACCAGGATTTGAGACGTTCATATTGGTGGGGAGGGCTGAAGCCCGACGTGGCCAGATTTGTGGCACAGTGTGTGACCTGTCAGCAGGTTTAAGATCGAGCATTGCAGACCTGGAGGTGAGCTCCATCTACGGCATATACCGCAAAGGAAGTGGGAGGACGTCACCATGGATTTTTTTACTGGTTTGAGACCGAGCAAGAGCTTTGATGCCATCTAGGTTATAGTTGACAGACTGACGAAGACGGCTCGTTTTATCCCGATTCGGGAAACGTGGCCAGTGAGCAGATTAGCTGAGGAGTATACTAGACATATAGTGAGACTCCATGGTGTACCGAGGACGATCGTCTCAGACAGAGATGGGCGATTTACCTCGAGGTTTTGGCAGCATATTCAGACTGCCCTAGGGACGAGTTTGCACTTCACGACTGCGTTCCATCCTCAAACAGATGGTCAGTCAGAGAGGACCATTCAAACATAGGAGGATATGTTGCGAGCTTGTGTGTTGGACTGGGTAAAAGTGTGGACGGATCATCTCCCACTAGTTGAGTTCTCGTACAACAACAGCTGGCATGCATCGATTGGGATGACCCCATATGAGGCACTGTATGGACAGAGATGTCGCACGCCGTTATGCTGGGATGAGCCTAGCAGTGTTAGGGTTTGACACCTGATCAGGTTCAGGATGATGTTGCTCGTGTAGCACTGATTAGAGAGAGGATGTTAACTGCACAAAGCCGTCAGAATTCATATGCAGATAGGAGGTGTAGACCCCTAGAGTTCAAAGTAGGAGCCCATGTGTGGCTGAGAGTGTCTCCGACACGAGATGTTAGACGTTTTGGCATTAAGGGGAAGTTGAGCCCACGATATGTCGGACTGTTCGAGATTCTGGATCGAGTTGGGAGCGCAACATACAGATTAGCTTTGCCTCCGAGATTAGAGGGTGTTCACCCTGTATTTCACATGTTTCAGCTGAGGGAGTATATACCAGATCCGAGACACATTGTGAGTTATGATGATTTGGTGGTTGAGCTGGACCACAGTTTTGTTGAGCACCCGATTGCAGTCCTAAAACGAGGTATGAGACGCCTGCGTTCGAAGGACATTCCTATGCTGAGGATAAAGTGGTCGAGACGAGGACCGGATGAGGCTACATGGGAGACTGAGGATAGTATTAAGAACTATCCAGAGTTTTATGCCGAGATAGATGTACCAGTAGTATCGACGAGTAGATCTTAGTACTATCTTGGTGAGTGTTGTGATTATATGCTTATATGCTATGATGTGTTTATTTTCGTGCTAGCTATGATGTGATTTATGATGTTATTAGATCTTGTTGTGATAGTGCGATTGATGGTTATAGCTGGAGATGGTTCTTCTCCTCCATGTTATTGTGATGCGATTATGGTTTAGCTGGAGACGGTTATACCTCCATGCTGTTTTGGTGGACATAGTATTGCTGGAGATGTTTTTCCTCCATGCCCTTCTGTTACGAGTATGATACGGCTAGAGATGTTTTTCCTCTATGCCTTTGCGATATGATGATGATTCGGCTAGAGATGTTTTTCCTCTATGTCCTTGTGATGCGATGATAGTATGGCTAGAGATTTTTGTTTCCTCTATGCCTTGGATAATATAGTAATCTTGTGGCTGGAGATGATGATTTCCTCCATGCTCGTGTTTGAGGTAATAGAGTGATATAGGTTGATACCTTATGAGCGGATATGTGATGCCTCCGACAAAGAGAGTTATACCTCGGCTTATGAGTCCGAGTGGTTTTAGGATTGCACAAGTTTCGGGACGAAACTTGTTTTGAGGGGGGTGAGATGTAAGAGCCTTAGTCTTTAAGTGTAGAGCCCGGGGTTCGCCGCCTTTGCAGGTCCAGAGGGCCGCCCCTGCGGCTGGTCTTGTGTTCCGCCCCTGCGGCTGTAGCCGGCTTTGTTGACCATTGGACCGTACTTTACTCTTTCTTCTTCCTTTAACCTTCTCCTTTGCCTTAGGATGAAGGGTTTCATTCTTCATTTCCAGCTGAGAGTGTGTTGTTCCTTTAACCGTACTTTACTCTTTCTTCTTGATTTTCCCTTAGTTGCAAGAAAGCTTGTGTGGTTTTGGTGGTTTGATGATGATGATGATATGTGGATGTGTTGCTGAGCTTGGGAGCCAGCTGAGAGTGTGTTGTTGATCACTTCCTTGCTTAAGCCACAGTAGTGGTAAGTTCTCTTCTTCCTTCTTCTTTCTTTCTTTCTTTCTTTCTTCTTTCCTTCTTTGCTTCCTTTCCCTCTTCCTTAGCTGAGGATTAGATGTTCTAGGCACGTTTTGATGTTCATATGTGTATATATATGTATGTGTTGGATTGCTGGACGTTGAAGACTTGAAATCATCGTGTGGAGAGTGGAAGAGAAGTCGGGGATAACGTTCTGCACTGTCAACCGCCCCCGCGCCAGTGAGCCGCCGCCCTTGTGTGACCTTGTCACCGCACCCGCGCCAGAGAGCCGCAACCCCTGCGGCCACGGTCACCGCCCCTGCGTGGGAGTATCTCCGCACCTGCGCCTTCTTTCATTTCGCCCCTGCGTCTCTTCTGTCACGCAGGTGCGTCTTGTACATGATCTACCTAGAGTAGTGTAAATCATTTCCTTTCCTAGTACGAGCGGGTTAGTAGCATGCTAGGTATGTGTATGAGGATAGGATGAGGATGTTTATGATATCGAGATATGCCGGTTATGGCTTTCAGGTTTATTAGATTATCGAGGTTTATAGGTTGAATATGATTCTTATGGATCCCTTGGGTCTAGGTGTGACCCCTTTGATTGATAGGAGATGTAATATATCTTTGTGCCTTGTTATTAGGCAGTGTTGTCCTCCGGATTGGAGTTGATCATGTTGAGAGTATTCCAAGGTTGAGGTAAGTCCATAGGACTTACTTAGCTACCATCCTTATATTGGATGTATGCATGAGTGGTGTGTGTTATATGCTTGATAGCATGCGATGTTGTTTATTACCGACCTATGATTTAGTGACCGCCCATTGTAGTGGTTGTGACAACCTTCCCTTTCATCCCGCTGAGGAGTCTGGGATGTTCTCTGTAGTCAGGCCAGATCTGGTATACGGGATGGCCACTCCTCACTCCTTTATGGTATACGGGAGGGTGTTCCGGATTCACTCCAACTGGCTATAGCACTCAAAGGCGAGGATTATATATATACCTCGTGTCACATATGTTCATATACATATATTTATACGATTTGATTGTTGGACTTTATAAAGATAATTAACCGGGTAAATGTGTGACAACATGATTATATGTTTATGATTTCCTGAAGTGTGTTTGTGCTTATGCATTATCTTATATATGAATGGTTAGTTATCGATTTTATACCGTGTTGTAGATACTTTGCAGGTTAGGAGAATTGCAGAGTGATTCAGATGGGGTGATCCGCTGAGGGCTCCGTACACTAGGTTTATGCGAGGGGTATGGGACATTTTGTATGTACATATATATGCTTTGGTTTGTACTCAGCGGTACTTTTGTATACCTTTTGATATATATATATATATATATATATATATATACAGTTTGATGTTTTGGTTTTAATCTATATGTGCCTTGTTGTAAGATCCAGTGAACTTGTTGTCAGGCTAGGGTCAGGATCCATTGTGAGATCCTAGCCTGGTAGCGCCCCGAGTCCTACGGATTTAGGGTGTTACAATTGTGCAGGCTTGGTGGAGACGCGAGCTTCCACTATCCGAGTTTAGCCGCATTGTGGTTGCTCTAATTCCGAAGGTGCCAAACCCTTCTTGGATGACCGAGTTCTGCCCAATCAACGTCTATAACACTATCTTGGAAGTTCTTCTACTAACATTAGTGGGAATGCGGTGGGTATTGTGAAGTCATCGCGGGGGATTCAACACGAAGACCCAATGTTTCTTTTTGTTTTTGTTCTTTGTGCGGATGTTCCGTTTGAGTTGATAAGGAACAAAACTTTGACAGGTAGTCTTACAAACATTAAAATGGGTACAACTGGACTATCTCTTACACACCTTTTCTTCACAAATGATTGTCAGTTGTTATCAAAGGTCAGTAGGTGAGGAGTGTCAACTGTAACACTTTTTAGGTTTTATAATCATGCATATTCATGGTCATATATCTCGTTTATGCTTTGTTTTAGTTTAAAAAGTCCATTTCCATATTTCGGTGTCTAAATCTGTTTATTTCGTGTTTCAGGCATTCAAGGCCATTTATGGAGCATAATTGTATGAAAAACCAAAGCACGAGGATTCAATCTTCCCCGGATTCGGAGAATACGTGGAAATATCAAGATCGGCGACAGATTGAAGAAGCCAAGTGAACATCATTGGAGTTGGATGCCATTTTACAACGACCTCTGTGAGATTTCATATTTCTACCATATTTCCTTTGGAGTTGAACCGTCATACAAACTGGAAAGTTGTAGATCTTCAAAAGAGCTTCAAAAGTAGTACTCACGGGTCACGTAGTTCCAACTAGAGCAGCGGGAAAGTTAGTTTTACTGAATTGTCAAAATGCTGTCAAAACACCGTTACTAAAGGGCCTGCCTACGATCGTATGGAGGCCGTATACCTGCCTTTTTGATAGCCGTTGGAAAGAAAATCCGATATTCCGGTGTTATCTTTTGAAAGGATATATTTTGTGTAACCCTACACTCCAATTTTCTTCCTCTATATAAGCATACCTCAACCGTAGGGTTAGATACGTTAATTCCTCCTTGATTCAGTAATTACTCAAAATTTTCCTTACCCTAGACGTCAATTAGTTGTTAGCTTTGCTTTGAAGATTCGTCCTGTTGGAACCAAACAATTATGAGTTTATGTCTTTCTTGGTTTTATATATTGTTTTTGCTTTATATTTGGCTAATCTCCTCTTGATCTAAGGGTTGAATGATCTCTATAATGGTTTGATTTATTATTAATTCATATATGTTTGTGAATTGAGATTGTTATTTTTTTTTTAAAGTACTTCATTCCCACCTTTTATCTACCTTCGAAAAAGTGGTGTTTATAACTAGTTCGGATATAAAAACTGAAGGGCCAAAAGCGAATGGCGTTATATTATATTTATTGAAAAGATCTTGGTTTTGAGAGTACCGGGATATCAAAGCTTCGAGGATTTCTAACTATCGTAGAACGTTCCAGTCTTTATACTTTTTAAACTGAATGGCCACAAGCGAAGAATTCTCTTGGTCCTTTCCGGATTTCTAAGTTCTTAATGGATTTTCCTTGCCAAACCGCTGAATTGTGAGTTATGCGAGCTGGGAAGCACATTCTTTGTTTTGTCTATGCGAAAGGCTTTTTTAGATGGTTACCTAATATTCATATATCAATTTTCATGATTCTCATATATGCAATACTACTTTAATTCATTATAGTGGGGATTCTTGTTTTTTTAGACCGCTTCCCTTCATTATTTGCCTCCAACAATCATTGCTTTTCCCTTTCATCATTGTTTTACCAAAATACTTTTTTTTTTCTCTCTCTCTCTCTCATCTCTTTTACTTAGCATAATTGTCTATTAATTATATGCAAAACAGACGTAGTCCTTGTGAATTCAATACTCGTATATATTACATTTGATCTCATATCTTACGGGGGAGGTTGTTATTACCATTCGGTAAAACTCCCACAATCTGTAGGCGGAATCGTGAAGCTATCTCGGAAGTTCTAAGTATGTTGAGAGGGTATTGAGGCAAAGAGTAAACTTGGACAAATCTGACGAATTTATTAGAAACTTTGGAGTGACCTTAGTCTTCTAGAAAAACCTTGGTGATATATATCAATTTTTGGGGTTTAATGGTATTTAACGATACAATACTAGCAAAACATTGGTGGAGGATAGTGAATAACCCGGATTCTTTGGTGGCTAAAGTTTTGAAGGCAAGATACCACAAGCACGAATCTCTCTTGATGTGAGTTTAGGATGGAATCCTACTTCCCATGGAGAAGTATATGGGGAGCTAAGGTTTTTCTCTCCTAAGGTTTTGGTTTGAGAGTTGAGAACCAAAATGAGATAAATATATGGAATGGGTGGCTGACCTGCTAGGAATATCTGCAAGGAATATCATGGATGAGATGAAAGAAAAGTGGTTGAAGTGGGTGTTGAGGAAGTTGGATGTGTTCTTCTCTAACCCATTAGTGTACGAAGACCCAAGGACTCAAGATTTTGTTGGATAAATTCGAGACTTTCACTATGACAAGCACAAATAGATTGGGGAGATGTAAACTCATCGATGGTTAGAAGTAGGTGTTTTCCTAGAAGGTGCCTTTTATACGGGGAACCTTATGGAGCCTTCGACTTCTTAGGAGGTTGGAATTGTTCGAGAGTAGACTTTTCTTGCAAGCTCTTGGTGTTGCTACAAATCTTGTTACTATGACGATGATGAAGATTTAAGACATGCACTCGTCGGTTGCATAGGGTTGTTGATGTAGGGGACGGGACACATGTATTTGAAAGGGTCGACTTAAACACTCTGAACTATATGGTGTCAATCTTTCTACATTAGGTAATACTCATGGTAGGGAGGGTTGTTTCATAATTCATTATCTGTGCTTAGTTTGCATGGATGGGAGGTTAACAAAGAGGTGTTTGAGGGACTGCCTATTAATAACCTCTTTATGATGGATCGATTAAGGCACCAAGTGAAATATTTCAGGGACCTTCACATACCTTCAGTAAGACAAGATGTAGCGCTTCGTGTGATACGTGCATGAATGAAGCCGAGTGTTGGTTGTGTTAAGATTAAAATCGATGTTATAGTTATTTTTTCATGGACGGGATTGGGGGTAATTGTGAGAGATTCTAAAGGGGCTCTTCAAAGGACATAGTTAATGTGTGAGAAAGTGGGTTTAAGTATTCTAATGGTAGAGTTCTTGGCGATCATACTAGACGTGACGACAAATGTGGAGGGTGGACTACTAAGAGTTGAGATCAAGTCGGACTCGATCTCAACTTTTAGTATTAAATATAATCATAAATAAATATATCGTATAAAAATCTAATAAATCAAAACTAAATATAATCATAAATAAATATATCGTATAAAAATTTAATAAATCAAAACTAAACAGAAAACATTATGCCTGAATTACTATATTCGCATTACACGATATTTAGGAAAAAAAGGTTATCAATAAATTGTAAAATAAAGACACTAGAGCCATTTATATAACCTACTTTTAAAACAAAGTAAGTATGATGAGTTAATAAATGCAACTAAGAGAGGTATCATGTCAAAATTGGCGAATTGGGGGTATCTTATATGATTTCAAAGATAAAAGTGATGAGTAACATTTATCCTCTAAAGATTTTATTGTTTTCTATATTTTAAAGTTCATATTTTTTACAAGTTAGTTAGTTAAATTTATTTTTGGTCATTTTAAAAAAGAGAAATTGTTTTTTTACTATCAATGATTACTATTATTTTTGCAAGGTGTTGTTTCCTTAAAATTAAAGACCTTTTATTTATTTAAAGAGAGCAAAATACAAAGGTCCTCTTACAGTAATATCATAAAATAGCCAACCTCAAGAAAATAAACCCATAATAGTGGGAATAAAAATACGTACTCTAAAATATAACTAACTAGTATGGTGGTTTGTATTTGGAGCATTGATTAAACACACCATCCCCTCTTTCAACGATCATAGCAGCACGTGATTTAAACTTGTCGAAACGCGGTAGGATGTTGGTCAAAGCACGGTTGCATCGATATCCTGCATCCAAGATTCTAGGGCAACATACAGTTTGATCGATCTCGGTGCTTTTGAATATGTATCTGAAGATCTGAGCACCACATTGTCTAGTTGTCTTGTCTACGCACTCTCCCAAGAACTTATAGAATCCGGGTCGAGGTTCTTTCGGAAGAGGAAGACCGAACCAATAATCGATCGGTTTTGGATGAGTGAAGCTTCCATCGTCAGCAACGATTGGAGAAATTATGTTGGTGAGAACGAGCAATGAGATTGTGAGAATGAGTCCTTTGTGTTGCTTGCTATCCATGTTTATGGGTTTTGAATGTTGTGTTGTAGGATTTGTTGCAGGAGATGAATGCTTTTTTATAGATGTAGATTTTGTGAAGATCATAAATGTTTCAGTTTTTATTTGACTTTATGTTTCTCTTCTGTTTCTGTAGGAGGTGGAATTGATCGACCTTATCACTTAATGTCTATTAAGTTTATAGAAGTTTTAGTTGTACTAAATGTATTTGGAGTTTTAACATGTGTTATATCTAATGAAATATTGGATTAAGAACAAGCAATATCACTTTTAGCAAGCAATCGATCATATTAACATTCTGAACAATGTCTAAAACATAATTTCTTTGATTAAGGACGACATGTGGAGCTCATATGAGGATCAAATTAGTTTGACGAGACAAACATTTTTTTTATAGTTAGACCCAAACCCAAATCTTTAAAGTGAAGGCTCGACGAAGTTCTTGTTTAAGACGCTCATTTGTCGTAGGAATATCCTCTAAACTTATCATGATGATTTTCATGACAATGTCCATTGTTATATATATATATATATATATATATATATATATATATATATATATTATATATATTTTGTTTGAATTAGTTATGTCTCAACAAATTGTTCTTTGTGAAGCGATATAATAATTTATTGCTACCAAATCATACATGTATATTTATAGATATAGTTGTAAGAAAATAATGTGTCATTTGACAAATTAAGATCTAGAAGATAAGTTTTATTTAGATATTCCCGATTTTATCTTCTTAGTTACACGAAATAGTTTTCCATGTAGAATTTACATACAAAATGACTTATAAGATGAACTATTTTATTTTAAATATAAATTGATTATAGTAAATATGATTTAGTAGTAATTTCACATAAACTTGGGATAATATTCTTACTGTATTGTACACATTCAAATCTCGTTAGGATTGTAACCTCATTACCACTATCTCCCTTTTACACAACACTAGAACAATTGAACCCCACATACTCTTGTAGTAATTTTATGTGAACGTCGAGACCCTTGTATGTCTGAATATCTTATGATGTTGGTGTAACGTCCGAAATTTTATTAATTTAATTCCGGACTTGGAGCACCTTGTAGTTATTCCGTAATTCTGAGATGTCGAGAGCCGGGATTTATTCCTAAGAAAATCCCGAGCCGACTCGTCGTTTTTCCCTTTTTCCGCTTTCCGACCTTTCGTTCCGAGTCGAAGTGACAAGGGGTCATTTCCGACCCCTCGTTTCGGGCAAAGAGGACAAGACAGCTGTTGTCCCCTCACTTTGCAGCCCTTGTCCCCCTCCCTCTCTCTCCTCCACTCTCTTTCACGTTAGAATCATCCCTCTTCCTTTCCTCTCATGGCTTCCTTGCTCTCTTCTCTTCTCTTCTTCCATTTGGTTGGGATCTTTGTGTGTGTACTGCAACAAAGGGATTCCAAGTCTGTTGGTAAGCTCCTTCCTCTCCCTCCCTCTCTTCCTTGCTGTTTTTCCTTTCTTCTTCTTCCCTCCTTCATCCATGGCTATGGAGGAAGCTTTGAGGAGTTTTTACTCAAATCCTTGCATGCATAGGTTCTTAGCTCGATTAGGTCGTGGAGAGGTGCCTAAGACTAGTGGTGGGTGTTTGGAGAAGATCCAGCAAGAAAAGAAGGACTTTGGAGCCAAGGATCCACGATCGAAGACGAAGAAGACGACATTCTGCAACACGACCGCGGGGCAGATCATCACGCCCGCGGGCGTGGCCGGCCGTAGGGCGGATCGGCACAGCCGCGGGAGCGGCTCGGCACAGCCGCGGGAGCGGCTCAGCACCGCCGCAGGGGCGGCTCGGCATGGCCGCGGGGGCGGCGGCAGACCAACCACCCAGCACAGCCGCGGGCGCGGCTCGGCATGGCCGCGGGGCGGCTCCGTGGCTCCAGGACTCGACGGCCGCGGGGGCGGCTCCCTTCCGCCGCGGGTGCGGCCGGAAACGCCGCAGGGGGCGGCCTCTGGTTCCGCAGGGGCGGCTTCTGCTCCGCCGGTACGCCAGCTTGACTCCGCGACTGCGTTTCTTCGACAGTAGGTTCCTCCTCTCCGTTCCTTCCTTAGTATTGATGTTGGATCATGTTAGTAGCATGCCTAGGATGGATCTAGGGTAGCTTGGAATGCCACTTAGTGGTTGTGAACCTAGGAGCCCGTGAGGCTCGATGTAAGTGATGGATATGAGCATGTGAGCATGATGGACTTTCTAGGCTAGCTTGTGCCTCTTTGGTTGAGGATTACTCTTGTGGAATTATGGACTGTTGTGGGATGTTGCATGTGTTGAGAGTGTGATGAGTATTTGGGACCTATGATGCGTTTCCTAGTTTGAGGGTTAGGTGATCTTGCGTAGATCACTAAAGTGAAGTCTAAGACTTCTTGAGTGTGAGTATGTATTGATATGCATATCTCTTGTGAGCAGGTTGTGGGCTTCCTCCTTAAGGAAGCAAGAGTGTGGTTGACTTGGGTTTGGTGACGAGGTAAGTCTCCGGACTTACTTAGCTCGTATTTTACGTATTGGCATTGATGTGTGTTTGGTGGTGTGTGTTTATGTTCTTGTTATAACTATTAAACCGGTAAATAGGACCACCGACCTTATATGTATATTTTGGCCCAAGTGTATGATAACGGGCGGTGACAATACTGCCTAGCCTTGCGTGGGTCTAGGGGATTCTCGGCGACTTGCCCAGCGGGTTAGATGGTCGGGTGCATCCGTACCATTCTTTGCCGGTGGGGGGACCGAGGCGAGACCACGGTGGTTCTCGTGTCACAACTGAAGTTGAATTAGAACGGGATACGACTTAATGATGTAAACATAATAAAACGGACTTGCGTGTTTTATGTTATGTGCTATGTTTGTGTTTGTGCCTTCACTGCTTTTCTAATGCTTAGAATATTAGCTAACGGTTTTAAACCGTTTGTGTAGATGACTTGCAGGTTAGGGATGCCACCGAGTGAGGTGGAGGAGTGGACAGCCGGGGTCTCCGTACATTATAGGACGGGGATGTTTTGGGTTATGTTTTCGTATTGTGGATTATGTTGTACGGTTTAAGTTTCGTATTAGAGTTGTGTTGTTTTGAGGACTCGGCTGAGTTTCCAAGTTGTAGTTTCTTACTTTTCGGTTTCCGCATACATTAAAAACGTTGAGTTTTCGCCTTTATTTGTGCCTTGTTGGAAGGTCCGGTGAAATTGTTGTCAAGCTAAGGGTCGGGACCCATTGTGAGGTCTCGCCCGTAGTACCCCGAGTCCCACGGATTTGGGGTGTTACAGTTGGGTAGCTTGTATTGTTAGAAATTCTATCTTTTCTTAGAGGAGTCACTTAACTGTATTCTCTTGGGAGATAACTTTGGCTACTTGTAGTTGAGATCCTCTATTTCCCTTCCTATTGACTTTTATGTTTATTTTATCTAGTTGATTCGTTTAAGTTTTTATTTATTTATTTATTTGTTTATTTATTTGATAACTGAAAGCGGTTAGGTCGGTCTATCTCCTAGAGATAGTTCAACCTAAAGCATCCTTACGGATAAAAACACAAAGTTTGGGATCATCAGAAAAATTGGTGTTGGGTGACGAGATTCTAGATGAGTCAATCGGTCAACAACACAATTGATTTCTCTGAAAACATGCATGATATGGGCATCTTCAAAGAAGCGAAGATCTAGTCTGGAGTCGCATAAAATCATCTCGATCACCCACGGACAATTCCACAAACCATGAAGTGCCTTGATTATCACCCTCGATTTCGATCTTTTTGATGTTCAATCTAATAGCTTCTTGCAAGCCAAATTTAAGGGCATATGCTTCAATTTTAATTACCGAGTTGAAGTTATTTTTTTTGCACTGAGGCTAACAACCTTTCCATTGTGATTACGAATGACAAAGCTAATGGATGTTTCTCCCGAATCAAGTTTTGGCTTTCCCCACTTAATGTTGTGTTTTTTTTCCTCCTTTTGGTAGTATTATTGTCCTTTGGTGGGGCTTAATATCGTAATCGTCCTCGTCGATGATGATATTTTTCCAATTATATATTTAGTTTTTGATGAATAAGATTAAACCGTCGATGGGACCGATAAGCTCATTACTAAAAACGATTTTATTCCTACAGAATTAGATGTTCTACCATATTGTTGAAAGGCAAGAGAATCTGCTAAATCCAAACTTTTTTTTTTTTGATTTCCTGTAGGAGGTCATTTTCTCTTTTGTTTTGATGACTAATTTTTCTTAGTTCGATCACAATTGACCTATTAATTTTTGTAATGATTTGTTTACTAAAGGGACGACCAATTAACAGGTGGAACAAGTGTTCAATATGATGGTAACACAATTCGCAATGTCTCGTGACTGTAATTCTTCTTTCGGCTAGCTTTGCTTTTGTTGGAATCCCAAATTTTGAGATTTTCCAAAGGAAGTTCTTAATTTTAGGTTGGGTATCAAGATTCCAGATCCATTCACAAGCATTTTTTAGGAGTAATGACCTTATCCTCCTCAATCATATGTGATGTTGATTTTTTTGTGAATCAACCATGTTTACTACACCTCCAATATAATCTATCATGGTTTTTATTTTTTGGTAATATTATTTGATTAATTTTGTCTATAATCTCCGAGCTAAGGATGTTTTGTAGTTTTTTTTTTTCAATTTTTGTGAAATCCCATTTTCTAGAATTGGTTATAAAATGATTAACTTTGATATTTGTGTCAATTTGATTTTTATTTTGGACCATTTTTATAAGTGGTGATGTTGTGACCCAATTGTCATGCTAGAAGTTGATGATTTTGCCATTTCCGACTTACTAGATAAAACCTCTCTTATACTCGGATTTGAGTTTCATAAGGTTATTCCATTGCCAAGACATTGACCCTTTCTTTTGGAAGTAGAGAATGTTATAGTTTTTAATGTATTTTCATTAACAATTTTAACCCATGTATCGTCTGGTTCCGCCCGGATTTTTCACAAAAGCTTCATTTGTAAGGCTTTGTTCGTGATTAAAGATTTTCTCAATCCAAGACCACCATTTTTTTTTATTTGCATATTTCGTCCCAACAAATGATAGGTTTATGTTGGTCCCTTTATACCAAAAGAATTTATTTATATGTTTTATCCAACTCTTCCATATTGTGGATTGGCAGCATAACGCTTTGCATAGGAAATGTTGGTTTAGCCGCCAAATTATGTTTTATTAGGGTATTTCTACCTTCTTGCAAAAGAGAATCAGCTTTCCATTTCGAAAGTTATTGTTTTGTTTTAAGGTTAATGTCACTGAAAGTATTTTTTGTTACTCTTCCATTAATGATTGGGCATCCAAGATATTTGTTAAGAGTTGTAGTGTGGTTCATGGATAGGACATTTTTAAATGGGTGATGCAATTTTCGCTGGTGTTTTTTGTTGCTAGAAGACAGATTTTTGGAAATTATTTTTTATTCCGAAATAGAGCAGTAGTTTCTAGATTTGCCTAGTTCTTAGGCACTAAGCTAAATTTTCCTTGACAAAAATGATCATGTCGTTGGAGAAAGATAAGAACGGGATAGTGGTTCCCTGTCTACACACAAAGTGTCCAATATGGTTATCGTGGTCATTACTATCGTTTTGTAACATATGAGTAAGGAATTCAGCCCCTATAATAAACGTATAAGGGGATAAGGGGTCTCCTTGTCTTAGACCTTTTTCGGGAATTTTCGATTTCTCCTACCAGTGGCAATACACTGAAAGTATTTATTGTTTGAGTCCATATTTTTTAACTGTTTATTTTTAGCTCTTTGTCTCCAATACCTTTGATGGAAGGATAGCAAACGGTTTTGTTTAGTCAGTAGAATTTTTTGGATTGTTACATCTCTTTGGCTCATTATATTGGGTCGAGAGCCTTGAATTTCCTGGAGTTGCAGTTCAACTTCTTTAATTTGTTTGAAATTATTTTTAAATTTTGATTTGCTCCACTCTTTTGCCTTTATTTTAGCAATTGAAATTTTCTTATGAGGTTATACATTTCGGAACCAACAACATTGGAGTTCTATGTTTGTTTGACAACGTTTTCAAAAGTTTTTCGTTTAGTCCGCATCAATTTCGAATTTAAAGGTTGTGCTGTGAAATTATCATTCATGGAGATCTCAAGGGAGATTTGACAATGGTCCGATTAAATGAAAGCGTGGTTTTTGATTTTTAAAACTAGGTACCATTGTAAAATTTTGTTTTGTACCAACACATGATCAAATTTCTCTAAGATATTATTAGGACCATCACGTTTTTTCTCTAGGTAAAATCATTGCTGGAAGTTTGAAGATCCAGTAGATTACAAGAATTTTTAAAGTTTATCAATTTATTAAATCTATTGATATTTATTGGTGTCCTCCTTGTTTTTCAAAGTGTTGTTATATTTCGTTCAGATCTCCAAGAAAAACGCAGGGGAGACAAGAATTTTGAATGAATTCAGTGAGAGAATCCCAAAAAATATTTATATTAGCTTCTTGGGGAGGTGCATAAGCAAAAAAGATATTCATTTTGTTATTTGAATTGTTGCAAACAAATTCGATAGAAATGAATCGGCCATTTTTGTGCTTAATACTTATTGTTTGATTTCTTAGTTGGTAATATTTTCATAGGAGACATAAACCTCCGGCCCTACCAATAGCAAGACAATAAAGCATGTTGTCAAATCCTGCGGACTTACAAAGGCAGTCATCGGGTGGTTTTTCAGTTTTAGTTTTTGCAAGAGCAATAACTTTAATCTTGTCGATTTTACAAACCGCGTCGAGGTTTGTCCAGAGGTTTTTCCGGCCCATCCCTCTAATATTCCAGAAACTAGCTATCATTTAATCATTGTTAACCAATAAATTAGGAGAGCGAAGATATCCGATAACCCTAATTTCTTAGAATAAACGACATTTTTATGGATTTCTTTTTAAGAACTCCTTAATTATTTGAGAGACATCTTTTTACACGATAGCTCAGCGCTTGCAAACTTCACTTTTGGTGATTCGGAATTGGACACACAAACTATTAACAACTTAATTAGAGTAACTAGTGTTAATTTAGAATTAATGTACATATATCATGTCTTGGTAAGATTATGTTGATAGAAAAACATGAATAACCAACAAACCAAGACATATAACAAATAAAAACAAAAGGATGACCAAGCAAGTTGTCCTCGGTGTAAAGAACCGAATTGGTACGTAGTCAATAAAGCAAGTTCATAGAAATGCCTAAACACACTAATCCAATTGTTAAAAAGGTGAGATGGGAAGCTAGTGAAATTAATCTTCACAATGAGGTGATGAATAAATGTAACATACATAGTTGTTTGCTTTGATAAAAAGCTAAAATTTAATTTACTGATATTTCATAGATGATTCCACAAAAATTCCAACAACATTGATTTTTGTGAGATCTTAGTATAATCCTAAGAAAGGGTTATACTTAGTGCTTGTAGGTTGTATTGTGCAACGATGAAGGAGATTTAACCATGAATTCCAATCAATCTTCCAAGTCGTACACAATCTGATAACATATAAAGGCCGGTGGGAGTGCAACACTATGAAGATTCGAACGAAACTCTTTTTTTTTGTTTATTTCGATGACATATTCGATGGTTCCGTCATTAGAATGAAATTGTTTCGATGGTTCTAAGCAACATTATAGACTATTGTCTTGCTCTGTCAGAAATAATTGTCTTGCTCATCTGGAAACGACTGTCTTGCTCAACCGGAAACAAAATTCTTCCGCCGCTGCATACGTCGCATTTGCCTATCCACATGTCTCAACTTCGAACACCATGTACAAGTTAAAAACATCTACCCAAATTTTTGATTCTTTATCTTTTAATTAGGATCCAGTTCTGATATAAATCAAGATAGAATTATAGTCAATATTCGATATCTTGTGTTTAATTAAAACCTACACAATTTTTTTCATTCTCTTATCCGTTTTATTGATAAAACTAAATTAGAGGCGATTTTAGGTGATGAGTTAAATTCAAACTGAATTAGAGTCAATTTCCTTTCTTTGTTTTTTGAATCATGAATTTTCATATATGTGTAGTCTCATTTGGTCAATAACCTAGCATTACGATTTCTATTGTTATATTTAATTTTTCAGAATATTATTTACAATGTGGCCCATTGTTTCATATTTCTTCAAAATTTCATGTTCAAAGATATATCATATGTCATAGACTAATGTAGACATTCTAAAATATTTATCAATATTTTTGGAGTTAAAAATTGGTAGTTGATTGCTCGATTATGAAACAATGCTATGACATATACCAGAAAATAATTTGTATTGTACGTGTTAAATTTAACGAAGTACAAATATTTTGTATAATTCATTTTTTTTTTTGCAAATTATAGTTTGAAGTTTGTATTATTAAAAGCTATAATTTGTATTATTTATATAGTTTATAAAATTTATATACTTTTTTGTAAGTCAATAATTTTTTTTCATTATTTTTGTGATGATATTTTTATGATGAAATGATTAGTTTAGTGCTATTTTCACAAGGTTGTATTCATGAAGGATTAAATGTTATCATATCAATAATAAAGGAACGAGGACCTAATAAATAAGGTTGATTTCAATTAATTTTAAGTAAAATTTCAAAAACCACCCCTTAAATAAGTTAATTTGCAACTAATCACCCGTTGAATTTAAAATCACCGAAAAACCACCCTTTATAACGGCCCTGCCAGAAGAATAACACCACACTACTTGTCCGTTTCATTTCTCGTTGAAGGGCTCCATTTTTTAATATTATATAATATCTTACGATGAACCCTTAAACCATTCTTTTTAACTCTCGAACCCATTTTTCTAAGTTGAACCCACCAAACCAAACCCTTCTTGAACCAACTTTTCCAAATCAAATGGCAAATCTGATTTCTCTCTCTCAAACAACTTCCCGAGTCTCTCAAATCCAACATTCATATACTCTAATGGTGTATCTGATTGAATTAGTCCATGGTGAACACCGCCCTCAAATTCAGTATCACAAGCACCCCGAATTGGAAACTGCCACTCAAATATGTTCTCCTGACAAGAAAAAAGTATCAATATGTTAGACGGTACCATCATCGTTGAATAAAGTAAGAAGTTCATAAAAGCATCATAGTCAAAGCAACAACAGATCTCTGACCTAAGATCAACTTCAACCTTCTTATCATACCAGGAATTCTAACACCTAACTTTATACAAATCAAGAATATAGTTGCATACTTGCGTATGAAATGTAATCCAAATTAAAATTTCTTTTAGGAAAATGATTCCTCATTCAACAATACACTATTCATGGCTTCATATATCCATAATAGTTACCCCGGCAAATTCCTCATAAATACAATTGACCCATGAAGAATAAACCAATTAGATCGAAAAACGAAAATATGTAATCGTCCAAAAACTTATAGGGAGTCATCCATTCGCATCCTCAAACCTAGACACAATCCAACAAATTAAAAAAAATCACCATCCAATTCAACCAAATCCACGTCGACGCATAAAAATGATGAAAAGAGGACAAGAAACCTCGAGAGGAAGGCTCATAAAGTCAGAAAAGGGATTGAGTTGAATCTCCTTGACCTCCTGAAGGATCCACCTTCTACCATTATGGTGGATCTGGAAATTGTTCCATAGTTGAAGAGAATTATGGCTAAGTCAATCTGATTTCTTTTCAGAATCGTATTTCTCGTTGTTATCAACATCAGTTTGGTGGGTTTGGTTTGAAAAAATTGGGTTTTTAAGAAGAAAGGTTCTGTTTAGTGGGTTTTATTTGAAAAAAATGGGTTTAAGAGTTAAAAAGAATGGTTTAAGGGTTCTGCGTAAGATATTAATGATATTCAAAGTTGGGGTCCTTTAACGGGTGTTACTTTGTGACACAAACTTTGTAAACAGTGGTTTCCGGTCGAATTTGATGGGTGGTTAATTGCAAATGTCCCTATTTAAGGGGTTATTTTTGACATTTTTCTCACTAATTTTTAGATGAAACTTCTTTGGACATGTGTGCTGAACTCGAGCTTAATGCATATGTGCGATAAACCCCCAAGTAGTATCTATGCCGCCAAAATTTCACAATATTTTCATAGAAAATAAACTCTTTTATTGAACGGAGCCTTTGTAAAGGGTGGGTTCCGATAATTTCAAATTTGACGGATGGTGGAGTGGTTTGTGGTATTTTCCTCATTAATTTTTAGATGAAACTTTCTTGGACATCTTTTCAATAAAGAAATTTTGCTCTCCCATTTCTCATTTTGTTGATTGAAAGAGGATAAGCGCTATCCATTGAGTAAAGTTCTAAAAATTTCCTTGGACATGTATGCTGAACTCGAGCTTAATGCAAATGTGCACAAATCTCCAATTTTAATATCTAATTCACCAAAATTTCACGATATTTCAATAGAAAATAAAATCTTTTATTGATTGAACGAGACCAAATTACAAAACTCCTCTTACAATGACCTCATGCTAGCTACTAGCTAGTAGTAGTGCCAATGCATTATTAGCATTCAAAGGAGTAAGAATAGGGTTAGGCGTAGAAAATAGAACCCACCACGAGATACTTGTGGGAATAAAAAAAATATAAGAACTCAAAGTTATAACTAGTATGGAGGTCTGTATTTGGAGCATAGATTAAACACAACATCCCCTCTTGCAACGATCATAGCAGCACGTGATTTAAACTTATCAAAACGCGGTAGGATGTAGGTCAAAGCACGGTTGCAATTATATCCTGCATTCAAGATTCTAGGGCAACATACTGTTTGATCGATCTCGGTGTTTTTGAATATGTAATTGAAGACCTGAGAACCGCATTGTCTAGTTGTCTTGTCTACACACTCTCCCAAGAACTTGTAGAATCCGGGTCGAGGTTGTTTTGGAAGAGGAAGACCAAACCAATAATCAATCGGTTTTGGATGAGTGAAGTCTCCATCGTCGGCAACAATTGAAGAAATTACGTTGGTGAGGACTAGCAATGTGATTGTGAGAATGAGCCCTTTGGGTTGCTTGCTCTCCATCTTTAAGGGTTTTGAATGTTTGTGTTGTGAGATTTGTTGCAGGAGATGAATGCTTTTTATAGATGTAGATTTATGTGAGGATCATAAATGTTTTAGTTTTTATTTGACTTTATGTTTGACTATATTGCTTAATGTTGATTCGTTACATTTATAGGAGTTTTAGTAATGAATGTTAGGGAATTTTAACATTTAAGGGTGACGTTTTATCATAAGGGAAAAACATATTGTGGATTTTATTGTTAAATTTTGTACAATCCTATACGTTAGTTTGGTGTAACTGAATGTAAGCATGTATGATAGTTGAATTAATAATCGGACACATATTTACATGACCACAATTTCCCGTTTACATCTTTCGGAATCACATGTATTACAAATACATCATTAATGAGTGACAACCACACCTTCTAGGTTCATGAGTTACACACATCTTTTATTAGGAGAAGAGACGACCCTCTTTGCTCTTCCCAAGCTAGCACACTCTATAGGCGGATTTAAGGGTGGGCTGGACTAGGCCGTTGCCCACCCCAACCCAAAAATAAGTATATTAGGTGAAATTAATTCTCTCACCACAGAAAAGATTAAAAATGATTTTTTTTACAAATAATCTCGCTTATTTGCCCATCCTACCGGCTGAAACTTCAGTAAGTTACTAAGTTCAGTTCAATTGATTGCAATCTACGTGATAGGTCTGTAAATTTTTGTACAGCCTATAAATACATGCCATAGATAAACTATTTACTTTAAACGTGGCAATTGATATATTATAATAATAAAATAGTAATTTAGATTAGGTAATCTGTAAATTTGTACTACTGTCTACAACCTATAGGCCTGTACCTTTTATACTTCGCGCGCGGGTGAAATGTAGTAAATATGGATTCCGGGGAGTGACAGGATAGTATATATGAATTACTTATAATTGTAGACAATGTTGAAACTCTTTGAATATACAAAATGAGACTAATATCTTATTCATTATCCGGCAGAGTACAACTAAAAGACCTATTTGATCCGAATTTGAGCGAGCTTTCCTCTTGTTCTCAGCTAGAAACCGTTCCTTATGCACATAGCTTTGACATATAAAATTTTACCAATTGAAGATATCAAGAGCTGAACTTGCTCATCTTTTGAAGCACTGTCATCAGGATTTGGATCCTTCTTCGATGTTGCATATTCATAAGGTACTGCTGGATGAATCTGACAAGAGAGTTTGAGGGAATGTTTGATTAGTGAACTTCAAAACATTATTAGAAACATGAGAGACCTCCTTTTTTTTCCCCTGTTGATTTTCTTAACTTAAGGTGTGCTTTGGAATCCTAGATGTTAACTATAATTGGCAACGTAGATTAAATTCTTGAGTTCTTTCCCGTAGGGGGCAACCAAAATTAGCCCTTAATTCCCATATATTATTTATGATAACCCAATCAACAAGTCTATAGATATCCAATATGAGGCCATTGTTATGAAAGCTCCAGTAAGGATCATAAGGTTGTCCAGCAAATGAAAAATATCATGTATAGTTTGTAAGGAGAGAACCTGAATGGGGCATGTTCCTTATGTTGGTGGGGAAGTATGGGCTTTTCTACCAAGACGGATTATATTTCTACTACTACTGGTTGATCTATTTCATATGACAGTAGAATATTTTCGTGTCAACTTTCAAATGATTATAGTTTTAAACTTTTAATCACTTTATTTCATGTGACAATAGAATATTTTCATGTCAACTTTCTGACGGTTATAGTTTTAATTACTTCATATATGCAAATGGTTTGAGACAATTTGTTTGCAGAAAAATGTTGTGCTACTCCTCATTCGAATCACTGAATCAGTGCACTGAATTTTGAATCTCCCCATCTAACTATGTTGTATTAGTAGGTAGATAATATGTACTACAAATGCAGAATACAATTAATTCACACACTCACTTGAGTTGAATCAAAAGAAGGTGGTGAAGCAACGAACTCACAAGGGCGCTTGGTCGCGTGTTCCTTCTGTGAAACCGTAACTTGCTCCCACAACAGCTTCTAGAAACAAAGAAGAAAGCGAAGTAGAAGAAGAAACAGTGGAAAAAGTGTAGAGAGAAAAGGGCTAAAGAATACCTCGCTTGAACTGAAACAATCAAGCATTCACATACCTGCACGGCGAAAGCCTAACCTGAGGGAGAGGGGAAAAACTAAGATTAGCTACCAAAATTGAAGAGGTAGTTAAGCAGTCGATAGCAATAACCAATTTGACCTAAATTAAGAGCAAATTCGAACCGGAAAACAAATTTAGTGATTGGAAATATACCTCCACTCTGGAGATACACTCTGCAAATAAGAGGAAGTGAAAAAATAAGGTATTTGATAAGAAAGAGAATAACAAGAAAACAACTTGTAGGTTAAAATCTGGCTTACCAAAATTGTGGAGCTGCGAGTGCGATATACCAATCAACATGACGAGATCTTCAAAAGTTGACGACGGAATCTGTTCAGCAAAGTCATGTACAAATTACAGAAGGAGAAGATGGAGATTAGGAATAAAAGAAGAAAAAAACTGGAAGAGTTTAATGAGAGAATGGGGGAGATGAGCGACATAGAAGAAGACGAAGAAGAGATCGAAAAAAGAAGCACCTAGTTATAAAAATTGGCAAGACTCTGGTCTTAGTGTTTTGGCCTTCATCTTCCACTCCAGAAAATGCAACACCAGACAAATAAAAGTGGGAAATCATATTGTCACTTACATCAAAACACTGTTTTCTAAATCAATTTGAAGATATTCAAATCTTACGTTGGTAATTCCAGAAACCTAATTTTAGAAGCAAGATAAAAAGGCGAAGAAGAGCGAGACTGAGAAGTAACCTGAATACCCGATTACCCGCTAATCCGTTGTCGTCAAAGCATCACCTTTGTGATTCTCCTTCTCTCTCCTCGGGAGAATCTTTGTCAGGGGGCTCTTCTCCTGACCAAGCTTCATCTGGACGAGATATAAGAACGAAGGGCTCTTATTCAGCTTAAACCCTTACGGACTCGACTCCGCCAAGGATCATAATAAGTCTATCAAATCCAACAAAAAATCAATTTCGAGAACCTTTTCAACTCTCAAAATATTGAAACCCTAAAAATAAATCCAGGAACACTAAGTACCTATTGAGAAGAAGAAACTAACAGGTTGTTTGAGTTGGCAAACATCGCAGTTCATCGGAAGAAGCGAATGACGAAAAAAGGCCGAATCGGAATGAGTTTGTGGAGCGGTGGAAGCTAAGCCTAGAGCAGTAATGAGCGACCGTAAGGATTTGCAAACATGAAGAAGGCGTAGGATCAATAGATTGATCAGCTTCAGTTCTTAGGGTTTTGGTCCTTTGGAAGCGGCCACCGATTACTGGAAATTCTGGAACGGTGAGCGATGACAAAGAGGATCCGAAACGTCAGAGAGATGGACACCTGCTGGAAAGATGACTCATTAAAAAAGGAAAATGACGATTTTACCCTCGGAAGTGTACTGTTCAATGGCCCGACTCCTGTTGTATTGTAACTAGTCGGAACGCGCGTGCGTAGCACGCGCCTGAATTAGATCGAGGAAGTTTTCGTAGTACATTAAATCGGAAATCGATTATTTTAGCACAAATCGGTATTATTATGTGTTTATTTTATTTGTCGTCGTACAGAATAAATAAGTGCATACAATCACTTGCCACAAATATTTACAGAATATCAAGATCTACTACAAAAGTAGACCACCCTACTCCAATTTAAATAGGCCCATCCCGAGTCGCGTATCTCCACTGTTGTCCTCGGTCCCATCGCCGGACATCGGGTGAACAGGCTACTACCTGGATCAGTTGGCTTGCCTGAGGTCTGCAATTCCATCACAATTGGATCATATGGACCAGGCATCTAAAAATTGTATGGGCAAAGTTGTTGGTTGATTTTGGTCACTACCTGTGAATAAATTACTTGTTCTTGAAGGAGTCATTTGGTCAGCTCAGTTTGTGGAAAGAAAGGAGAAGCAGTTGTCTGAGCATAATTATGAGCTTCCCTTTGCATAAACCAATTTGGGAACCTGCAAGTATTTTTATTGGTCTTGGGATGGAAACAAAGACAGAACTAAGAAAGTGAAACAAGGTAGTTACTGCATATGTACGGAGTACAGTCATTTTGAGCGTTTTTACAATGAAAGATGTTCTACTATGGATGTTGTCTTGCGTGTAGTTGTCAAGTAAGGTTTGACCCTTAAAGCCCAATTAGCAGATATCGTCAAGTGCAAGCTCAAATAACATGAATGAATCATAAATTTCCACAATTTTAAGCCTTCTAGAATCCAAGCCAGTTTGAATCACATTTGAACAATATTACCTTATTGTTTTCCAGCCATTTGGATGGATCAAACACAATCATGCAAACCAAAATCATCCCCACTAAATATCGTTATTTAGATTAGTACCAATCACAGAAAAACTAAAATGATAAGAAACCATTTATAACACTACATTAGGTCAAAGTATGAGATTAAGCTAGATCAAGTATGAGATTTTCTCAGAACAAACAAATCATATCCCAAAGGGTATCATCCACAAAATTATAATCTCAAGTAGTAGACACTGCTTTAACTGGTCATTATTGGTAATCATATATGTTCTCTTTTCTCATCTCAATACGGCAATACCCGTAAATAGTTTATGAAACTGTTTATAATTTTTTATAATAGGCCATATTCAACTTGCTGCTGTTGGAATGAGGAAAAGTAGTATGAACAAAATTGTTAGTGAAATGAGAAAAAGTAGTGCGAACAAAATAAGATACTCTTATCTTCCACTATTTTAAACTCTTATAATTAACATGCAAATGTAACTCGTAGATTGATTGTGACCAGGCTTAAAAAAATTGTTGCAGAATCTACAATAGCTCAATCTATCCAGTAAAATTTTATTATCTAAGCTTTAAACACGTATTAACAAAATCCAAACAAAATCATATAACTTATTGCCCAGATGGCAGTGAACCAACATTGTTGCATTTAACCAACATGCTTGGGATTAGATTCATCAGAAGCAAGCACATTTCCACTACACTGAATGTTGTTCAGGTACATTGGCCTTCTAGTGGCCCTATGCAACCAGGCAGCGCCCCCACAGTAGCTAATCCTGTTAATCAAAGGCTAAATAATTAGCATTTGACAAAAGATATAGAGTTAAATAAGACAAAAGAGAAGATGTGCTTATTTACCTTAAACAATTGATTTAAGGCCACCTTGACTGTAAATACATGTGTTTCAAGGGAACTTGTAAACATAAACAAAGAAAGGTAAAAAAAACATAAACCCTGAAATATTTATATGACAGAGTGTTTCAGAAGATCGAAACCTAAAGTTCCAAAATTGAAGAAAACAACCAGAAATCAAATGATTGTATTGACTCACCGTTGATGTCGTATGTCGGAGGGCGACGTCGACCCTATGCCTGCGGAACCGAAAGAGGCGCCTATCCGTGAGTAAAAAGAAGTGACGGAAGAACCGAAAAGAGGAAGACTGATGAATACAAGCATTATAAATCACTGTAATGTAGAAAAATAAAAGAAATGTTCATGAAGACTAACCGGAAAGAGGAGACGGTGGTAAAGCTTCCCCCGGGAGAGCGTGAGAGTGAACATGATGAAAAGAGCCAACTACAAAACACATAAAATAGAACAGGAAACAAAAAAAAATATCAAGAGAAGAAGCGAGAGAATGGAGAAGACGTTGCAACCATAAAATAGACCTAAAAACGAAGGTAAATTAATAAATTATAATTGAAAGAGGTAATAACACCTTTAATCCACCGAGTCGCGTCGTCATCGATGGAGGAGAAAGAATCGGTTGAGGCAGTGCAGTGATTTTAATTTTGGCTTTCACATTTAAAAGATGTAGAAGACGAAGATATAAGCGGCGCTCATTAAATTGAATTCATCCGTGGCAGGTCGACAAGAGGACATGCCAAACAACACGTGTATGGCGTCCATGAAGCAAGCCCTTGGTGGAAGATTAATGGTTGGAGGGTGAAGCGTTCAAAAGATTCAAATTATAAGCTTTCTTGAAAAAACAAAAATATGGGCTTTGAAAATCATTGGCCCAAAAAACTCAATATCATACCGCCTAAATGAAGAAAATAAAAAGCCCAGAAAAGGGAGCACTGTTCATTTCCTTAACTCTCCTTTATAATGTATAAGGGATAAGAAAATAAGGATTTACTTTATCAATTTTTAGTTTTATTTACTTACACAAAATTATAAATGTTTTTATTATTGAATACATGACAGATGACATATTTTGATGACATATTATTGTAGTACTAGTCAATAGTGTCAATAATTATATTTTATGATGAACCAATTACTAATTCTTCTTAATAAAGTAGTGTTAAGTAATTTAGCTTCTGTTGATATTTTGAAATTCTATAAAGAAGAGCTATGTTCTGATCTCAAATTTTTATTAAATTTAGACCTGATCATATTCGGGTATTCTGTCCGGCCCGGCCCGCTCGTCCGAAAAACGGACGGGTATGAACATAGAGGGAAGTCCGACCGGGCCGAAAAGCCCGGTCCGTCGGACCGGGTACGAACACAACTATAGGTCCGGCCGGGCCAAAAAGCCCGGCCCGTCGGCCCGTATAAAAATAAAAATAATAATAATAATATAAATATATTATATTGTATATATTTAAAATATTAAGTATAATTATAAAATATATAAAATATATAACATAATTATCATAAATCTAATGTATATTACATATAATATCTTAAATATATTTTATTTTTAAATAAAATTTATATTTAAAATTGTTTTTAAATTATTTTTAAAAAATAAAAAATAAAACGGGTACCCGGAGGCCCACCGACCATGCCGGGTACGGCAGGTATTTTAGGCCCGCCAGCCGGGCTTAGCTTGGCCCGGATCCGGTAAATGGGCCAAAAATTTGAAAAAAGCCCGGCCCGAGCCCGAATATAAACAGGTAATAAATTAGTTATAAATATTGGTTAAAATACATATTAGATATGAAAGGGTGTAATTGGATTTATTTGAGATAAAAAAATCATAAGGTAGCATTACGTTTGAAATATTATACATCTTTTTATTATAATTTAATGAAAAATTTCGCCCATCTTTATTTTTTTCTGGCTCCGTTCCTGACACACTTGTTTGTGCATGCTTCAACAACGCACCCATAAAGCACAATATTTGACCATTTATTTAAACATCGCATGATCTTTTGTCTAAAATTTTAGTTCAACCTCCTCATCTCTTTGAGTTTGAAGATTTGCTTACATTCGGAAAAATTTCATCTTCAAGTGTATTCAAAGATGAAATTTCATTCAACACCTGTATTATAGTAATATATAAGAGCTTAATTATACATCAACTCCAATTAGGTTTTCTCTATACTCCCCTAGTTTGGTATTCATTATGAAATATATCGTTTAAAATTGATTTTTATTACAAGGTTATGGAATATGTAAATCTTGAAAATTTGATGACATGTTAACATGTATTATAATGATTTAAGTTTAAAAATATTTAAGATCTAATATATGTTACTTGAAATTAATAAATATACATGCGATCATATGTATTAATATGATAATACAAATTATGTACTATGTTCAAAATATTGATTTATATAAATTATGTATTATCATAATATAGATAGTGGGACATATTTTGTTAATGTTAAATTGTCTAATATTAAAGAACTAGATGGTATTATACAACGCATCACATTGCGTTACAAACGTATCTTGGGTGACTATGGAGCGTACCTTGAATGACTATGAATACATTTGAGAAATACCTTGGATGCATCTGGGACGCTTCCTATGTATCCTTGAGACGAATTCTTGGTACGTCGAAATGTAATCTAGGTGTTTTTATATTCATTCACGTCGATTTGTTTTACAATTTCAAGGTCCACTAGAATATCCATATAACTTAGATATAAATTATTATTCGGCTATGTGTGAATTTCATGGATAATCTGACTTTAGCGGGTAAAGATCGTTGTATCGAGGAAATCAGAATTTGGTGCTATTTTCATATAAATCATGGTCAAGAAAACGGACAAGGTACTATATATATATTTGAAACATGGTTAAAACGAATACAGATTTTGATGACAATAAAGCAACAATCGATACAATATGACATTCATCCGACAAATATACATTAATCTTTTGAAAAAGAAAAAAAAGAGGGGGGTGAACAAATCTTTATATTGGACCGAAAGGAATGCATTCGTTTAACCGAATGTTGCATTTCAAAAAGTGCAACATTCAGATTTATTTTTGCTCTACCTAGAGTACATTAACTCTAATAAATTAAATTTTCAATTTTACTCCCTCAAACTTGTATATAAAATTTTAAATAAATTATATAAAGAAATATTTTAAACCCCATTAGTATAAATTGTATTTAATATTGATACACAAAATGAAATATCCCGATCAATATATATACCTTATAAAATCTATTAATTCAAACCTCGACCTAAAAAATAAAAGTCAATTGTTTCCATTTTATTTTATTTTGTTTCTCAATTAGAGGTATGGCATATGATATAAGAAAATATTATAATATAAACAAAAATAACTTTCTATGTTTAACAAATATTATACTATTTATGTGTTAGAAGATCACATTATATCAATTTGATTGGTCATTTTTTTAACCAATAATTTGATATTTTTAAACCAAGAAATATAAGAGTGTTGTCGACTTTCCGAGAATACAAAACTAACGGACAGAACCACAATTGCATTGTAAGAGCCTTAATCTTTGGGAGCTAGTTTACCCTTAGCCGCCCCCGCGGGTCTGAGAGGCCGCCCCTGCGGCTCCTCTGTTGTTCCGCCCCTGCGGCCAGGAAACCCGCCCTGCGGTTTCCTGCGGCTGCAGCCGGCTTTGTTGACCCTTGGCCCGTGCTTTACTCTTTCACTTCCTTAACCTAATTCCTTGCTTTGGCTTGCTGAGCACCCTTCACTTCCTTTCCCAGCTGCCTTCACGTCCTTCTCCTTCCTCCTTGATCTTCTTCTTGGTTTCCTTAGAATTGGAAAGTGTTTTGGTGTTGCTTTGTGTGTGGATGATGATGTTGATGTGTATGATGTTGTTGCTGAGCTTGAGAGCTAGTGGAGGTGCTATCTTGGAGCAGTTTCGTGCCTAGGTCACAACTGTGGTATGTCTCCCTTGCTTCTTCTTTCTTTCTTCTTCCTTGTTCTTCCTTCCTTAGCTTAGGATTAGATGATTGGATATAGTTTGATGTTGGAATGTGTATGTATATGTATGTGTGTGAATCTGGAATGATGAAGACGTGATTTGATCACGAGAAGAGCCGAAGAGGAATCGCGGGGTAACGTTCTGCACCGTTGCCGCCCCTGCGGAATCCGTGCCGCAGCGCCGCGCCGTGCCTGCGCTGCCAGCGGCCTTTGTCACCGCGCCCGCGGCTGAGTTCTACCGCGCCTGCGGGTTGCTTGCTCCGCCCCTGCGTCTCTTGTGTCACGCAGGTGCGTCTTGTCCCGGATCTACCTAGAGTTAGGTAGATCCTTTCCTTTCCTAGTATGAGCGGTAGTAGCATGCTAGGTATATGTTGAGGATAGATAGTTGATGAGTATGTTTCGTTATGCCTTGTTGCTAGGCAATGTTATCCTCTAGATTGGAGTGGACCGGGTTTGAGGGTTGATCGAGTTGAGACGACTACAAGGTTGAGGTAAGTCCGTAGGACTTACTTAGTTGCCATTCCTATATTGGATGTGTGCATGAGTGGTGTGTGGTATATGTTTGATAGTATGCGTTATGGTTTATTACCGATCTATGGTATATTGCTTGCCCATTGTAGGGCCGTGATAACTTGCCCTTTCATCCCGCCGGGAGTCTGGGAGGTTCTCTGTAGGCAGGCCAGACATGGTAAACGGTTCGGGCACTCCCCATTCCCTTAGGGTACACGGGTAGGTGTTCCAGGCACCATTCCAGCCAGTTGGCTATTGGACCCAGAGGCGAGGATTATATATTCCTCGTGTCACATATGTTTATATGGATATATATATATATATATATGAGTTGATTGTTGGACTTTATAAAGATAATGAACCGGGTAAATGTGTGATAGCATGTTGACGTGTTTAGTATTCTTTGATGTGTGTATGTGCTCTACATCTCTTATATATGTGTATGGTTAGCTAACGGTTTTATACCGTGTTGTAGATCCATTCCAGGATAGGAGAGCTGCAGAGTGATACAGAGTGGGTGATCCGCTGAGGGCTCCGTACACTGGGGCGTTATCGGAGATATGGGATCTTTTTGTTGTACAATGTGATTTTATTTGTACTCAGCGGTATTTTGTTTTACCTTTTGGATATATATATATATATATGTATATATATATATATATATATATATATATATATATATATATATATATATATATATATATATATATATATATATATATATATATATCAGTTGCATGTTTTGTTTTAATCTATGTGTGTCTTGTTGTAAGATCAGTGAAATTGTTTTCAGGCTAGGGTCAGGATCCATTGTGAGATCCTAGCCCAGTAGCACTCCGAGTCCTACGGATTTGGGGTGTTACAAAGTTGGTATCAGAGCCTAGGTTGACAACAATGACACTTTTAATCTGCGATAAAGATCGAATAGATAAATAAACAGAACCCGAAAGGGGTTTGACTTTTCAAAAGGTTTTGGTTTTGAAATGAGTACAAATGTTTTAGGATACCGTGTAGGTGAGCCATCGCCCCTCTGAAGACCTCGACAGTATAGATATATATAGATATTCTGTTGTGATTGATTTGATATATATCTATACATATGACATATATTTAGCCTTCTAAGTTAGGTTTACGTCTTCTGTAGATGGTTCAGACTAGAGCCTTACCTGCAGCTAGACGAGGTAGAGGTAGACCCCCTCTAGGTAGAGGACGGGGTAGGGCTCCTACTGGCGGTTCACATGTAGCGGGAGAGATCCACGAGGAGGTTGTTGAGAGTGCCGTTCCTGAGACTGGGAACGGTGCAACTGAGAGACAGGGGCCACAGAGAGCCCAATCTGGTGAGTCTGATCGTGTCTCCATGGTGGGACCAGCCTTCCGCGAGTACATTAGACGTGTTGAGGAGGCTGCCAAAGCAGGCAGGCGTGCCCCTGATCTGCCAGCACATGAGGGATCATTTGAGAGGTCTCATGCAGTTACACAGGTGCCAGTTGCACCGGCACCTGCCGTTGAGATTGCTCGAGCTACAGAGGAGCATAGAGGGCCTCGACCCAACACTTGGTTGAAGACTTTTCATCAGATGGGAGTACCCCCTTTCACTGGGAAGGTGGGGTTAGAGGTGAAGCTCTAGATAGGACATGTAGACTCAACTCTGGAGTCTATTAGATGTCCAGCTGACAGGCAGATTGAGTTAGTGCAGACTCTGTTTAGAGATTTGGCACATCACTGGTGGAGGTCTGTACGAGCACAAGTTACTAGTTATGAGCAAATGAGGACTATGATCCGAGAGCGTTACTGCCCTGTCTCGTTGAGGAGGAAGAAACTGCAAGACTTTGTTGAGGCTGGGTTCGAGGATGTACCGGTCTCAGAGGCCATCAGGAGATTTCAGGAGGAGCTGACATTGCTGGGTCCAGCTGCACCTCTTGCAAATCAACATGTATATCTGTTTTCCCGACGATTGAGGGATGCTACCCGGACTTATATGGCAGGGTTTCACTATGAGACCTTGGTCGATTATCAGGACCGGGCTTCTGATTACGAGAGAGAGAGAGCTAGCAAGAGGAGAGCTTCTCAAACCAGAGGGTCTGAGAAGAGACAGCGGACTGGGCAGACTAGTGGTACTGGTGGAGCTGTTGGTTCAGGGCGAGGCCAGAGTCGCAAGAGTCATCCTTCATCTGCACCGGGTGCAGATAAAGGAGTGCAGTGCTTCAATTGCAATGAGTATGGGCATATGAGATCAGAGTGTACGAGGCAACCGGTGACCTGCTTCACTTGTGGCAGACCTGGTCATAGAGCTACCTTCTGTAGACGAGGGAGAGCTTCATCACAACAAGATTTTTCTTCTACTAGTGCAGCAGGAGGTGGACAGAAGCCACCTCAACAACATATGCAGGGACAACAGAGAGTCCTAGATTGCCCTACGACTCAAGGATCTGCTCCTGGGTCGAGTAGAGACAGAGGTCGTGGTGGGAGCACCACTGACACCAGAGGCCCACAAGGCCGAGTTTTTGAGCTGAGGAGTGCAGAGGAGCCAGCTGCACCGACTGCTACAGGTACCATTCTGATTCATGGTTTACATGTAGAGTCTTATTTGATACTGGTGCTACGCATTATTTTATTTCTGATGCTTGTGTAGAGCGTCTGAGTCTAGATACGGTTGAGGGGATGCCCTTTATTATAGGGTTACCCGGTGGAGGTAGGGTCAGAGGCACCCGTGAGATTCATGGTTGTCCCATTTTTGCAGGGACCCGTGTGTTACTAGTTGACTTTTTTGTCATGCCGTTAGAGCATGATGAAGTCATTCTAGGTATAAATTTGATGGATAGACATTTTGCAGTCTTAGATGTAGGTAGGAGGATAGTTACCCTCTCTACCGAGTTAGGTCAGATAGAGGTTTTACGAGGTTGGGACCTTGGAAAGACAGGCACGATTATCATTGCGGTACGGGCAGCTAGATTGATTGCACAGGGTTGTGATGCCTTCTGGTGTTATGCCATGAAGGAGGGGGAGAGTTCAGCATTAGAGGATATCCCTGTGGTTTGCGAGTTTACTGATGTGTTTGCTGAGCCGTCCAGTTTGCCGCCTCAAAGGAGTGTAGATTTTGGCATTGAGTTAGATCCTGGTACGAGACCGATCTCGAAGGCCCCATACCGGATGGCGCCTGTCGAGATGTTGGAGCTGAAGAAGCAATTGGAGGAACTGGCTGAGAAGGGCTTCATTCACCCTAGCGTGTCCCCATGGGGAGCACCTGTCCTCTTCGTACGGAAGAAGTACGGATCGTTGAGATTGTGTATTGATTACAGAGAGCTGAACAAGGTGACCATCAAGCACAAGTATCCATTGCCGCGTATTAATGACTTGTTAGATCAGCTTCAGGGAGCGACAGTGTTCTCCAGGATTGATTTGCGTTCCGGGTATCACCGGCTGAGGGTGAGAGAGCAGGATGTGCATAGGACAACATTCAGGACCAAATATGGACACTACGAGTTTGTAGTGATGCCATTTGGACTTATGAATGCCCCAGCAGTTTTTATGGAGTTGATGAACAATATCTTCATCGACTTCCTGGATCAGTTTGTGGTGGTCTTCATAGATGATATTCTGGTATACTCTCGTAGCAGAGAGGAGCATGCAGGACAGCTGAGGACTGTGTTGCAGGTTACGGGATAGAGAACTTTATGCTAAGTTCTCTAAGTGCGAGTTCTGGATGCCAGAGGTAGCATTCCTGGGTCACATTGTATCCACCGAGGGGATCAAGGTTGATCCGGTGAAGATAGAGGCAGTAGCTGCATGGACTACACCGACGAACGTCAAGGAAGTACGTAGCTTCCTTGGCCTAGCCGGTTATTACAGACGCTTTGTGGAGGGATTTTCTGTGATTGCCCATCCACTGACGAGTTTGCTGAGGAAGACTACCAGATTTGTGTGGTCTGATCAGTGTATGCAGAGTTTTGAGGAGCCGAAGAGACGTCTGACTTCTGCTCCTGTTTTGGCACAAGCAGAGGGTACAAAGGATTTTGTGGTATACAGTGATGCATCCAAGCTAGGCTTGGGATGTGTGTTGATGCAGCGGGGCAGAGTGATTGCCTATGCGTCTAGACAGCTGAAGACGTATGAGGAGAACTACCTGACTCATGATCTGGAGTTGGCAGCGGTAGTTCATGCATTGAAGATCTGGAGACAGTACCTGTATGGTGTTACATGTCAGATCTTCACAGACCATCAGAGTCTGAAGTACATTTTCATGCAACGGGAATTGAATAACCGCCAGCGTAGGTGGCTCGAGCTGATCAAGGACTTTGATTTAGAAATTCTGTATCATCCAAGGAAGGCGAACGTTGTCGCCGACGCTCTGAGCAGGAAGACGCCTCGAGAGCAGGCGATTGCGAGGCTGACAGTTCAGCATCAGTTGCAAAGGGATCTGATTTGGTTAGAGTTGGACATCCAGTTTCCTGATGAGGATGCCCAGCTGCGTACTTTAGAGGTTCTTCCTGATCTGTTGGGTGAGATCCAACTGAAGCAGGAGACTTGTCCGACACTGATGAGGATCCGAGAGAGAATGTCTTGGGATGAGGCACCACAGTTCTTGCTAGGAGCAGATGGAGTTTTTAGACGCCGCGGTCGCGTCTGTGTACCTGCTGATACAGAGCTGAGACAGAGGATTTTACAGGAGGCTCACTGTACACCTTACTTTGTACATCCAGGTACGAGTAAGATGTATTAGGACTTGAGACGTTTATATTGGTGGGGAGGGCTGAAACCCGATGTGGCCAGATTTGTGGCACAGTGTGGGACCTATCAGCAGGTCAAGATAAAGCATAGTAGACCTGGGGGTGAGCTCCATCCACTTCCTGTTCCACAGAGGAAGTAGGAGGACGTCACCATGGATTTTGTGACTGGACTGAGGCTGAGCCGGAGTTTGATGCCATTTGGGTCATAGTGGACAGATTGACGAAGACGGCACGTTTCATTCCTATTAGGGAGACGTGGCCGGTGAGCAGATTAGCTGAGGAGTACACTAGACAGATAGTGAGACTCCTGGTGTACCGAGGATGATCGTCTCAGACAGAGATGGGCGATTTACCTCGAGATTCTGGCAGCAGAGACTGCCATGGGGACAAGTTTGCACTTTACGACTACGTTCCATCCTCAGACAGACGGTCAGTCAGAGAGGACCATTCAAACACTGGAGGATATGCTGCGAGCTTGTGTGTTGGATTGGGGACAAGTGTGGACGGATCATCTCCCACTTGTTGAGTTCTCATACAACAACAGCTGGCATGCATCGATTGGGATGACCCCATATGAGGCACTGTATGGGCAAAGATGTCGTACACCGTTATGCTAGGATGAGCAGAGCAGTGTTAGTGGTTTAGCACCTGATCAGATTCAAGATGATGTGGCTCGAGTAGCACTGATTCGAGAGCGGATGTTGACTGCCCAGAGCCGTTAGAAGTCGTATGCTGATAGGAGGCGTAGACCTCTAAAGTTCAAACTTGGAGCTCATGTGTGGCTGAGAGTGTCCCCGACACGAGGTGTTAGGCGTTTTGGCATTAAGGGGAAGTTGAGCCCCCGATATGTCGGACCGTTCGAGATTTTGGATCGGGTTGGGAGCGCAGCCTACAGGTTGGCTTTGCCGTTGAGATTAGAGGGTGTTCACCCTGTGTTTCACGTGTCTCAGTTGAGGGAGTATATACCAGATCCGAGACACATCGTTAGTTATGATGATTTGGTGGTTGAGCCGGACCAAACTTTTGTTGAGCATCCGATTACAGTCCTAGAACGAGGTATGAGACGCCTGCGTTCGAAGGACATACCTATGTTGAGGATATAGTGGTCGAGACGAGGACCTGATGAGGCTACATGAGAGACTGAAGATAGTATCCAGAGGAACTATCCAGAGTTCTATGCCGAGATAGATATACCTGTAGGATCTACGAGTAGATCTTAGTACTATCTTGGTGAGTATTTGCTTATGTGTTTATATGACATGCTGTGTTTATTTTCGTAATAGCTTGATATGATGTGTGATCTTATTAGATCTTGTTGTGCTAGTGCGATTGTTATAGCTGGAGATGGTTCGTTCCTCCTTGCTTTTGTGATGCTGGTTGGCTAGAGACGATTTTCCTCTATGCCCTGGATAGTGTTCGTGTTGGAGTCGATGATTTTCTCCATGCTTATGTTTGAGGTTATAGAGAGAGTTGTTCCTCGGCTTGTGAGTCCGAGTGGTTTGAGGATTTTACAAGTTTCGGGACGAAACTTGTTTTTAGGGGGGTGAGGTGTAAGAGCCTTAGTCTTTCAGAGCTAGTTTAGCCTTAGCCTCCCTCGCGGGTCTATGAGGCCGCCCCTGCGGCTCCTCTGTTGTTCCGCCCCTACGGCCAGGAAACCCGCCCCTGCGGTTTCCTGCGGCTGCAGCCGACTTTGTTGACCCTTGACCCGTGCTTTACTCTTTCACTTCCTTAACCTAATTCCTTGCTTTGGCTTGCTGAGCATCCTTCACTTCCTTTCCCAGCTGCCTTCACGTCCTTCTCCTTCCTCCTTGATCTTCTTCTTGGTTTCCTTAGAATTGGAAAGTGTTCAGGTGTGGCTTTGTGTGTGGATGATGATGTTGATGTGTATGATGTTGTTGCTGAACTTGAGAGCTAGTGGAGGTGCTATCTTGGAGCAGTTTTGTGCTTAGGCCACAGCTGTGGTATGTCTCCCTTGCTTCTTCTTTCTTTCTTCTTCCTTGTTCTTCCTTCCTTAGCTTAGGATTAGATGATTGGATATAGTTTGATGTTGGAATGTGTATGTATATGTATGTGTGTGAATCTGGAATGATGAAGACGGGATTTGATCACGAGAAGAGCCGAAGAGGAATCGCGGAGTCACGTTCTGCACCGTTGCCGCCCCCGCGCCTGGTAGCCGCCGCCCCTGTGGAATCCGTGCCGCAACACCGCACCGTGCTTGCGCCGTGCCTGCGTTGCCAACGGCCTTTGTCACCGTGCCCGCAGCTGAGTTCTGCCGCGCCTACGGGTTGCTTGCTCCGCCCCTGCGTCTGTTGTGTCACGCAGGTGCGTCTTGTCCCGGATCTACCTAGAGTTTGGTAGATCCTTTTCTTTCCTAGTATGAGCGGTAGTAGCATGCTATGTATATGTTGAGGATAGATAGTTGATGAGTATGTTTCGTTATGCCTTGTTGCTAGGCAGTATTATCCTCCAGATCGGAGTGGACCGGGTTTGAGGGTTGATCGAGTTGAGACGACTACGAGGTTGAGGTAAGTCCGTAGGACTTACTTAGTTGCCATTCCTATATTGGATATGTGCATGAGTGGTGTGTGGTATATGTTTGATAGTATGCGTCATGGTTATTACCGATCTATGGTATATTGCTTGCCCATTGTAGGGCCGTGATAACTTGCCCTTTCATCCCGCCGGGAGTTTGGGAAGTTCTTTGTAGGCAGGCCAGACCTGGTAAACGGTTCGGGCACTCCCCATTCCCTTAGGGTACACAGGTAGGTGTTCCAGGCCCCATTCTAGCTGGCTATTGGACCCAGAGGCGAGGATTATATATTCCTCGTGTCACATATGTTTGTATGGATATATATGGATATATATATATATATATATATATATATATATATATATATATATATATATATATATATATATATATATATATATATATATATATATATATATATATATATATATGAGTTGATTGCTGGACTTTATAAAGATAATGAACCTGGTAAATGTGTGATAGCATGTTGACGTGTTTAGTATTCTTTGATGTGTGTATGTGCTCTGCATCTCTTATATATGTGTATGGTTAGCTAACGGTTTTATACCGTGTTGTAGATCCTTTGCAGGATAGGAGAGGTGCAGAGTGATCCAGAGTGGGTGATCCGCTGAGGGCTCCGTACACTAGGGCGTTATCAGGGATATGAGATCTTTTTGTTGTACAATGTGATTTTATTTGTACTCAGCGGTATTTTGTATTACCTTTTGGATATATATATATATATATCAGTTGCATGTTTTGTTTTAATCTATTTGTGCCTTGTTGTAAGATTAGTGAAATTGTTGTCAGGCTAGGGTCAGGATCCATTGTGAGATCCTAGCCCAGTAGCACTCCGAGTCCTACGGATTTGGGGTGTTACATGCATCAAGTTACATCACAAAAAGGGAGAGTAGATGGAAACGATGTGGGAAAAGAACGAGAATCAACAAAGGCATCCTCCTGACAAGGACTCAAGATGTCAATAGCAAGAGATATTCCCAAGAAACGGGAAATAGAAAAAGAGTGCATCATAGTGCTTCGGGGGATGCGAGAATAAGTCATCATACGGTGTCATGAAGTACAATCATGTCGGTTGGACGACGTGAAGAAATTGAGAATTGGTGATCGCTTGCGCAGGAAGTCAAGCAGACACGGGTAAACGGACCATACCGGTTAGGCTACGTAGAAGGAAACAGGGAAGCGTGATCCGACAACCGATAGAGTATCACCATCAGACACTGTTAAGGGAACTAGCAGAAAAGAGTGATGACACAAAAGCCGCAAGGAAAGAATATAAGTACAGGTGAAGCGGTCAAGAGGCCACCATTCATAAGAGACAACTGATTAGTCGGAGGATAATGATTGAAGAATACAACTTATCTAAGAATACCCAAGGTAGAAGAGACAAATGGAATAACAAGAACATATAATTAACTCGTGGTATGGAACTAGCTAAGACTATGAAGGGAATAACAGGAACAAATACTTAGCGTAATTTTGTGAGGTCACCTCATCAATTTTACACTATCGTCTATTCATTAACCCAAATCACGTACTCTAACATTTTTTTAATAGACCCTAATTCTTTCTCGGATTGATAATAACTTTGGCATTCGAGTATCTCAAAGGATATTGTTTTAGAATCCTCTTTCATGATTGTTATTGCAGGATTTATATTATTGCTTGATTTTCATTTATAATGTTAAAAATACAACCTTACAACAAGTATCACGTAACAATTAAGACAATTCTCAACACAATGAATTATTAAAAAAAAATTTAATGCACAATTATCATCTAACCTGTGCAAGGCACATGTATTAAAATTAGTATATAACTAAAATCAACCATATTTTGCTTATGTGTTGCATCCTAAGGCATGTCACGTGATATTTTTTGAGTTATTTACAGATTTGCCAAAATATATTTACTGACTTGCCATTAATTCTAATTTTTTTATATTAATATTACTAAACAGTCAAAATGACACATCATCTTTCATCAAATATATCACCATGACACGTCATCTTATTAATTTAAAATTAATTATTATCAAAACATAAGCAAAAAGGATTATCGGTTAATTCAAATACCAAATTTAAATTAATTTATATTCTCACAAATACAATTTTAATTGAATTTCATAATTAAACATTAATAAAAGTAGAATAGTTTTAAAATTGCAAATCCTAAATTAAACAATTCTATATTGTACTACACATTTAATGTACTATACATTTATTAGGAAGTAATATTAATTACTCCAATTTTTCGAATCCATAATTATTTTTTTTAGATTAATATTGATACATAATAAAAAAATTATAATATAGTATTGTATTCAAGTAATACTCGTACAAGATGCGGGCACTGAACTATTTTCTATTAAAGTGAATACACAAATATAATATTGAAAATATAATACCAAAAACACAATAATAAATTCTAAACCGGAAACACTATACAGTCGTATCCGACGGAGCAAGACAATTGTCTCCGGCGATTACTTCGTGTGGTATGAATGAAAGAGAAGATTGATCGGTGTGTGAAAGGTAGGAAGATAAACATGTTTGACTTATTTGGAATAGTAAATAAAAAGACCAGCAACGCTTACATTTTTTATTAATAAAGGAGTTTTCTTCTTGATAACCTCAAGATTTAGATTTTTTCCCTTGATATCCACTAAGTTTTAAAGCTTCTCTTAGTACCCTCATATTTTTATTTATTTCCTCTTCATGCACATTCTTTATATATTACACTAAAAATTCATTATAATATAATGAAAAATTCAAAAAAATAATTTTATAACTCATTATGACCTCATTAAATTTTGAACTAATAAATTTATAATAGATGTAGTTTTTATATATTTTTTTAACAAGAAAATTCAGAAAATAAACTTAAAGATAATTTTTATTTTTTGAGCTAAAATAAAAATATTTATTATCGATTTAAAATAAATATATAAAATGAAAATAAAAATAAAATATTTTTTAAAAATATATATAAGAGTCCAGAAATTTTTTAAAAATATAATAAGTTTATTTATTTATTTATTATTTATTTTTCTAAAATTTATTTTAATTCGAAAATTTTTAAAAAATATTTTTTTTCATTTTTGTAAGCTTTTAGAGTATGGAAAATTGTATTTATAACTAAAAATTATAATTATAATATAAGAAATTTTTTTATTGTCAAATTAAAATAAATGATATATAATTAAATTCAAAAATAAATAAAAAATTTGTTTATTAAAAAATATATAGAAATAACACATCTATTATAAATTTATTAGTTTAAAAATTAATGAGGTCATAATTAGTTTAAAATTTTTTGTATTTTTTATTATTTTATAATGAATTTTTAGTGTAATATATTAAAAATTGATATAAAGAGAAAATAAATGAAGTCTGAGGGTATTAAGAGGAAGTTTTAAAACATAGTGGATAATAAGAGAAATAGTCCAAAGTTTAAGAACATTAAGATAAAAAAATCCTTAATTAAAAGTAACATTAATGGACCAATCAAATGAAGTAATACAAAAGGCAATACGAAGAGAAATAGAGGAGATGTTTTGTCTGTTTTAAACTAAGGGACTTTTATGTACCCGTTGTCTTACACTTGCATTAGTCATATTGATCTTAGCCTTAATCTTGTATGTATTTACCTATGAATGTGCATATGTTAGTTGATGACTTAGGATTTGTTGGATGACTTTTAAGGGCACTTGATATGCTAAGTATACTCCTTAACGAAAGTCCAACAAAACCTAAATATATCCTAACATATTGTCATGATCATTAGTATAATATGAATCAATCTAGTAATCTCTTATAACATTGGGTTATTATGTGTTATTGTTGAGATGTGTGGATTATTGTGTCCCACATCGACTAAATGAATAATGTGAACCTAGCATATAAACTCAAGGGTTACTCCTCCTATTTCCATGTTAAATTGATCTTTTATATCTGTCGGGTCTAAGACGTGGAGGGGATGCACGCCACAAATGAACCTACGCACATTATCCCTCGGGGTTCCATCCTAAAACCAATTGGCAATAGGAGGAGTAACCCTTGGGTTTATATGCTAGGTTCACATTATTCATTTAGTCGATGTGGGACACAATAATCCACACATCTCAACACTCCCCCTCAAGTGCAACTATCCTGGACTAGTTGCACTTGACACAAACGGGCGGATAGCATATCCGCTAATCACAACCCACAAAGCCTTAAGGCCGGCTTAGCCAAACACGGGCCGGATAGCATATTCGCTAATCACAACCCAAACACAGGATAACGAGACCCGGATTGGACCTGCTCTAATACCATGTTAAATTTATCTTTTATATCCGTCGGGTCTAAGACGTGGAGGGGATGCACGCCACAAATAAACCTACGCACATTATCCCTCGGGGATCCATCCTAAAACCAATTAGCAGTAGGAGGAGTAACCCTTGGGTTTATATGCTAGGTTCACATTATTCATTTAATCGATATGGGACACAATAATCCACACATCTCAACAGTTATAACATGTAAATATGTTATATTCTGATATTGTTATGATCTTAGTATAACTTGCTAGAGTTGCTCCTGAGTTGGTGGACTCAGCAGTAGATCCACTCCAAGTGACTAATTAAGTGATCCACACATTGATCACATGAACACTTATAAGCTTAGAAAACCCAAAGTATAAGAGCTTGCGTTGAAGGCGATAGCTAGATACTTGAGTTGTCGGTGTTCAGACACATCCTCACCCGAAAGAGAGAAGAGAAAGGAGAGAATTTGAGAGAAATAAGAAAGAGATCTTTTGTGATCTTCGTTGAAGGCTAGTTATAAACTTACACTTTCTTGGAAGATTTGTTCTTATTGCTCTTGTATCATCATCCTTTATTTTCTTCATTGTTGTTATTGTCTTTAGCATTCTTTATATTTATGATTTGAAAAGGTTTTGGATCGTCTTTTGCCGGATTTGTAACCTATACACCTCCGTTATAACTACCTAGTGAATTGGCCGGTTTTTTCCTCTTGAAATCCCATAGGATAGGCTTTTTTTGAACCGTGTCACCAAATCCTTTGTTTCCGATCTTTTACATTGTATTTCGAACAAGATCACTTTAGATTTGTCAAGGTGTTTATCAAACCTTTAGATTTAATTTATGAAGGAAAATAGAGGATCCCAACCGAACGACTTGGGCAATACAAAATAAGTTGGTTTCTTCATTTTCGGTTGTTTTAAGAGTTAGTTTAGGAACTTTGCTTATGTTTGCAACTAATTAAGTTGGTCCTTCACACAGAGCAATTTGCAGGGCATTAGAACTGCCTTGTCTACCACTCCCTTTATTTCTCATCACCTTTTTTTTTTTTTTTTGCAGATCATAGTATTATTTTTGTTAAGGCGTCTTGTCAACAGAGCAAGTAGTTAATATCCTCCATGTCTAGGAAGACGCATCGGGACAACAAGCGGACCTAAAAAATCGGAACTATCTTTTAGTGGCAACATCTCTATTGAATTGAGAAGTCAAAGAATGTGATTTTTGTTAATGTCAAGGAACGTGTTTGGAAGAAACTTAAAGGGTGGAAATAAACTATGCTTAATAGGGTGGGGGAATGAAGTATTATAAAAAGCGGTGGTTCAGAAAATCTCCTTATACTATGTGTTGTTTTGAGATGCCAAAAAGAGTGTGTTCTAATATTGAGCGGATGATGATTCAATTTTGGTAGGGGTTCCACTACAAAGAGTAGAAAAATCCATTGGAACGGTTGGAAGAAACTTTGTCAACCTAATGATACCGGGGGGCTTTGCTTTCGCAACATGCAGGCTTTTAATCTTGCTTAAGGTTAAAGGCTTATTACGGATCCGGATTCTTTGATTACTCCTCTTTTAAAGGCCAAATATTACCCTCGCGCATCTTTTTCGAAGCATTGGTGGGGTACAAGCCTAGCTTTACGTGGAGGAGTATCGTAAAGTGGAGGGTATCATTAAGGGGAGGGAGGTATTACATAAGGGTATTTGTTGGAGTGTTGGGGATAGCTCCTCGATTTCTGTCTGGATAGATCTTTGGATCCCTAAACCATCCACCTTTAAACCTATATGCCGCCACACTCAAGTTGATCTAGGTTTGTGGGTAATCGATCTTATATATTTGAACCGTGAGGAGTGGAACGAAGTTGAGGTACGAAATCATCTAGCCGAAATTGATGGTAATGTAGTAATGAAAAGATTGAAAATGCCTTTGATCAGTTGGGATGTGAAGGACGAGATTTTTTGGTTCTACCGATCGCCAAGTGGTATTTACCGTATCTTTACTGTTCGGTGTCCATACCAACTGTCACTTACGTGCAATCTGGAGAGACATGGTGCTAGTGGATCGACTAAAAAAAACTCATCTGGAAATCTAAGATGATCCCAGGTGCTCGTAATCTTGCATGCAAAGAGCTTCTTTGTTCTAGAAATATGAAGATGGAGCCATGGTGTGTTTCATGTTGGCGTCAGGAAACTTAGCTCCACGTCTTTTGTGACTGTCCGGAAGTGGCAAGGGCTTGGAAATGTCTTGTAGGTGGTCTCATGTCCGTAGGGAAGGTAACAAAGTCGCACGTTGGCTAGTCCGAGTGCGCCCGCCCATTATTACTTATTTCTCTATGTTAATTGTATTACTAGTTGAGATGGGTAATTTGTTGGAGGATGTTTTAGAGAATGGACAATATGAAGAGAAATAGGGAAGAGACGTATGTTTTTAATTAACTATTGGATTTTTATTTACCAGTTGTCTTACACTTGCATTAGTCATATTGATCTTAGCCTTAATCTTGTATGCATTTACCTATGAATGCACATACGTTAGTTGGTGACTTATGACTTATTGGATGACTTTTAAGGGCACTTGATATGCTAAGTACACTCCTTAATGTAAGTGCAACATAACCTAAAGATAACCCAGTATATTGTTGTGATCATTAGTATAATATGTGCTAGTGTGGTAAGCTCCTCAAACCTTGGGTTATTATGTGTAAATAACATGTAAATATGCAATATTCTGATATTGATGCGATATTAGTATAATTTGACTGGAGTTGGACCAGTTGGACTTGAATTATTAGATCCGCTCTGATAAACTAGATATGAACAAGTTTCGACAAAAACAACAGATCTAGAGTGATCTTGCTCAAAAACGATGATTCAAACCAACAAACAAGATTTGGTGACGCAGTTCGGGTTAAACCCTAATCTGCGGGATTTCAGGAGGGGAAATCCGTCCCAATCCACTAGGTAGATAGAACGTACGATTACAAGTAAGAACAACTTCAAATCAAGACCAATAAAACCCTAACCAAGAGAAAACTCAACAAGAACAGTAAGATAACAGAAGCCAGATGATGCCAACGCAACCAGATACAAGCTTCCAGTGAAGCTTGTCCAAATCTGATCTTCCAACGAAACACACAAGATCGCTTCTCACTTTTCTCACTTTGGCTACGATTCGATCTCGAAAGCCCTGACTGCATAAAAGGCGACTGACTCTTCCACTACAAGATGAACCATCCGCTCCTTTTTCGATTCTTCTTCTATATAAGTGAATAGATATTTGTGATTCAATCGATCCTATTTCGAACTCTAATTCGGACATCTTTTTTTCTTACGATATTTGTAGTTGGCTGAAAAGATCGCTCCTAAATGTGCAACATCTGAATGACTGGATCTATCGTATTCTATCTTTAGTCCCAGACTAAAAACCTTTCTTACGCAATTCCTAGATCCAATCTCGCACGAGTAGTGAGTGTTTTTTAAAAGCCGTTAACTTGCGTAAAAACCGATCTCAAGCTTGATGAGCAGCAAACCAGGCAATCTGGCTTGAATTCGGACTTCACTACCCCGGAAGTTTGGTTATCTGAGCTAGCCAATATTTATTTATAGCGCATACTTCCCTGAGTGCCTAAAATCCACTCTTTCTAGTCGAGTGCCTTGCGGTGCCTTTAACGATGAGAGAAGGCAATTCAGTCTGAACTTGAAATCTTTCGTAGGCTCATCTCGTCGATTGGCATTCCGATCCTGGTCATTCATTGATAGTCGACACTTTGAGTGATAGGCTATCTCCCATTCCTGATAGCCGGAGCTCTGCCCGTTCCCTATTCCATTAAAGAATGAACGGTTAGGTTATTAGAAGTCAGGTGCTGACAACGAATGCGTCGAAACACACCTATGAAAAGGTGACCAGAGACCTCTTTTCTGGAGTTTCCCCGGAGGACTTCAAGCCCAGCGCTAAAAAGGGAATCGATTCAGAGGTCGATGTATGGCCACGAAAACTAGCGTTGGGCATGGGACGGGACGGGACGGATTAAGGTCATCCCACGTCCCGTCCCGGCCATTTTATATGGGACGGGACCGGGACGGGCCTTGAGTTTTTTTACTAAAAACCATTGGGCCCTATCCCGGTTGGGACCGGGACGGGACGGGATGGGACGGGACTAATCCCGCATGATCTATATAAAATTTCTTTTCGCCTTTACGGATTAAAATTAACAATTTATGAAAGCAAATATTCGTTGATATCGTTAAAACGAAAGACATCAAAATAAAATGTTGGAACAAGGTTTACAAAACATAAGTAACTTGTCAAGTCTAAACATCCAAAATAAAATATAAGAACAGAATTGCATAATTATCATTACTCCTTACACAATGTCGCAACTGAGTTCAATTTTCCTTTGCCCTTTGTAGATGAATTGAATCAATTGTTAATTTATAATAACAAAATTACATAATGATCACTATTTCTTAGGTTTATATATTTAATTATTTATATTATATTTAAATTTTAATATATACGGGACGAGAAAGGACTTGCGGGACGGGGAAGGTAAGGCCCATATCCCGTCCCGCAATATTTTTGGTGGGACGGGACGGGACGGGATTTGAAATTTTTAGATGAAAAACCACCGGGATCGGGACGGGATCGGGACGGGACCGGGACGGGCCCGGGATTTGCGTGATTTGTGCCCATCCCTAACAAAAACGCACGAAAAGCATAGATACGTGAGGGGAAGCCGTACTTGCTTGTCTTGAAAGCTTGTTCGGTTTACACGAATTGGAATAGATAGGGAAGCTAAAGCCTCTAGCCCTACTACAACAGATAGCCCAAGTACTACCTGCGCCTTAGGACTTTCAGGCGGTTAGGGCATTGCATTACAAGATCAACGAATCTGGAAAAAAATGCCTCAGCCGCTTCGCTTCGAAACAACTTACTTTGCCGAGCCAACATCAACTTCTCTATTGACGTTTGCGCCCGTGCCATCAACCGAGAAGGCGGAAGAGCCTATTTCACAACAAGCCAGCCTTCTTCTTTTTTAACTATCCTGTTACAGATCCTAAGATACTACTATTTAGGTTAGCCAATAACCTTCCTATTCCGATTTAGGATCTTCCGAGTTGACCTAAAATGCCGTCTTTCAATAGTAGTATACTCAAACGGGTAAAAGAGAGTCAGTCTTTCACTTATTGACTTTTTCCATCTTGTTGGCATTCTGACTTTCCAGTAACAAGTGTGGGACTACTAATCCCGTTGCTTAAGCTGAAGGATTCGATTAACTGTTTGTAAGCTTTCTTTCCTAACCGGGGGCTATACCTTCAATAACCGGCCGTTCACCTTCTTCTTGAAAGGAGTAGGGGTCTTGGCTTCTTCTCTCGACTTCACTAAGCTTTCAGTGCAGGAAGTCCTACTAATTCGCAGAGCTAATAGATCTTTTTTTTATTAAAGACAAAGGCGCAATCAACACATTCATGAACACGAGACCTGCTATGCTATGCGCGAAAGCACTACCTGGGGTGTAAGATTCTTCTTTTACGATATTTCTAGTTTTCGGTAAAAGAGGATAATTGTCAAAAAGAGGAAGAAAAGTGTTTTCAGGTTCTACTACGCCGAGTCATAAAGTTTCCTCACTATCCGGGCTTGGCTTACTTCCCGTCTGAGTCGTGGTTAGAGCAGCATAAACTTCCTTTACGACCGGAATTCTTTATGTTATTTCTTGCAATAGATTGTGGTTGAATCACTAAGCTCTGGTAGTGCTGGAGTACTCCTATAAGGTGGTCAAAGAAAAGCCTATTGACTCTGGAACTTGAAGGTAGAGATGGAGCCGGTGGATCTATTCCCTGGCTTATATTGGATAAGTGCGTTCACGGATCAAGTCATTTCATATATAAGGACGACGCTTACTACAAAAATTCAATACAGGACTACTTGAGTGTAACACCACAAATCCGTAGGACTCGAGGTGCTACTGGGCTAGGATCTCACAATGGATCCTGACCCTAGCCTGACAACAAGTTCACTGAATCTTACAACAAGGCACCAATAGATTAAATACAAAACATCAAACTGTTATAAAAGTATCGAAAGGTTTATACAAGTACTGTTGAGTACAACAAAACATAATCATATACATGATCAAAAGATCCCATCCCACGAGGACGACCCAGTGTACGGAGCCCTCAATAGATCACCCCTCTGGATCACTCTGCAACTCTCCTAACCTGCAAAGGATCTACAACACGGTATAAAACCGTTAGCTAACCATACACATATATAAGAAGATGCATAAGCACAATCACACACCCAGGAATCATAAACACATCACCATGCTATCACACATTTACCCAGTTTTTTATCTTTATAACGTCCAGTCATTCAAGCGTATATATATATATATATATATATATATATATATATATATATATATATATATATATATATATATATATATATATATATATATATATATATATCAATATGAATGTATGTGACACGAGGAATATAACCCTCGCCTCTCAGGAATGGTGCCAGCTAGAGTGGAGATCCGGTCCCACCTCCCGTGTACCCCATGGGTGTGGTGCGGGTGGACGGCCCACTGAGCTAGATTGGCGTGCCCGAAGAGAACCTCTAGACTCCCAGCGCGATGAAAGAACAAGTTGTCACGGCCCTACAATGGGCAGTCACTAAACCATAGGTAGGTAATCAACATAACTCGGGATATCAATCATATAGCACACACCACTCATGCACACATCCAATATATGGATAGCAGCTAAGTAAGTCCTATGGACTTACCTCAATCTCTGAAGTTTCAACTCAACTCAACTCAAATGGCTCCAACTCTGGATATCAACACTGCCTAAACAAGGCGTAACAACATATATCATATTCATATCCATCACAGGGTCACACCTAGACCTAAGGGATCCATAAGGATCATAACCTAACTCGTAAACCTCAAAGCCATAACTTGCATAAACGATAACATACTCAACATCATTCTAACCTCATACACGAACCTAACAAGCTACTAACCCGCTCATACTAGGAAAGGAAAGGATCTACCTAACTCTAGGTAGATCCGGGACAAGACGCACCTGCGTGACAAGGAGACGCAGGGGCGGAGCAAGCAATCCCGCAGGGGCGGCAAGGCTCAGCCGCAGGGGCGGTGACAGCGGCCGCAGGCACGGCGCAGGCGCTGGGACAATGACCGCGGGGGCGGCGACAGTGCAGAAGATGATCCCGCGGTTCTTCTTTCACTCTTCACGTGATCAATTCACGTCTTCTTTCATCCAAAGTTACACATATACATATACATACATAAACCAACATCAATCTATATCCAATCATGTAATCCTAAGCTAAGGAAGAAGGAATCAAAAAAAGGAAGAAGAGAAAGAGAAGATTACTCACCACACCTGTGGTCCTAGGCTGCAGGGAAGATCAACACTCACAGCAGCTGGCTTCCAAGCACAACATACCAATAACTAGCATCCACATCAACATCCACCACAACAACTCTCTTACAAACTCAAGGGAAAACCAAGCACAAGATCAAGAAGGGGAAGGAGAAGCAAGAAGGACGCAAGCAACTCAGGAAGAGAAGTGAAGAAGAAGCCCTTGATCAACTAAGGGAAAGAATAAGAGAAGGAAAGGGTAAAGCACGGGTCAAGGAGTCAACAAAAACGGCTGCAGCCAGAGGAAACCGCAGGGGCGGTCCCCTGAGCCGCAGGAGCGAAAACCCGCAGGGGCGGCACCCCCATCTGCGGGTGCGGCTAAGCCACAACTCGGTCAAAACTAGTCTCGGTTAAAGACCAAACTCGGTCCAAGAACTAGGGCTCTTACACCTCACCCCCCTAAAAACAAGTTTCGTCCCGAAACTTGTACAAACCCAGAAACCACTCGGACTCAGAAGCCGAGGTACAACTCTCTATATCGGGGTATCACAACTCTACACACCAGGTATCAACCTATACCACTCTATATCCTCAAACACGGGCATGGAGGAACTCATCATCTCCAGCTGTAAGATCACTATACTATCCAGGGCATAGAGTAAAAACACCTCTAGCCAAAACCTCATCAACATAACCACGAGCATGGAGGAAAAAACATCTCCAGCAATACTATGTCCACCAAAGTAGCATGGAGGAAAGAACCATCTCCAGCTAAATCCTGCACGTATCACAATAGCATGGAGGAAAGAGCCATCTCCATCTATAAATATCAGTCGTACTAGCACAACAAGATCTACTAAGATCACATATCACATCATAGCTAGTATGAAAATAAACACATCATGGCATATGTTCGCTGATTTTACACCCCTATAAACCATTATCAATAATGATAAAAACCTATAAGTTAGTAAAACAAGGAAGGGATAGTTTTATATTTGTAACCTATAATAATTCCCTAAATAGCAATGAACCCACAGTGTATGGGTCAATCACAAGGACTGGGAGGATTAATATACATCTATGATTAAATATAAAATATATCTCAATTAAAGACAAGATGTTGGAAAAGATAAGGGAAAAAAGTCAAAAAGGTTTTTAAAAGGGTATTAAGGACTCGCAATCAATTGTCACTATTGATTGAAAGTCAAAACAAACAAACAAAAAGGGAAAACAAAGATAATCAAGTTAAAGGGAAGAAAATGGATTCCAAGGGTTCAAGATCATTATTTATACATATAGATTCAGGAAGACTCATAAAAATGTATGGTAGAAAAGCCACAGGGATGAACATTTCTAGGCTGACAGTCTATTACCGGGTAAGTCTCAAGACTATCTAGTTTCAAACCAACTACCTTTTACCGGGTAAGTCTCAAGGTAGAGAGGTAGGAAATTCTGAACAAACCATACTACAAACTAAGGGAAAGGTAAACCATTACCGGGTAAGTCTCAGGTATTACCCTACTTAGAAAGGAATCTAAGCACATTCAACCAATAAAGGATAAACCTTTATTACCTATGATCAGTCTCTCCTGTATCTATGAAGGAATATCACCGGGTAAGTCTCAATTCCAACTTAGGTTGCTAGTTTAGAAGGATTCTAACTAGATTCAACTACAAGCCAACCATTAGGATTTCTAGCAATTCAAAGCCAAAACAAAGCACAATCTAAACTATCATAATCAAAGGCATAAACAAATCCATGTCAACCTTGGAACCACAAGGTTCTAGCCAATAACAATCATATCAAAGAAAGACAAATAAAGAAATAACAAAAGGGAATAAAAGAACTTAACTTCAATAAATGAAAACCTTCAATCTTCTCAATTCTTGAATCCAACAATATCTCTTAACAAATCCGAATGCAAAAGTGTCAAACTTTAATCTAAACTATGAAGAACAATGGAGAAGAAGAAGAAGAGGAAGGAGACGGCTCCCCCCTCTAGGGCTAACTCTGGGCGACTCCCAGCACACCTTGGAATAAATTCAAGGCTTCCTTTTATAATAAAAAAATCTAGCTAAAAAGACATTGGGCCTAAAAGGAAAAAGCCCGCAAATAAAATATAATGGGAAAAAGCCCACAAATAAAATATAATGCGCCAAAAAGGAAAAGGCCTGCAAATATTATATAACGCTTAGGAAAGAATCTCGGGCTGGATCTCAACCAAGATGCTCTTTGGTCGTTCCCTCCATGCCTTTAGCTTGATTCCTAGCCCTTTCACGTGCACGTATGCTCGCTCCAGTGCATCCACTTCGAGGCTTGGTCCTCAAATGTATCGTTTTAGCTCCAAAATGTGCCAAATCACCTACAAAGCCACAAATAGTGTGTGTAGACATCTATTCTTGCAAAGTAACACTAAACAAGCATAAATGACACAACTAAGGCTAAAACATGAATGCGGAAAGGAAAAATCTAACTAAATGCATGACTACAATAGGTCGATAAATCATGTTATCAGAATATAAGCAAATAAGCATAACATCACCAATATAGTACTAAGATCTACTCGTCGATCCTATTGGTACATCTATCTCGGCATAAAACTTTGGATAGTTCCTCTGGATACTATCCTCAGTCTCCCATGTAGCCTCATTAGGTCCACGTCTCGACCACTGTATCCTCAACATAGGTATGTCCTTTGAACGCAGGCGTCTCATACCTCGTTCTAGGACTTCAATCGGATGCTCAACAAAAGTGTGGTCCGGCTCGACCACCAAATCTTCATAACTCCCGATGTGTCTCGGATTTGGTATATACTCCCTCAGTTGAGACACATGAAACACAAGGTGAACACCCTCTAATCTCGGCAGCAAGGCCAACTTGTAGGCTGCGCTACCAACCTGATCCAGAATCTTGAACGGTCCGACATATCGGGGCTCAACTTCCCCTTAATGCTAACTCACCTAACACCTCGTGTCGGGGACACTCTCAGCCATACATGGGCTCCAACTCTGAACTCTAGAAGTCTACGCCTCCTATCTGCATACGACTTCTGACGGCTCTGGGCAGTCAGCATCCGCTCTCTAATCAGTGCTACTCGAGCCACATCATCCTGAATCTGATCAGGTGTCAAACCACTGGCCGTACTAGGCTCATCCCAGCATAATGGTGTACGACATCTTTGCCCATACATTGCCTCATAGGGGCCATCCCAATAGATGTACTAACACACAAACTCGCAGCATATCCTCCAGCGTCTGAATGGTCCTCTCTGACTGACCATCTGTCTGAGGATGGAACGCAGTCGTGAAGTGCAAACTCGTCCCCAGGGCAGTCTGAATCTGCTGCCAAAACCTCGAGGTAAATCGTCCATCTCTGTCTGAGACGATCGTCCTCGGTACACTATGGAGTCTCACTATCTGTCTAGTGTACTCCTCAGCTAATCTGCTCACCGGCCACGTCCCCCTAATAGGAATGAAACGTGCCGTCTTCGTCAATCTGTCCACAATGACCCAGATAATGTCAAAACTCCGATTCGGACTCAGCCCAGTCACAAAATCCATGGTGACGTCCTCCCACCTCCTCTGTGGACCAGGAAGTGGATGGAGCTCACCTCCAGGTCTGCTATACTCTATCGCACACTGTGCCACAAATCTGGCCACATCGGGCTTCAACCCTCCTCACCAACATAGACGTCTCAAATCCTGATACATCTTACTCGTACCTGGATATACAGAGTAAGGTGTACAGTGAACCTCCTGTAAAATCCTCTGTCTCGCTTCATCAACACACATCCCAAGCCTAGCTTGGATGCATCACTGTAAACCACAAAATCAGATGTACCCTCTGGTTGTGCCAAAATAGGAGCAGAAGTAAGACGTCTCTTCAGCTCCTCAAAACTCTGTATACACTGATCAGACCACACAAATCTTGCAGTCTTTTTCAGCAAACTCGTCAGTGGACGGGCAATCACAGAGAATCCCTCCACAAAGCGTCTGTAATAACCGGCTAGGCCAAGGAAGCTACGTACTTCCTTGACGTTCGTCGGTGTAGTCCATGCTTCTACTGCTTCAATCTTGGCCGGATCCACATTAATTCCTTCAGCTAATACCACATGACTCAGGAATGCTACCTCTGGCATCCAAAACTCGCACTTAGAGAACTTAGCATCAAGTTCTCTATCCCGTAAAACCTGCAATACAGTCCTCAACTGTCTTGCATGCTCCTCTCTACTGCGAGAGTATACCAACATGTCATCTATAAAAACCACCACAAACTGATCCAAGAAGTCGTTGAGTATACTGTTCATCAACTTCATAAAGACTGTTGGGGCATTCGTAAGCTCAAATGGCATCACTACAAACTCGTAGTGGCCATATCTGATCCGGAATGCTGTCCTATGCACATCCTGCTCTTTCACCCTCAGCTGGTGATATCCTGAACGCTGATCAATCCTGGAAAATATTGTCGCTCCCTGAAGCTGATCCAACAAGTCATCCATACACGGCAATGGATACTTGTTCTTAATGGTCACCTTGTTTAGCTCTCTGTAATCTATACACAATCTCAACGATCCGTCCTTCTTCCGTACGAAGAGAACAAGTGCTTCCCATGGAGATATACTAGGGTGAATAAAAGCCCTTTTCAGCCAACTCCTCGAGTTGCTTCTTCAGTCCAACATCTCAACAAGCGACATCCGATATGGGGCCTTCGAGATCGGTCTCGTACCAGGCTCTAACTCGATTCCAAGGTCCACACTCCTCTGAGGCGGCAAACTAGACGGCTCAGCAAACACATCTGCAAACTTACAGGCCATTGGGATATCCTCTAATGTTGGACTCTTCCCCTCCTTCATGGCATAACACTAGAAGGCCTCACATCCCAGTGCAAACAATCTAGCTGCTCGTATCGCACTGATAACCATACCAGATTTTCCAAGGTCCTAGCCTCGGAAAACCTCTATTTGTCCGAACTCGGTAGAGAGGGTAACAATCCTCCTACCTATATCTAAGACTGCAGAAATTCTATCCATCCAATCCATACCTAGTATGACTTTTTCATGCTCTAATGGCATGGCGGAGAAGTCAACTAGTAAAACACGGGTCCCTACAGAAATGGGACAGTCACGAATCTCATGGGTACCTCTGACCCTACTACCATCGGGTAACCCTATACTAAAGGGTATCCCTCAATCATATCTAAACTCTCTGTTGTCCTTGTGTCTGCTGCTGCTGAGGTGGCATCTGCCCACCTCCCACTATACTGGCAGGAGTGGAACCCTGCTGAGACGAAGCTCCACCTTGTCTACAGAAAACAGCTTTGCGACCTCGTCCACCACAAGTGAAGCAAGTCACTATCTGCCTCGTACACTCTGGTCTGATATGTTCATACTCAGCACAGTTGAAACATTGTCGTACCCTATCTATAGCCGGTGCAGATGAGGGCTGACTCTGGCGGCTCTGGCCTCGTCCTGAACCAGCAGCTCCTCTAGTACCACTGGTCTGCCCAGTACGTTGTCTCTTCTCGGACCCTCCGGTCTGAGAAGCTCTCCTCTGACTAGCCCGCTCTCGCTCATAGTCAGCGGCTCTATCCTGGTAGTCCATCAAGGACTCACAATGAAATCCTGCCATATAGGCCCGGGTGGCATCCCTCAGTCGTCGGGAAAACAGATATACGTGTTGATCTACAGAAGGTGCAGCTGGTCCTAGCAATGCAAGCTCCTCCTGAAACCTCCTAATAGCCTCTGAGACTGGTACGTCCTCGAACCCAACCTCCACAAAATCCCGCAGTTTCTCCCTCCTCAATGAGGCAGGGCAGAAAGGCTCTCTGATCATGGTCCACATCTGATCATAACTGTCAACCTGTGCTCGTACAGACCTCCACCAGTGTTGTGCTAAGTCTATGAACAGAGTCTGCACCAACTCTATCTGCCGGTCAGCAGGACACCTAATGGACTTCAGAGCTGAGTCCACTTGTCCAATCCACAGCTCAACCTCGAGTCCCACCTTCCCAAAGAAAGGGGGTACACCCATCTGGTGAAATGCCTTCAACCAAGTGCCTGGTCTAGGCCCTCTATGCTCCTCTGTAACTCGAGCAATCTTAACAAAAGGTGCCGGTGCAGCTTGCACCTGAGTAACCCCGTGGGACCTCTCAAATTGTCCCTCATGTGCTGGTAGATATGGAATAGGTCTACCTGCTCTGGCAACCTCCTCCACTCGCCGAATATACTCACGGAACTCAAGTCCTCCCATGGAGACATAATCCGAGTCATCTGACTGGACTCGCTGTGGACCTTGTCTCCCAGCTATGCCGTTCCCAGTCTCAGGAACGACACTCTAAGCAACGTCTTCGTGAACCTCTTCCGCTGCACGTGGATCAACAACGGAAGTTCTACCCCGTCCTCTACCTAGAGGGGGTCTACCTCTACCTCGTCCAACTACAGGTAAGGCTCTAATCTGAACCATCTACAGAGGACTTAAACCTAACTCAGAAGGCTATATATATGCCGTATGTATATATCAAATCAATCACAATAGAATAGCTGTATATATATATATATATATATATATATATATATATATATATATATATATATATATATATATATATATATACCGTCGAGATCTTCAGAGGGGCGATGGCTCACGTACACGATATCCCAAAACATTTTGTACTCATTTCAACACCAAATCTTTTGAAAAGTCAGACCCCTTTTCGGGTTCTGTTTATTTATCTATTCGAACTTTATTGCAGATTACTAGTGCCATTGTTGTCAACCTGGGCTCTGATACCAACTTTGTAACACCCCAAATCCGTAGGACTCGAGGTGCTACTAGGCTAGGATCTCACAATGGATCCTGACCCTAGCTTGACAACAAGTTCACTGAATCTTACAACAAGGCACCAATAGATTAAATACAAAACATGAAACTGTTATAAAAGTATCGAAAGGTTTATACAAATACTGTTGAGTACAACAAAACATAATCATATACGTGACCAAAAGATCCCATCCCACGAGGACGACCCAGTATACGGAGCCCTCAACAGATCACCCCTCTGGATCACTCTGCAGCTCTCCTAACCTGCAAAGGATCTACAACACGGTATAAAACCGTTAGCTAACCATACGCATATATAAGAAGATGCATAAGCACAATCACACACCAATGAATCATAAACACATCACCATGCTATTTACCCAGTTTATTATCTTTATAACGTCCAGTCATTCAAGCGTATATATATATATATATATATATATATATATATATATCAATATGAACGTATGTGACACGAGGAATATAACCCTCGCCTCTCGGGAATGGTGCCAGCTAGAGTGGAGATCCGGTCCCACCTCCCGTGTACCCTATGGGAGTGGTGTAGGTGGCCGGCCCACTTAGCTAGATTGGCCTGCCCGAAGAGAACCTCCAGACTCCCAGCGGGATGAAAGGACAAGTTGTCACGGCCCTACAATGGGCAGTCACTAAAGCATAGGTAGGTAATCAACATAACTCGGGCTATCAATCATATAGCACACACCACTCATGCACACATCCAATATATGGATAGCAGCTAAGTACGTCCTATGGACTTACCTCAATCTCTGAAATCTCAACTCAACTCAACTCAAACGGCTCCAACTCTGGAGATCAACACTGCCTAAACAAGGCATAACAACATATATCATACTCATATCCATCACAGGGTCACACCTAGACCCAAGGGATCCATAAGGATCATAACCTAACTCGTAAACCTCAAAGGCATAACTTGCATAAACGATAACGTACTCAACATCATTCTAACCTCATACACGAACCTAGCAAGCTACTAAACCGCTCATACTAGGAAAGGAAAGGATCTACCTAACTCTAGGTAGATCCGGGACAAGACGCACCTGCGTGACAAGGAGACGCAGGGGCGGAGCAAGCAATCCCGCAGGGGCGGCAAGGCTCAGCCGCAGGGGCGGTGACAGCGGCCGCAGGCAACGCAGGCACTAGGACAATGACCGTGGGGGCGGTGGCTTCTGGCCGCGGGGGCGGCGACGATGCAGAAGATGATCCCGCGGTTCTTCTTTCACTCGTCATGTGATCAATTCACGTCTTCTTTCATCCAAAGTTACACATATACATATACATACATAAACCAGCATCAATCTATATCCAATCATCTAAGCCTAAGCTAAGGAAGAAGGAATCAAAGAAAGGAAGAAGAGAAAGAGAAGATTACTCACCACACCTGTGGTCCTAGGCTACAGGGAAGATCAACACTCACAACAGCTGGCTTCCAAGCACAACATACCAACCACTAGCATCCACATCAACATCCACCACAACAACTCTCTTACAAACTCAAGGGAAAACCAATCACAAGATCAAGAAGGGGAAGGAGAAGCAAGAAGGACGTAAGCAACTCAGGAATAGAAGTGAAGAAGAAGCCCTTGATCAGCCAAGGGAAATAATAAGAGAAAGAAAGGGTAAAGAACGGGTCAAGGAGTCAACAAAAACGGTTGCAGCCGTAGGAAACCGCAGGGGCGGTCCCTGAGCCGCAGGAGCGAAAACCCACAGGGGCGGCACCCCCATCCGCGGGTGCGGCTAAGCCATAACTCGGTCAAAACTAGTCTCGGTTAAAGACCAAACTCGGTCCAAGAACTAGGGCTCTTACATTGAGTACCGATTCTTGCACGACCGCTGGTAGATGGATGCGCGTAGTGAGGTACGGAAGAGGAATCTCTAACTCAACATGGAGTGTGCTAGTTTCCAACCGGGTCAAGGGCGATGGATATAATACTCGAATTTGAGTATGAGAAAAGTACATCACTTCGATTATCACAATAAAGAGGGGTTGGTGTGAAAAGAAGACCCCTTAATCCAATATCAATCTCCGAAATGAGTCAAATAGCATTCAATTCCTCTTCCGCACTAGAACTAGTGATAGATTTCCTCCTTCTTACTTTTCTACGAAACGAGATAAAGCCAAGAAAAAGACAGAAGCCAATAGTAGAACGCCGGACAGTGACATCACCTGCCCATCAGCAGAAGAATAAGCACGAGATGGGATGATGAAGAAGGATTCAAAAATGCACGAGATGATGTACCATGCAAATAACGAAGAATACGAAGAAGAGCAGCGGGTAGAAAAATGCACTCCCATATCGTCTTACTCTTTAGCTCTAAAAAAAGAGATTTCTTATCGAAACATAGCTTTCTCCTTGAAAGAGAGATGTACTCAACCAATAGACGATGGTACGTCTACGACAGACGACATCATATTTGACAAAATGAGAAATTGAGTCAATAGAATGTGTGCAGCGATAATCACCTTCTTGCCTCCTACTCCTATCATCAGGTTATTTTACATTTTGACCTCTCTGGAAAGAAGATTCTCATTATTCATTTATAATGACTTTTGACACTAGCTGATAGAGATGTAAGAGCGGATTCTTCGCTTATAATTACCTCTTCAAAGTGGAAAGTCATATTTTTATACATATAAATATATTACAGGACCTCTCATCTTTGCCCTTTTGCGGTAGTCCCATGTTTTAGTTTAGAGATGTTGAACGATTACATGGTGTTAAGCAATTAAGATCGAGATTTCCGATCAGTCCATGACTTCCGTTCATTCATTTCTTACGCGACAGTCACTTAGCCGCAATTCATCTTTCTTCTATTAGAAAGTTTCAAACCTGGTAGAAAGAATCTCTTTGACACAATAATGTATTCTTGCGGAAGCTTAGTAAGCAAAAGAAGTACGATCTTTGGCCGGATAGGATAGTGACGAGACTTTCTTCCTAACACGGACAGGGCTATATTGCTCATACATACTTATTTCACCTGGTTTTTTCGCAAGCAGGAATCGAACCTCGAACTCAATGTCTAACCGAGAATAAATAGAATGAAACCTGTGAACAATATGGCTTAGTGATTCCCCTAACCCTCCAGTCATAGCTTCTCGGTCCCGTAATCGAGATCTTTCGTTGTTGCAGGAGATGTGGTCATTACATTAGTTTAGTAGTCACATGCGTACTCAAGGAGATGGATGTTTATCAAGGAGATCCACTGATCATGCATTGTGACAATGGTAGTGCAATGAATATTGATTGCCGCAAATCCTATGCTTCACGAGCAGAGGTAGATTGTCATTTTTGACTAGAAAAAGGTGACTTACGGAGAGATAGTCACCCCGTTTAATTGAAGTGACAATCAGCGCCAAGAAAATGGTTTAATGGGCAGACTGACGACTGAACTCTTATTTGGAGGCCTTACCTTACGACTGCTACGGGTAGCTCTCTCCGTTGGTTAGCTAGTTTCATTTTCCTTCTTTTCTTAGCCTCTGTAGGGTTCTTGTAGACTGTAGGTTTCTCTAATCCCGGTGTGGATTCAGTAAGTGGTCGGATCACAGGTTTATCAAGAAGCTTCTGCTTAGCTGTAGACTGATATTTTATCTCTTCACTTTAGCTATTTCAGACTCCAGATTAGGAATACGCTGATCACTTTCTTTCTCTAAAATGAAAATATTCATCCTATAAGAAAAAAATATAGAGAGTTGTGGTGGGTTGTTGACCAACGGAAAGCATGGGAAAAAACTAAGGACGCAATGTATATTGTATTGAGATATCGAACGCAAAAACATTATGCCGCTTTACACGAATCTTGGTGGTGTAAGGTTGACTTATGTATGAAATATTTCACATTGAAGAAATCTTATAGAAAAGGAGGAGTATCTCAAGCTTGCCTGTGATAAAGCCTGCAGAAGAGAAAAGAGTTAGAGCAGGGACAAAGGCTACGTCTCTTAGTTAGCCTTTTCAAAGGAAAGGAGTCAGTCAAATGGCCAACCTCTACTTATTCGATTTAGATGCAACTAGCAGAAAGATATTTACATTATAAGTCATAAAGAAGGGCAAAACAAAAGCCTTAAGTCGAGAGTCCCGTTTAGTGGTCGGCGAAAGGCAAAAAAGGGGAATCAATCGCAGCTGGAGTGAATGGTTCTAACTTGAATCCAGTAAATACGAGATTCTTGGTGGACCGAAAGATAGCAGTCTGTCTCTCTTGCGTGCCGTATCTCTTTTCCAAGGAATGGGGTACTGTTGGGCTATGGGTGGTCGGGTATCGTGTGATACCAATCGGTTCAACGAGGCCGACAACATCTTCTTGAGTGAAAGCATCCGACTCGGCTTCTACGATAGAAGAATCTTGATTTCCACCCTCCGAGGAAGTGGCAAAGCCTATTGATAGACAGAATCTGCTCTCGGCACCCTTGAAGTGTTCACTATTATCCTGAAGTTCCTACCTAACTAAGATGATGTATTTGCAGAGTCCTAAACTCCAGCGGGTCAACTCCCATGGAACTCCTTATACATAACCTGGCGAAAATGCCCATTTTTTTCTCTATACGTACTGGGAGGCTCGTGGACGGACCTATTACCCTACGCTCTTGCGCCCCCTTCGGGCAATATTCGTAATATGCGAAGCAGCTGAGCGATAGCTTTTCGTTAGCTATATTCTTGCGATAGCGAAGGCATGGTTCATCCTCGTTGAGAGTAGATGCGAAGGTTCGGCCCCCGCAGCGGAGTGACTATCGCGTAAGAAAGGATCAAAGGGACCACGAGAACCATAAGACGAAGGTAGCCCTAGAATAGTAGATGAAGACGAAGTCTGAAAAGGAAAGATCTTCTCAAATCCTTACAGAGAGAGAACATTTTTAGGTACTCTATTTCTGATAGACATACTATTATTGACCATAGCGTACCGACTCAACAGTTACGGAGATCAAACCCCGGAAACTCTCACTGCAACTCCAACGGGCTGCTAGCAACTGCCACATAAACTATATCAATGAGAGAAACTAGGCCTGAAACGTCATAGCAGGCAACTACCTTTGAGCATGGAATTAATCGAGAGTCGACCTATTTCATTTAAACCCATTGACTCTATCGTTTACTTTGATTGTGGTGATGGGAATATATATGGTTGATTGTTGTAGAATTTTCCAGCCTCATAGGCTTTAGCTACAACCAACGTTAGTGGAACTAAGTCGAAGATAGAGTAAGGTGAACTCCCTAAACATGTTTCTTGATCTCGTTGGAGGTGCAAAGCAACACGAACATATGTGAGAGGGTGCTCCATAGCTGCAACTGATACTGCTTCTAGACAACAATATCTCTAAACCAATGAGCATCAAAGTGCCTTCTACTCCTTTACTAAGCCAATCTCGATAAAGTACATGCAAGGAGGGGCTTAAGGCAAACATGGAGAAGTGTCAAGTTTTTATGTTCGGGACTCAAAATTTGGCGATTCCCCCAGCACTGTCACTGGCTCGCCTCCACTAGAGAACTCTTAATTATGGCCTGCAGGAGAAAGGAGAAAGAAGCTCAACTGGACCTCTTTCTTCACATATGGCCCACTACCACTAAAAAGGAAACCGCAAACACTGAAATTGCCATAAGCGGGAGCGGGAAGTTCTTAAAAAGAAGGAGATCCACTCTCTTAGAAGGGAAGAGCTTAGGAAAAAATATAAGAAGCATAATCAGATAGCTTATCTAAAACTTAGCAATCGAGCCTTAGTAATCGCTAAACTAAATAAGGGCCGCTAGTTGTTCACATATCTTTTTGCAGGCTCGAAATCCTTTTCTTATATACTCAAAAAATGGCATTCCCAGATTACTATATAATTGATATGGTTATGGTTTCACTTACTAGATCAATTACCCTAAGATTTTCACTGTTTTGATGTACTTTAAGAGGATTCTAAAAGGCTTTCTTATTTACTAGATGTAACGTACTCATACCTTAAAAAGGCGGAAAAGAAAGCATAAGGAATGGATAGGTATGTAAAAATCCTCCTATATCCATGGAACCTTTGACTCCCTAGGGATCACTCCATTCCGCCTGCTCTGTGGAAGTATAAGAAGAAAAAAAAAAAGAAAAGTGCTACTAACCTCTCTTTCAAGAACCTAACAGAACCTTGGGGGAGTCTCCCTCTGGCTGATCCCGACGTCTTGTTCCCGATCATGCGTGTATTTTTTCACCAACAACTTTACTGACGAACTGGTCGTTCGCATATGTCACTGATAGCTAAGCTATTCGGCTAGCTCTCGAATCGATAGACCACCGATTTCTTTCTCAGTCGATGGCCTCTCATTTCCGACAAAAAGGATTCCCGGATTCGGCTATCTATCATCATCAAGAGGGCCCAGCCCATTTATTTGCCATGTCACGACAGTTGCTTTCCGGTTTGCATCTCTGCAGCACAAGCATCTGGTACTGATAACATGAATAATCGACCTAGTTTTGTAAAGCATATAGTTAGTTTTCCCTTTCCTGCATTGCATGTTTTAGCCTTAGGTTGTGTTCTATATACTTGTTTAGTGCAACTTTGATAGTATAGATGTCTACACACTTTTGGTGTCTTTGTAGGTATTTTGGCGTGTTTTGGAGCTAAAACGATGCATTTGAGAATCATGCCTCGGGATGGACGCTTAGGAGCAATCACGCAGGCACGGGAAAGGAGGAAAAGACGTGCCAAGACGAAACGCACGAGATTAGAGCAAACTCGGTCAAGATCCACAAGATCTCGGCCGAGATCCGATCCATCTCGGCCGAGATTCAACACATCTCGACCGAGACTCCATATCAGAAGTTTCTGTCAATGCATCTCGGTCCCCATATCGGTCCCGATCTCGGCCGAGATTTGTTCCATCTCGGCCGAGATTTTTCACATTTGACCGAGATTTCCGACCGAGATTTCATCAACGCCGGATCACGAAGCCAATCTCGGCCCCAACGTTCAAAAATCTCGGTCACCGACCGAGATTTCCGACCGAGATCACTGTTCGCCGATTTACTTCGTTAATTTTCGGATCTGTTTTAGCCCGGCCCGTTGCGGGATATAAAAGGAAAGCCCTAAATGATTTCCGGGGGGTTCCACTTCATTCTAATTTCGAGCTCCTTTGGAGAGAGCTTTTTCCCCCTTCTTCTTCTCCCTTTGCCTTACACCATTGTTGGCCATTGTTGAACTTGATTGAGCTTGGAGGAACTTCGCGAATATTGCGAATTTTTCGTTTTGCTAATTTCCTATCAATAAAGCTGAGTACGTATCTTCCCTAATCTCTCTTTTAGTTCTTGTTTTATGCATTCTCTCTTGAATTGATTGAATTGATTGGATTGATAATTGCTTCTTCCATTGAATTGATTGGATTGATGATTGCTTCTTCCATTGAATTGATTGGATTGAAGATTGCTTTTGATATGTTGATTGTTGGCTAGAACCATTGTGGTTCCAAGGTGAATTGGGATTTGTTTATACCCGGACTATGATGGAATAGTGTTTAATGCTTGGTTTGAATAGCTTTGAAATCCTAATGGTTGGCTTGTTCTTGAACCTAGTTAGAATTCATCTAGCTAGTAACCTAGGCCGGAACTGAGACTTACCCAGTAATATTCCGCTTAGATACACGAGTGATTGACCATAGGTAATAGATGTGAAAACCTATATTGGGTTGAGTGTGCCTAGATTCCTTCCTAAGTAGGGTAATACTTGAGACTTACCCGGTAATGGTTTACCTTTCCCTTAGTTTGGAGTATGGTTTGTTTGGAATTTCCTACCTCTCTACCTTGAGACTTACCCGGTAATAGGTAGTTGGTTTGGAACTAGATAGTCTTGAGACTTACTCGGTAATAGACTTCTTCCCTGAAGTTTGTTAACCATAGATCCTTTGAGAGATATCCTGAGTCCGTGCTTATAAACAATGACCTTTAATCCTTGGAATCCGCATTCTCTTTATTGATAAATCTTTCGTTTGTTTGTTTTACTTAGTTTTCAATCAAATATGTCATTTGATTGCGAACTCTACAAAAACCCTTCAAAACCTTTTGATCTTTCTTCCCTTCTTTTCCAACCTCGTTCTTTTACTTTGATTTACGCTATATTTGATCACATTCACATTGCAAACACTTGGTCCCTGAGATCGACCTTGGAATACTTATCCTTACTGTAATTATTGATAAAAGTTTATAGGGGCGTGAAAATAGCGAACAAAGTTTTTGGTGCCGTTGCCGGGGACTAAGTCATTTGTTTTGTTTTGTGATTTCTTTTAGTGTAAGTCTTTCTTTTACTTTTGATCTCGTTTTCTTTCTGTCTTTGTATTCTTCAGGTACAAGATGGCTTGGAATAACGGGTCTGGCTCTTGGAGGTATTGTGAGAGTTACGTTTATAATCCTTTTGGAGAAACACTCAAACCCCCACACCCTCAATTACAACCTCTGCAGCAACCTCCCGAAGATCAGTTAAAGTTGATGTATGAAAATTTATTGAGGATGTATGACGGGTTAGAGAGGAGATTGTCTCGCAAGGATGAACCTCGAACGCTAAACGAATTGCAGGGATCAAGGGAGAAATCTGAAAGCATTGTAACTCTTAGGGAAGAGGTTCATCCAAAGGAAGAGCGCATCGAGGATGAAGAGCTGACGAAGGAGGAAGACGGATCGGACACTCCTATCCCGATCTCGGCCGAGATCATTCCTATCTCGACCGAGATCCTTGCTATCTCGACCGAGATCATACCCATCTCGGCCGAGATTCCTGTGCAGAAGGAAAATCTCGGCCTAATCCCTACAAATCTCGGCCGAGATTTCTTACATGGTTGCCCGAGATTTGCTGAAAATCGTCCTTGTGGCTTCCATCCTAATCGAGTTGCGCCTAAAAGCTGGAGGGCAGTCCCAAAAGAACCTCGCAAGGTTAGATTGAAGCTTCTCCCTCATCTAAAGAAGCTATCATTTAAGTATGGGGTAACCCACAAGGTTACTATTCCATACCATCCACAAGTGTTGGGGAGAGCCTCTATCTTTCATCAAGACATGAAGAGAGTCTTCAAGAAGAAATCATATGGGTCTTGTGAGAAGTGGTTGCAAGGACTGGATGAGCAGTCCAAGGTTTTTGATGTAAGCTAAGGCAACTACATAATTGGTTCCGGCTAGAGACCTTAAATCAAGCGCTTCTTGGGAGGCAACCCGAGGTATGAGTTTTTTCCCTTTCTTGCTTTTATTTTTGCTTTTTGCTTTTGTGTTTTTGCGCGTTCTTGTTGTGTCGTTGCAAGGCCTAGGTGTTATGATGAAAAAAAAGGTACGGGAAGCAGCACTCGGAACGAGCTTAAGGCAAGGAAATTGCTATGAAAGACGAGAAACGAAGTAAGTCGAGGAAGAAACATGCCGGATGCCTTACATTGTGAGTATTGTTTTTACTTCATATTTATTCACATTGGGGACAATGTGAGATTTAAGTATGGGGTAGGATGCTTTCAATACCTTTTAGCACGTTTCTTTTATTTGTATTCCATTTTATATGAAAATCCAAAAAAATCAGAAAATTTCAAATAAAAAATAAAAAATTTGTGCTTCTAGGATTGATGTGACCTTAATGAGGATAATGTGTATGTTTATTTGGTTATCGATGTTTATTTTAAGCTTTAATTGAATTAATGGCAATTATGGGATTTGAATGCCTTGTTTGTAATCTATATGATTTATTTGGATTACCTTGTTTAATTGGATTGATCTTGAAAAGTTGAAGTTATATGATGAGTTCTTTTACATTGCACAGAAATGATTTAGGCAATTCGAATTCTTCTTCTTCTCTATCTTTGCCATTTTTTATTAGCACCTCAAACATTGAATTTATTTGCCCCTTATGACCCATCCGGGAATTAGGAAAGTGAAGTTTGAAGGTGTATGCTTAATTGTGAAAAGTGAAGTATGTGCAATATGTGAAGAAGTTGATTGATTTGTGAGATGTGAATTGAAGGCAAAAGCTTTCTATGGGTTATGTTGGCTATGAAGATGAGTAACTCGGCACCATTCACATAATCGGGTGTTTGTGTCTTGCCAAAGTCGGATTAGTTTTAAAAACATTCCCTAGAGTTGATTTGGTATGTGCACTTTGGTGTGAGGTACATGAAGGAAACTGAACACCAAGGTTTCGGCTATTTTGCACCTATGTCTTTCACTCAAAAGAAAAAGAAAAAAATATATATATGCATGAAGAAAAAGGATGTATGTTGAGAAAGAAGAAAGAAAAAAAAATGTTGTGTTGTTCTCTTTCCCGGATTTTCACCACATTACCTATACACATCCTACCTTTATCACGTTTCTTGGCCTTTATTTGTTAAGTCCTTTTGATCGTTGCATACATGTTATTGACTTCATGGCCTAAACTTGGATTTTTCATGAATTTTAGACATTGGTAGTTTAAATGATGATTTTGGATTCCTTGCAAGGTGTGATTATCCTATATCTTGCCTATCTTACTTGACCTTAATCGAAATATGTCTTTAGCCTTGTGACTACACTTTGAAAGTGATCGTGAATAGAAGAACTACCAAAAAGAGTTTTTGTTTAGCATAGATGATTCATGTTATCTTGCCTTGAATTTATTATTTGCTTGGGGACAAGCAAAGATAAGTATGGGGTATTTTGATGACATGAATTATCGACCTAGTTTTGTAGAGCATATAGTTAGTTTTCCCTTTCCTGCATTGCATGTTTTAGCCTTAGGTTGTGTTCTTTATACTTGTTTAGTGCAACTTTGCGAGTATAGATGTCTACACACACTTTTGGTGTCTTTGTAGGTATTTTGGCGTGTTTTGGAGCTAAAACGATGCATTTGAGGATCAATCCTCGGGATGGACGCTTAAGAGCGATCACGCAGGCACGTTAAAGGAGGAAAGACGACCCAAGACGAAACGCATGAGATTCGAGCAATCTCGGTCGAGATCCGAGCAATCTCGGCCGAGATCCGAGCCATCTCGGCCGAGATTCGAGCCATCTCGACCGAGACTCCATATCAGAAGTTTCTGTCGATGCATCTCCGTCCCCATCTCGGTCCCGATCTCGGACGAGATTTGTTCCATCTCGGCCGAGATTTTTCACATTTGACCGAGATTTCCGACCGAGATTTCATCAACGCCGGATCACGAAGCCAATCTCGGCCCCGACGTTCAAAAATCTCGGTCACCGACCGAGATTTCCGACCGAGATCACTGTTCGTCGATTTACTTCGGTAATTTTCGGATCTATTTTAGCCCGGCCCATTGCGGGATATAAAAGGAAAGCACTAAATAATTTCCGGGAGGTTCCGCTTCATTCTAATTTCGAGCTCCTTTGGAGAGAGCTTTTACCCCCTTCTTCTTCTCCCTTTGCCCTACACCATTGTTGGCCATTGTTGAACTTGATTGAGCTTGGAAGAACTTCTCAAATATTGAGACTTTTTCGTTTTGCTAATTTCCTATCAATAAAGCTGAGTATCTTATTTAATCTCTCTTGTAGTTATTGTTTTATGCATTCTCTCTTGAATTGATTGAATTGATTGGATTGATAATTGCTTCTTCCATTGAATTGATTAGATTGATGATTGCTTCTTCCATTGAATTGATTGGATTGAAGATTGCTTTTGATATGTTGATTGTTGGCTAGAACCATTGTGGTTCCAAGGTGAATTGGGATTTGTTTATACCCGGACTGTGATGGAATAGTATTTAATGCTTGGTTTGAATAGCTTGAAATCCTAATGGTTGGCTTGTTCTTGAACCTAGTTAGAATTCATCTAGCTAGTAACCTAGGCCGGAATTGAGACTTACCCGGTAATATTCCGCTTAGATACACGAGTGATTGACCATAGGTAATAGATGTGAAAACATCTATTGGGTTGAGTGTGCCTAGATTCCGTCCTAAGTAGGGTAATACCTGAGACTTACCCGGTAATGGTTTACCTTTCCCTTAGTTTGGAGTATGGTTTGTTTAGAATTTCCTATCTCTCTACCTTGAGACTTACCTAGTAATAGGTAGTTGGTTTGGAACTAGATAGTCTTGAGACTTACCCGGTAATAGACTGTCAGATTAGAAACGTTCTTCCCTGAAGTTTGTTAACCATAGATCCTTTGAGAGATATCCTGAGTCCGTGCGTATAAACAATGACCTTGAATCCTTGGAATCCGCATTCTCTTTATTGATGTATCTTTCGTGCGTTTGTTTTACTTAGTTTTCAATCAAATCCGTTATTTGATTTCGAACTCTACAAAAACCCTTCAAAACCTTTTGATCTTTCTTCCCTTCTTTTCCAACCTCGTTCTTTTACTTTGATTTACGCTATATTTGATCACATTCACATTGCAAACACTTGGTCCCTGAGATCGACCTTGGAATACTTATCCTTACTGTAATTGACCCATACATTGTGGGTTCGCTACAATTTGGGTGTTTATTTCTTGGTTTACAAATTTAAAACATACCGTGATTTTTACTAACCTATGAGCTTTTATCATTATTGATAAAAGTTTATAGGGGTGTTAAAACTAGCGAACAGGTACAAAGCATTGCATTCTTTAATAACAATTGTGGCATGAAAGAGTTCGTCACTAGATCAACGGATACATTCAAAATTCACCATGGCGGCATTAATGAGAAAAGAATAAGTACCACGATCCTTAAGGAATAGCTCGACCCACCCAGATGTATACTCAAGTGGATTCCGCCTTGACTTACAAACATCTCGATTGGCTAATGAAAATCGTTTTTCATTGAGTGAATAACCCGTCTCCCGCGTTCTCGCTTCCTTTGAGAAAGGAAAGTCTCTAGGCGTGGAATCATAGACCAACAAGTTCACTAGCAAGGAAAAAACCACCATGTGTGGCTGAGGGTGTCTCTGACACGAGGTGTTAGACGCTTTGGCATTAAGGGGAAGTTAAGCCCCCGATATGTCGGACTGTTCGAGATTCTGGATCGAGTTGGGAGCGCAACATATAGGTTAGCTTTGTCTCCGAGATTAGAGGGTGTTCACCCCGTGTTTCATGTGTCTCAACTGAGGGAGTACATACCAGATCTGAGACACATTGTGAGTTATGATGATTTGGTGGTTGAGCCGGACCATACCTTTGTTGAGCATCCGATTGCAGTTCTAGAACGAGGTATGAGACGCCTGCGTTCGAAGGACATTCCTATGCTGAGGATACAGTGGTCGAGACGAGGACCTGATGAGGCTACATGGGAGACTGAGGATAGTATTCAGAGGAACTATCCAGAGTTTTATGCCGAGATAGATGTACCAGTAGGATCGACGAGTAGATCTTAGGTACTATCTTGGTGAGTGTTATGCTTATGTGCTTATATGCTATGATGTATTTATTTTCGTACTAGCTATGATGTGATGTGTGATCTTATTAGATCTTGTTGTGCTAGTGCGATTGATTATAGCTGGAGATGGTTCTTTCCTCCATGCTATTGTGATGTGATGTGTGATCTTATTAGATCTTGATGTTTTTCCTCCATGCCATTCTGTTATGAGTGTGATGATATGGCTAGAGATGTTTTTCCTCTATGCCCTTGTGATGTGATTATAGTTTGCTAGAGATGGTTTTCCTCTATGCCTTGGTTAGTATAGTGATCTTGTTGCTGGAGATGATGAGTTCCTCCATGCCTGTATTTGAGGTTATCGAGTGATATAGGTTGATACCTTATGAGCGGAGATGTGATGCCTCCGGTAGAGAGAGATGTACCTAGGCATATGAGTTCGAGAGGTATTGGGATTGTACAAGTTTCGGGACGAAACTTGCTTTTAGGGGGGTGAGATGTAAGAGCCTTGATCTTTAGGAGCTGAGCTAGCCTAGCCGCCCCTGCGGGTTCATTGCGCCGCCCCTGCGGCTTCTTGCGTTATCCGCCCTTGCGGCTCAGGGAACCGCCCCTGCGGTTTCCTACGGCTGCAGCCGGCTTTGTTGACCATTTGACTCGTGCTTTACCCTTTCTTTTCTTTCTCCTTAAGTCTTCCTTGGCTTCTGATCAAGGGTTTCATTCCCATTCCAGCTTCTCCGGTCCTTCTTGCTTCTCCCTTCCTCCTTCTTGATCTTGATCTTGGATTCCTTAGAGTTTGAAAGAGTTTGTGTGTGGTTGTTGATGATGATGATGGATGTTCTTGCTGAGCTTGGGAACCATTTGAGAAGGTGTTTGTGATCTTTTCCTTGCCTAGACCAGCAGTAGGTAAGCTCCATTCTTCTTCTCCTCTTCTTCTTTCTTTGATCTCTTTCTCTTTCCTTAGCTTAGGATTAGATGTTCCAGGCTTGTATTGATAGTGGAATGTGTATGTATATGTATGTGTGTGGCTTTGGTTGATGAAGACGTGATTCCATCACGTGAAGAGCCGAAGAGGAATCGCGGGATCACATTCTGCATTGTCGCCGCCCCTGCGTTCCAGTGACGCCGCCCCTGCGGAAGATTGTCACCGCACCCGCGCCTGGAAGTTGCCGCCCCCGCGGCCACGGTCACCGCGCCTGTGTCCTTGTGCCGCCGCGCCTGCGGTTTGCCTTGCTTCGCCCCTACGTCTTGTCCTGGATCTACTAGAGTAGCATGGATCCTTTCCTTTCCTAGTATGAGAGTTAGTAGCATGCTAGGTATGTGTATGAGGATAGAATGATAATTTGTATGATAGAGTTATATGCCGGTTATGGCTTTGAGGCTTAGTTGATTACTAAGGTTATAAGTTGGATATGATCCTTATGGACCACTTGGGTCTAGGTGTGACCCCTTTGTTTGATAGGAGATTGGTATCTCTGTATGCCTTGTATAGGCAGTGCAGTTCTCCAGATTTAGAGCTGATCATACTTGAGAGTACTACGTGGTTGAGATTACTTCGAGGTTGAGGTAAGTCTATATATACATATATATATATATATATACATATATATATATATATATATATATATATATATATATATATATATATATATATATATATATATATATATATATATATATATATACACACGTATGTATATGTATGTATATATATGTATACATATATATACATATGTATATGTATATGTATGTATGTATATCTATATATATCTATATATATATATATATCTATATATATATATATATATATATATATATATATGAATATGTATATATATATGAATATGTATATATATATGAATATGTATACATATGTATATGTATATATATGTATGTATATATATGTATGTATGTATGTATGTATACATATATATATATATATGTATGTATATATACATATGTATACATGTATATATATATATACATATGTATATATGTATGTATGTATGTATGTATATATATATATATATATATATATATATATATATATATATATATATATATATATATATATATATATATATATATATATATATATATATATATATAGAGAGAGAGAGAGAGAGAGAGAGAGAGAGAGAGAGAATCATGTAGGAACCTCTCTTAGAGTAGGAAATATGGACTTATAATAGCCGTTTGATTAATATGGATGAACGTCTAAGATTTAACATTGGTTTTGGTAATAATTAATCAGAATATTATATTGCCTCTAATAGAATTATGATAAAAATATTTTATCGACCAAAATTTCTCTATAAAATATAATAACGACCAAATTATGGTAATACATTATTTTCATATTGGGTCGTTATTATATTTTATCGAAAAAACTTTGTCGTTAAAATGTTTTTTATATAATTAATATAGTCATCGTTAAAATTTTGTGGGTCGTTAAAATTTTATAGAGAAAAATTGGTGGTTAAAATGTCTTTTTTATATTTTAACTACCAAAACAAATTTAACGATCAAATTAACGATCAAAAATTGGTGGTTAATTTAAAATTAATTCCAAATTAACGAGTAAGTCCAAAATAATGTTAAAAATTAACAACTGCTTTAAATAAATTTTTAACGACTAATTAAAATCATATTTTAACGACTGAAACTTAAAAAATGTTTTAACGACTGGACAATACAGATCAAAAATTTTAAAGAGTAGAAATTGAAAAAAAAATTTAACGACTGAATGAAAGATCAAAAATTTTAACGAGTAGAAATTGAAAAAATTTTAACGACTGAATGAAAAATCGTATGAAACTAAAATTAACGACTGAATGAAAATCTTATGAAACTAAAATTAACGACTGAATGATATTATTATGAAACTAAAATTTTAACGACAGAACATCAAAAATTTTATGAGTTTAACGACTACACTGAAAATCATTTTTAACGACCCTTAGAATTTTAACGAGCGAATTGTTCATTTTTAACGACTGAAAATAAATACCGAAGATTAACCAAATGTAGCAGCATTTTTAACGACTAATATTATTAATCAAAAATTAACGATTGAAATTGAGATTAAAAATTACTAACCTTAATCTTGTTCAAAAAAAACCTCAATAATTTTTAGTTTCCAGAAGAAGATGGCAGAGAGAGTTTCTTAACGATGTTAATGTTCAACAATTGTTTTACTGGTAAATGGGAATCAATTCACTCAACGTTTAATTTTGGGATAGCCCAAAAATAGTATATTTGTTTTCCTAATACGTATATTATTTAATGCTTTATTTGTGAAAATTGAACAATCATATGAATCTCACCTATGGAAGCTTATTATGTACCTTCCATCATGTCCGTTCAAATTTTAATCCAACGGATCTTAGGGGTTCCTATTCCCTACTCTAAGAATGGTTCCTACCGGATCCTGACCCTATATATATATATATATATATATATATATATATATATATAGCAGTACGTAAAAGCAAACGATCTAATGTTTGTGAACTCTTGTAGTTGATGAAACCTCATCTTTGTGATTTCAAGTTGGAATGGACATATACGTCATTATTCATATGCGATTTTTTATTTGATCGGGTGAACCGGTCCAACTATGAGTCTTTCACACATGTGCGTTGCCAAATAGTCGATTAAGTTTTCATGTGTCACTGATCCATGTATTTCTCTGATGGGATCGGTTGAAGCTAAAAAAGAAGGATTAAAGTGACGGGGATTTGCCATGTGGTTGTCCTTGATCTTTCGACACCAAGACTCGAATGATGAATGATGAAAGATGTGAAGATGAATGAAGAAAAAGGATGGAAGATCCAATGATGATGAGGATCGATAGGTGGATAGATCTGGTAGAACTCTTGAAACAACATGGAGCACACTAGGGAAACTAAGACCTTAACATACAATCGGAAATGATTGAAACCCTTCCGCTATAATCTCACAAAGAGGGAAGCGATAGTTCCCAAAGCACGAGAAGTCATATGAAGGTGATTGAGAGCATCAACTTGCCGACACAACTCAAAACAATGATTCCACGAGAGAGAAATACTGAAAGTATTCAATGTTTTTAATTAATTTTGAAGTGTGTAAAACGTTCAACCATGGATGCCTTATATAGGCAGTTGGCGTCTTCCTAGTAAACTAGGGTTTCCTAAGAGATAAGATCAAAACTGTGGGCTAGAAATTTAACTTAAAAAGACCAAAGCAAAACAATTAAAAACAAGCCCATAATTTAAAAGAAGTCTAAATATGGGCTGAAATAAAATGATCTAAATAAGCCTAATTTAACAAATAAAATAGGCCCAACTTAGAGGGTAAAAACGTCCAACTCTCCTCCTTCACTCGAACTATCTTCCTTTCCCATGCATACGTGATCACGCATGCACGTGAGCGACGTAGCTTCCATGCAAGTCTTCTCTTGGTTCCTACGAGCCTTCTATATGATGTCTTCTTTGCTCATTCATATGTGATCCTCATGCATGGATGTGCAAGGCTACGTCTACTTTCATATGATATCAATCTTGATATCTTCCATCTCCAATCAATGGTCTTCATTGCACTTTCGGAAATGGTCTTCAGAACTTATTTCATAAATGATCTCCTTTTCGTTAGGAGAAATGCCTTTAATTCTTCCTCTTTCCTCCTTCGAGTGATCTTCACTGCATGCCTCTTATCTTCCATGATCTTCATTGCATGCCTCATATCTTCCATGAACATGATCTTTAATCGGCTAGGTTTGGAGATGCTTCTGCATCATAAAGCATTAGTGTTTTACGAAAAAATTAATAAACAATTAACAAAATTTTCATCAATCACGTGATAGCATGGCATACCAAAGATGCATATAAGAGTGATACAAAAGATCAGACCGAGAACGTAGTCATAAATATATATATTTTAGATCATTTCCTGTGTACTTGGTATTATCAATTCTAATATTAATTTATTTTAAATTACAGTTTCGTACCATTGTTTTATAGTATGTATGTACAAAATCACTCAGTATAGAAATAAATATGTTATTATAATGATATATTTATTGTTTAATGGATACGACGGATTTCTTTATGAACTTTTCTTCAGTAAATAAAAATACTATTTTTATCATAAAATAAAAATAATCTTAATAATAAATAATCAAATTGTAAAATAAAAGTATTTCCCAGTGTCGTGTCGACTCGATATAGAAATAAATTTGACACCATTCATTCTGCTCTTTTGAGAGTTTCAGCATTGATTTCTGACCAACTAGCAAGTGGAATTTCCAAGACATATCAAACCATATAATATCTAATAATTATTTGTACCATTTAACATTTTTTATAAAAATATTTAAGGACATAAATACTATAGTCATCTATAAAACGCTATTATTTTTTTGTCAAGGTCAACCTTCTTTTTTGCTTCTTTTTTTTGTCTTCGGTATAGAAGTCAGCTGTCTTCATTCTTAAAGTCATTATAATTGTGATACACGAAAACGCGTCTTCTCTCTCTGCCTTACAGTACTGTCATAAGTTCAATCAATTTTCTTTAGCTTCATCACAATCAAAACTACTTATCATTGTCTTATTTGATTCAAGTGCATTTTCAGATATGGTTCGGAGCTTGACTGCCAAGATGTTTACTATGATGCCAGTGATGGGTAAGTAATTACATTCATCTCCGATCCGTACGTCAAGTTAAATATAGATTTTTGATTTTGGTGTTTTACTTGGAATGGTTGTCTTACAGTCCTGATGTGGGCTGATTTATTTGCTTATTACATTCTATGGATGACGATGACGTACTTGACGAATGTGTGGGAGATCAGCTTCACCTACGCCGCTGCAATCATCAATCTGTGGAGCGGCGCATCGCAAATGCTACCTGTTGTTCTTGCTCATCTGGCTGATGCTTTCGTCGGTGACTTCACCGTTCTTCTCACATCCACCTTGTTTTACTGTGTTGTAAGAATTACTACTCCTTTGAGTCCTTTCTAACGACGTGGTTCACGTACGTATGTCATATATTCGATTAGTTGAAAATAGCAGAATTTAAAAATTAGTATAAGAAATATATCTAGTCCAAAAATATCTTAGTTGAAAGGTCTATAAATACTTTTTAGTGACAAATAAGTATAAAAAGAAATTTTGTGTCACAAATAGGTATACAAATTAAAACCAAGCATCAAACTGATACATATTATCAAGTATATTTGATGAATTAGAAAACTGGTTGTATTTTCAAAAGTTTACCTAGTTTAAATCAGTTTAATAGAATTATTCTTCCTCCCAGATAAAAAAACAAAAAATAATAAATTAACCACTAATCTATTAATACATAATAACATATTAATGATAAAAAGTCAATACAAATATTCCCCAACGTCACCGAAAAAATGCCACTATAATATATTTTTGTACTACATAGTAATATGTTATTATACATTCCTCAATATACAAAAGGTTGACTTTCTCAATAAAACATTATTATATTTTGTTTCTTTGTAGATTAGTCGGTGAATATAAACCTCACCAAAAAAATGTGAGTGAATATAAAACCATTACTCATGTATACCTTAATGTAAATAAATGAGAATGAATGCATATATATTATATTTATTCTCTTTGTAAGATCAAGCTTTTTAATTAAAGTCTTTTTTTTTTGAAAAGTTTTCTTAAACTAAAAGGACAATTCAACTCTAAATAAAAATAACTTATTTGAATTACATAAATTTGGTTTTATTGAGTAAAATGTGCTTTATTAATATGATGTACCAGTTTAATAGAATTATTCTTCCTCTCGATCCCAACACCAATTTTTCTGTAGATTCCGAATTTCATGTTCTCATCCGCAAGGATGCTTTAGGTTCGACTACTTCTAGTAGGTAGGCCAATCTAACCGCTTTCCATTATAATAAAATAAAATAAATAAAAAAAAGTTGTTGTGATGATTAAGATTGCAAATTGGGTTATGTAGGGCTTGGGCTTGCTGGCAATGTCAACGCCACCAGTGCTCGGCAAGCACACCAGCAGCTGCTCCGATTACAAGCCGGAGTGCATAGGGCATGACCAAAAACTAATATTTTACATCGGCTTAGCACTCATAGCCGTTGGAACAGCCGGTCACATGACATCCTTAGGAGCATTTGCGGCTGATCAATTAGACGAGGAAGATCGCCAGAATGGTGGTGTTATTGAAGCAAACTCGAACTCGTGTAATATGCAAGTTTGCACCATCTTCCTTAGCATCTTTGCTATGGTGATGGTGCCAATCGCGGGGATTATAGTGATCCCGTATGTCAAACCGTGGTCCGTTCGGTATGGGATCGCCGCCATATTTTCTCTGACCGCCACTGTTATCTTCCTGGTTGGATGCTTCTGGTACAATTATGTTGGCCCCCAAGGGAGCCCTCTTACCACTATTATGAGAGTCTTTGTGGCTTCCTTTACCAAGTTGTTCTATGCAACTCCGCGGAATGCGGATCAGCTCTATGAGAGGACTTACCGTCTTGATGAATTGGTGTCCCATACAAATTCTTTCTGGTACGCGCTCTCTCGTGTCTCGAATTGTTTTCGTTTTTAAAATAAAAATAAAAAAGTTATATTGTTGAATTGCAGTTGTTTGGACAAGGCAGCAATAATACAACCAAATACACCACTAGAACAACAAGAGAATAACAGGTGGAGACTCTGCAGCGTGACCGAAGTCGAAGGAGCCAAAATCTTTCTTCGATCGATTCCCATGTGGGTAACCTTCATCGCATGTGGGCTCGTGTCTTCTGTCGGAAACACCTACTTCCTCGAGCAAGCCAACCACATGAACCCTAAAGTCGGTCGTCTCAAGGTCCCTCTCCCCGTTCTCCTTTGGTTCTACGACCAAGCCAAGTCTCAATCCGCCAAGCTCTACTTCTTGTTATCTAGCTGCACACGTGGAGCCGGAAATGACGAAGACGAAGACTCGCAACCAAGTCGATACACTCCGCCCATAGGTATTAACTATAGCAGTCCAAATATATATATATATCACCCGGACGAGTATATTTTGATTGATTAATGTCAATGATTATAGGTATAGCCGTTAGCATGGTTTTGTCGGTGCTTTGTTGCATAACAGCAGCAAAAGTCGAGAACCGGAGGTTGGGAGTTGTGGCGAAACATGGCTTGGTCGAGAAGCCCGACGAGAGGATACCCATGACTATATTTTGGCTGTTACCACAATTTTTGCTGTTGGGTGCAGTCGACGGCCTGTACCAAAATAGTATTATTTGTTTCTTTGCGGACCAAGTGGGGCCATCCATGAGAAGGTACATGGAGTTCTTGAGCAGTGCCGTGTTTGGAAGCGGGGTGATGGGGAGTGCTCTTTCGGTTTACGTGGTGGGTCAGATCAGCGAGAGAGGAGGAAGGAAGAATTGGTTTCAACAAACGATCAATAAGTCGCGTTTGGATAACTACTATTGGGTGCTTGCGGCGTTGAGTGCGGTGAATCTTGTGGTTTACGGCGTCTTGGCTTATTTTTTCCGGTATAGGGAGTCTAGGTCTGGTGGTATGGAAGCGCCTGAGTACGAGGAAACGGATGGAGATCGATTTGAAGATAATGCGCGATGTTGTTGTTAAGTCTAAGTCATTCATTACCGTTTTGGTTAATGTAACTAAGTTGGAAATTAATTTGTAGTGTTGATTGTTTAAGATTACTCCTACTCTACTATAAGTTCTCATATATATTATCATGTCATCTCTCTGAATATAGATTTTGGTTTGGCAAAGAAAGGAGAAATACTATGAGCAAATAGAAAGGAGAAATTAATTTGTTCAAACAATTTATTCTAATTCTTCGTAATTTTGTTCAATTAATTCACATGGTTTGTTCTTATTTCATTAAAACTTTTTTTCTTCAAACTTTTATATATTTCCGTTCAAATTTTTGAATAATAGTAAACAAAATTTGAACTTCCTTATTCTAGTCCCCCCTCCCTTTATCTTATTTCTTATTGTTTGTTTTAATGATTCATATTTTTTTGAGTAATAGTATTTTTTTTTTGAATAATACAATCGTTGGGCAGCCCGTCATAAAGAGGAGACTAGAGTTTCATTGGGAGGGTTGATATGAGCGTCGTCTATGTGGATTGTTGATGATGCATACATGCCTTGATACACCACCCATGGTCATCCATACATCCTGCCGACATCCATTGTAGTACAGATGTCGGTAGATCGTCCACCACTGGTTCCTGTCTTAGATTCCATAGTACGTTTGTATGTATTCCTAACTTACCTTGTATATTATTTTTCAATTTTATAACAACTAGCTTGTTGTATTTTTATTGCAACGTCTTCACATACTTTTGGGTCGTCTACGAGATATGTAGGCTCTAAGTCTACCTTATTCAGCTGAGAAGGCTAGGTATCATTAATGATAGAGGACACAATTTGTTATCTTCCACCGATGGCTCCTTCTCAGGATCCGTGCTACACAGTAATATTAATCTTTTGACCTTTGTTTAGGATCCTTTGACGTTTGTGTAGGATATTTTGACCCTTGTTTATGATCTTTTGACCTTTGTTGACATTTGTATGAATATTGGGCTTAATTCTAGTATTATTGTTTGATTATATCATGTTTGTTGGAAAGTTGTCTACATTGAGTGATAGTAATGTTAAGACTCCAAAAACATATATTAAAGCATTTAAATCAAATTAGCAAAATACCAATTACATCACGAATACGGGTCGTCCAAATTAAGTAGATATATAAAATTCAACAATGTGATGCCTAAGGTGGAATGTCTTCGCCTTACTCGGGTGGACACTCAATATCATGAAGCTCTACATAACGAGATATTCTTTCAATGAACAACACATTCCATCATTCAACACTTGGATCATGATGGTTAATCCACGTAACACTCAATTATGGTAATGGGGCATCATCCTTCAACCAAGTTCTACACAACGAGCTTTTACGGATCTGTTAAACGACGTGTTGTCGGAGGTGAATAATAATAGCTTTTGACACATATATAGGTATAAACGTGTGTATCCAATGGCTATATATTCTCCAACGACTATATTCTCCAACGGGCCATCTTTCAAAAGTCCGCGCACAAGGCATGGGGCGCATGCAATCTACATGCGCCCTAGACCTGGTGCGCATGCATAGTCCGTATTTTTGTGCAAATGTTATAATTTGACTGCCCGAATAGTAATCTCGTATTATATTTAAAGTGATTTTACTTATTAAAATTTATATGGATCCCAAATGTCACAATTTTTTGTGATTTTATTAGGGACACAATTTTATGAAGGCAAAAGGTCACACAATTTTAATAATGCTTCTATTGTACAAGTTATTAAAACTAATATTAATAATGAAGGTGAAAGGTCATGAAAACAATTCTTGTGACATGTGATTGAAATATGTATTTGATGATTCCTTAATCTTAAATTTTTTAAAGGAAAAAAATCGATTTATGCATAAAAAATTTAATTTTACATGTAGATAAGAATTATTATTATTATTATTATTATTATTATTATTATTATTATTATTATTATTATTATTATCATATGATTAGTTTTTCCGTATTTACTTTTGTATTTTATTTGTTAATTGAACATTAATTTATTGTGCATCTAACACCCCAAATCCATAGGACTCGGGGCGCTACTGGGCTAGGATCTCACAATGGATCCTGACCCTAGGTGACAACAAGTTCACTGGATCTTACAACAAGACACACATAGATTAAAATCAAAACATCAAACTGTAATTTATACATATCAAAAGGTATACAAAGTACCGCTGAGTACAACCATAACATGTATGTGTACATACAAAATATCCCCATATCCCACGCATAACCTAGTGTACGGAGCCCTCAGCGGATCACCCCATTTGAATCACTCTGCAGCTCTCCTAACCTGCAAATGATCTACAACACGGTATAAAACCGTTAGCTAACCAGACATATATAAGATAATGCATAAGCACAAACACAAATCAAAAAATCATAACCACATAATCATGTCGAAACACATTTACCCGGTTTATTATCCTTATAAAGTCCAATACTCAAATCGTATAAATATATGTATATGAACATAAGTGACACGAGGTATATATTTATAATCCTCGCCTCTGAGTGCTATAGCCAGCTGGAGTGGATCCGGAACACCCTTCCGTATACCATAAAGGAGTGGGGAGTAGCCATCCCGTATACCAGATCTGACCTGACTACAGAGAACCTCCCAGACTCCTCAGCGGGACGAAAGGGAAGGTTGTCACAACCACTACAATGGGAGGTCACTAAATCATAGGTCGGTAATAAACAACATCGCATGCTAAAAAGCATATAACACACACCACTCATGCATACATCCAATATAAGGATGATAGCTAAGTAAGTCCTTTGGACTTACCTCAACCTCGGAGTACTCTAAACACGATCAACTCCAATCTGGAGGACAACACTGCCTAATAACAAGGCATAAAGATATATCAAATCTCTTATCAATCAAAGGGGTCACACCTAGACCCAAGGGATCCATAAGGATCATATCCAACTTATAAACCTCGATAATCTACTAAACCTCAAAGCCATAACCGGCATATATCGATATCATAATCATCATCATTCTATCCTCATACACATACCTAGCATGCTACTAACCCGCTCATACTGGGAAAGGAAAGGATCTACACTACTCTAGATAGATCTTGTACAAGACGCACCTGCGTGACAAGAGGGACGCAGGGGCGAAGCAAAGACAAGCGCAGGCGCGGCGACACTCTGGCGCAGACGCGACGACACTCTGGCGCAGGCGCGGCGACACTCTGGCGCAGGCGCAGGCGCGGCGACTCTCAAGCGCGGGTGCGGTGACAAGGTCACGCGAGGGCGGCGGCTCACTGGCGCGGGGGCGGCGACAGTGCAGAAAGTAGTCCCCGATTTCTCTTCGACTCTTCACGTGATGAATTCACGTCTTCACCATTCCACAGCCAAACACATACATATATATACACATACAAACATCAAAACGTGCCTAGCACATCTAATCCTAAGCTAAGGAAAGGAAAAGAAAGGAAAAAGAGAAAGAAGAAAGAAAGAATTAGATAACTTACCACGACTGGAATCCTAAGCAGAAGGAAGGATCAAAACAACACTCTCAACTGGCTCTCAAGCTCAGCAACAACACCCATCATCATGATCATCAAGCCACACACAATTTCTCTTCCAAACCAAGAAGAACTCAAGAACAAGATCAAGGAGAAGGAGAGGAGGAAAGAAGGACGTGAGGGTAGCTGAAGAAGATGAAACTCTTGATCCAGAAAGTAAATGAATAGGTTAAAGAGGAAAGGAAGGTAAAGCACGGTCCAAGGGTCAACAAAACCGGCTGCAGCCGCAGGAAACCGCAGGGGCGGGCATCCTGAACCGCAGGGACGGGAATACATAGCACCCGTTGGGGCGGCAGAAAGCACCCGCAGGGGCGGCTAGGTCCAACTCAACTCAAAAGATCAAGGCTCTTACAGTGCATTAAATATCTCAATATATATAAATTTCAGTAAAATAAGATTTTTTTTCTTCAAAAAATAAAAAAGATATAATGTAGTAAGAAGCTAAGTTTTTATTTTATTGTAGCCATTAAACATAATAATTGGACTACATACTATGTGTTAGTTATTCAAAAAAAATATTTTTATACGTCATATAAAAAATTATATCAGTATTATTATAACAAATTAAAAAAATTATTTACTTTTTTTATATATTTACTCTTTTATAATTTAAATATTTATTGATCAACGACCTCTTTTTCTTATGTCATAGTTAAAACTTAAAAGATATTATTAAAAATCCATTAAACTCTATGTATTTTAAACTATATGTAATTGATTTGCAACTTTTGTTATGACCCTTACACAAAAAACGACTTTTGTGTGTTTGCACTCGACGTATAATTAAGACTTCTTTCTTGTCATGTTTATTAAGGGGTTTGGACAGTGTATGTCTCTAGTTGAGTATCGCACAATCCTTAAATATCACCTTTTGATTCCTTTGTTGCCGATTTATGCGATTTGTTCTATGTCCAATATAATTGTCAGAGGATTTTGAATGCTTTTGGGGAGCATGCGGTTCATTACAGAACTCCTTGGCTTCAAATATAGGCAAAATATTATTCGTGAAGTTTTATGTGACGTGTTTAGGAGAGCAGGAGTTTCATGTAAGAAGGAAGCGCATGTGATCTTCTTAACTGATCCGCGTGAAGGGAGATCTACGTTGAGACCGACGGGTGTGTTAGTGTTTGGATGGTTTGGTGGCAAATATGCTTGTATTGGTTTGACGGCAGTGTCTCCTCTACTTAATTTGGGTTGCTTTTTGTTGTACGTAAGTTGGGCCTCAACGCGGAATCTGCGAATGTGGCTGAACGTGAAAGGACTTGCATCGATAACCAAACATATGTTTCTTCCGTTCACTTTTGACATGTTTGGTTTTCTTGCGTCCGAAGCCGTCGAGATTCTCAAAAAGGTACAACGAGTGTCGCATGATAATGTTGCGTCTTTCAAGTCTTCAGACGTAGCTTTTAGGACGATCTTTTTTGCTATTCAAAAAGGGTTGACGGTGCAAGTTGTTGTTCGATTACCTTCTTAGCTCGGTGTAAGTAATGTTATATTATTAAACTGAAGCTAATATTTATCAATATTTATTTATTAAATAAGTAATTATAATTATGTGGACATTTACTAGAAGAAAAAAAAACTGTAATTTAAATTAATGGGGACATTTATTATTATAGAAAATTATAGATAAATAGATAATGCAAACAAAATCATAATGGGTAGCTTATTGTAAATGTATAAATGTATGGGTAGTTTTGTGAAACTTACTCGTGAAGTAAAAAAAAACGTATAAACCAAAACCGAGTGGTCTACGTGTGGGTCCCGTAAGTTATAGCATTTGGGTATGTTAATTAATTTGTATATGGTGAATCGGTGATATAAAACTCTTTCTTCACCCTTTCACCCCTTTGCCTTTCTAAATACCATTCCCAGAGTTGAGTAGAGTATTAGACCTCACTCGACGCTCTCCCTGCCCTTTGACTACTTCCTCTCCAAATGTCAACCTCAAATGTCGAAGACACTAACCAACGTGAGGAGACGCCGCCTCAAATATTACGCCGTCATGATTCCCTCGATGTGGAATCTGCCAAAGTCAAAAGCCATCACGGCCATGGCTCCGAGGTATCCTTACTTTTTTATGTTATTATTCTTTTCCTTTTCCAGGAAGATACTCCGACATATGATACATTTCCCTTGCTTGTAGTTTTCATGCGTTCTTTAATTTCCTTGTCAAAATTATTAAAATTATGGTGTATGTACCTGGCATATTCGATGTATGAAACCCAAGTTGACTATGACTCATTTATTTCAAAATCATAAATCAAAGATAGTTGATTTATTTTCATTTTTGTATGCATTAATTATTGATTTTTTCATAAAATCTCATGTTTTAATTACTTTCTTTTAAAGAAAAATAATAGTATTTAATCTTATAAACTTTATTAATACTCAAACTTTTTATAAATATAACTATAACTATATTTTTTATTATTATTTATATTTTCAAAGCACTATGTATCTCTTTTCATACAATTTTCTATATTCAACCATCGTTTTTATACAATTTTTAAAATTATTATACATCGTTAAATATTATAATTTTTATTTTTAAATTTATTAATATGTATTTTTTACTTTTAACGACTGAGAACCGGAGGGGTATATATTATCTTCTAAGAATATAATCCATGAAAACGGTTGCAAATTGGGATGGCTGCTATCCGTAGCAATTCGAGGCGGAGTTTTTGAAATGCCTATACCCATTGCTCATCTCTGACTAATAATTACATTAACATAGATATATTAAAAATTCTTTTCCTGATCTATAACCGTTAATAGTCTTGTTTTCTTAAAAAAGAGTTTGGAATTATTTTAATTTTAGGAAAATATATTACAAATTTCTAACACTTTTTTGTTTAGTTTAGAAAGAGCGTGCATGTATTTGTGAAACTTAACAATAAAATGCTATTTTGAATTAGGTGCTGAGCTGGTCAATCATACTTCAATTAGCATTTCAGAGTCTAGGGGTTGTGTATGGAGATTTGGGCACGTCTCCTCTCTATGTGTTTGCAGGAGCTTTTGGCAATGGCGTTCAAAACAAGGATGATATTCTTGGAGTTCTTTCTCTTATTTTATACACATTTACCCTCTTGCCTATCGTAAAATATGTTTTCATTGTTCTACGCGCTAATGATAACGGCAACGGTAAGTTAATAAATCATTATTTTGTTTAAGTACATTGTTTATTAAAAAGAAATTACAAGGAGATGATATATATGAGAATGACAGGAGGGACATTTGCGTTATATTCTTTGTTATGCCGTCATGTAAAAGTGGGTTTGTTGCCAAGTACGCAAACGGAGGATACGAAGGTATCAAACTACAACCTTACACTCCCCGAAGAACGCCTCAATTGTTCCTATCGTCTCAAATCTGCACTGGAAAACAGCATTTCTTCCAAATTTACCCTTCTGTTCATCACCATGTTTTCCACTTCCTTGGTTATTAGTGATGGCATCATCACTCCTTGCATGTCCAGTAAGTTTACTTTGTTTATGGGTTATTAGCTTCCATCTTCAATCTACTTATAAAGATCGTCTTGAATTACAGTCTTATCGGCTGTTGAAGGGATCAAATTAGCCACTCCTGCAATGACAGATGGTAATAATCTTTCCTTTTTTATTTAAACCCAAATTTCTTGTTTTATTATCTCATTAGTTTACAAATTATACGTGTTTGAATTATATTGAAAATTGCTTAGCCAAATCTCATTGTTATTTTCTTGAATCCTACATTTTTGTATGTATATTGAATTTTGAAAGTACATAAAATACTAAAAGTATGATTGCACTAAACAATGTAATTTCATTTATTTAAAGATGGGTAACGTTTTGTTGCAGAAAGAGTGGTGTGGATCACAGTGGCGATTATCGTTATACTCTTCTCATTCCAGAGGTTGGGCACCAACAAAGTTGGTTATAGTTTCTCTCCAATCTTGCTGATATGGTTCATCCTAAATACTGGAATTGGCCTATACAACTTCATCGAATATGACCCAAAAGTCATCAAAGCACTCAACCCGAGTTTCATTTACGACTACTTCAAAAGAAACGGCAAAGAAGCTTGGATTTCCCTTGGAGGGGTCGTCCTTTGCATAACAGGAACGGAAGCTCTCTTTGCAGATCTTGCTCACTTCACTGTACGATCCATACAGATTAGTACGTGTTGTGTTGTTTACCCTTCCATTATGATCACATACATCGGTCAGGCCTCGTATCTAAGGCATCATCCAGAGGATGTGTCCCAGACTTATTACAAGGCTATTCCCGGTAAATTCAAACCCTAACTAACGTAATTACTTAAGAGCTTGGATAACTATAATTGCATTTGACTTGGGATTTTGTTGAAATTAGGTCCCATGTACTGGCCTATGTTTGTTGTGGCTGTTTTAGCAACAATCATAGCAAGTCAATCGATGATCTCCGGGACTTTCTCCATTATCCAACAATCCCTCTCCCTTGGTTGTTTTCCTCGGGTTTCGGTTGTTCATACTTCGCCCAAATATGAAGGTCAAGTCTACATACCCGAGGTGAATTACTTCCTTATGATCGCTTGTGTTTGTGTCGCACTTGTTTTTAGGACCGCCGAAAAGATTGGGAATGCATACGGTATCGCGGTGGTGTTTGCGGAGACGATCACTTCGGTATACATGGTTCTAGTGATCATCTTGATATGGAAGAAGCACATAGCATTTGCAATTGCGTATGTGGCAATCATCTTATCAGTTGAGTACACTTACTTAAGTTCTGTGCTATACAAGTTCACAGAAGGCGGATACTTTCCCTTCACATTAGCATGCTTCTTGATGTTAATCATGGTAGTGTGGAACTATGTGTACCGACATTGCTACTATTACGAGATGAAGCAGAAAGTCTCTAATGAGCAGTTGCAAGAGTTGATTACTCGCCCAAATGTATGTAAGGTCCCGGGTATTGCTATCTTCTACTCGGAGCTGGCTCATGGGATCCCTCCAATCTTCAAGCACTACGCGACTAATATCCCAGCTCTCAACTCGGTTTTAGTGTTCGTTTCGTTCAAGTCTCTTGCGATTAGCAAGGTTCCGGTAGAGGAGCGTTTCTTGTTTCGTAGGGTTCATGTCAAGGAAGACTATCTCGTGTTTCGTTGTGTGGTTAGATATGGATACACTGATCTCCACGATCAACGAGATTCGTTTGAGCGTGTCCTCGTCGTCCGGATCAAGGATTTCGTGAGGGAGGAGTCATTTTTGAAAATGGTCAAGAGAAGAAGCCATGGTGAAAGAGATAATAACTTAGGAGATGGTGTTGCGAGTAGGGAGGAAGTGGAGGAGGAGAGGCGGCAGAAGGAGGTGGATGCAGTGGTGGAGGCGGTGGAGGTGGCGGAGAAGGCCGGAGTTGTTCATCTAATGGGGGAAGGAGAGGTGATCGCTGCTAAAGGGTCGAGTGTGTGGAAGAAAATTGCAATTAACTATGGATACAGTTTTATGAAGAAGAATCTGAAGCAGACAGATAAAGTGTACGATGTTCCAAGGGAGAAGCTTCTCAAGGTTGGCATGATCTATGAGTTGTAAAATTGGGGTTGTTTTCTACTTAATTACTTAACTTGAGGGCGTTGTTGCGCTAGAAATTTACTTGTCTGTAACCTTTATTAAAGTAGTTTTGATATGTTGCATTATTCCAAACTTAATTGATATATTCTTATTGAGAGAATGAAGACTGAGGACAGACGAATATATACAACAGAGGGAGAGGGAGAGCGTAGTAGAGTAACAGACCCTAAGATCTCTCTAACAGATAAAATTTGAGATATTAACAACTGAAGACTAAATCAAATATATTTACTAATATTTCCCCTCAAATTAAGCCATCTTAGTGAGACGTAATTTGCCCAAAAGTTGTTGAAATCGAGGGCGTGCCATAGGTTTGCTCAGTATGTCCGCAAGTTGATCATTAGTTGATACAAATCTAACACGCAATGCTCCTCGTTGAACTTGCTCCCGAACAAAATGATATGCAAGTACAATGTGTTTCATTCGAGAATGAAATACCGGATTTGCACTGAGATGAGTGGCTCCAAGGTTATCACAATAGATCACAAGGGTAGAGCTGACAGAAAACTTGAGTTCAGTAAGTAATTGAGTGACCCACAACAGTTCTGCAGAAGTATCAGCAATGGCCTTGTATTCAGCTTCTGTTGAAGATCGAGCAACTGATCTGTAAGAGCCTTGATCTTTAGAGCTGAGCTAGGACTTAGCCGCCCCTGCGGGTCCAGAGGGCCGCCCCTGCGGCTGGTCCTGTGTTCCGCCCCTGCAGCTCAAGGGACCGCAAGGGGTGGTTTCCTGCGGCTGCAGCCGGTTTTCTTGACCCTTTTGACCATGTTTTACCTTTTCTTCCCTTAAAACCTTTCCGTACCTTAGGATGAAGGGTTTCTTCATTCTTTATCTTCTCCAGCTACCCTCACGTTCTTCTTTCCTCCTTTCTTTCCCTTGATCTTGTTCTTGAGTTCCTCTTGGTTTGGAAGAGAAAGTTGTGTGGTTTTGTTGATGTTGATGAGGTTGTTTGTTGTTGCTGAGCTTAGGAGCCAGCTGAGGGTGTAGTGTTGATCACTTCTTTTGCTTAGGATCATAGCTGTGGTGAGTTGCTCTTCTTCTTTCTTTCTTCTTTCTTACTTCCTTTGATTCCTTTCATTCTTCCTTAGCTTAGGATTGGATCTCCTAGGATACTTATTGATGTTTGTATGTATATGTATGTGTATGAATGTGGTTGTTGAATGATAAAGAATTGAAATCGTTGTGTGAAGAGTGGAAGAGAAGTCGGGGATCACGTTCTGCACTGTCGTCGCCTCCGCGCCAGTGAGCCGCCGCCCTTGCGTGACTGTGTCACCGCACCCGCACCTCGGTGTCGCCGCCCCTGTGGCCACGGTCACCGCCCCTGCGTGGGAGTGTCTCCGCGCCTGCGCCTTCTGTCACTTCGCCCCTGCGTTTCTTCTGTCAGGCAGGGCGTCTTGTACTGGATCTACTAGAGTAGTATAGATCCTTTCCTTTCCTAGTATGAGGGAATTAGTAGCATGCTAGGTATGTGTATGAGGATAGGATGAGGATGATTATGGTATCAATAGGTGCCGGTTATAGCTTTGAGGTTTAGTAGATTATCGAGGTTTATAAGTTGGATATGATCTTTATGGATCCCTTGGGTCTAGGAGTGACCCCTTTGATTGATTTGAGATTTAATATCTCTTTATGCCTTGTTATTAGGCAGTTCTATCCTCCAGATTGGAGTTGATCGTGATTGAGAGTATTTCGAGGTTGAGGTAAGTCCGTAAGACTTACTTAGCTACCATCCTAGGTCATATTGCTTCCGAGGTTGGGATCTTGGGAAATCAGGTATGGCCATCAGCGCGGTACGTGCAGCGAGATTGATTGCACAGGGTTGTGAGGCCTTCTGGTGTTATGCCCTGAAGGAGGGGGAGAGTCCAGCATTAGAGGATATCCTAGTGGTCTGCGAGTTTACAGATGTATTTGCTGAGCCGTCCAGTTTTCCGCCTCAGAGGAGCGTGGACTTGGGCATTGAGTTAGAGTCTGGTACGAGACCGATCTCGAAGGCCCCATATCGTATGGCTCCTGTCGAGATGTTGGAGCTGAAGAAGAAACTCGAGGATTTGGCTGAGAAGGGCTTCATCCGCCCTAGCGTATCCCCGTGGACAGCACCTGTCCTCTTCGTACGGAAGAGGGACGGATCGTTGAGACTGTGTATTGACTACAGAGAGCTGAACAAGGTGACTATCAAGAATAAGTATCCATTGCCCCGTATTGACGACTTGTTAGATCAGCTTCAGGGAGCGGCAGGGTTTTCCCGGATTCACCTGCGCTCAGGGTATCACCAGCTGAGGGTGAGAGAGTAGGATGTGCATAAGACGGCATTTCGGACCCGGTATGGACACTACGAGTTTGTAGTGATGCCATTTGGGCTTACGAATGCCCCAACCGTCTTCATGGAGTTGATGAACAACATATTCATCGACTTCCTGGATCAGTTTGTGGTAGTCTTCATAGATGATATTTTGGTGTACTCTCGCAGCAAAGAGGAACATGCAGGACAACTGAGGACTGTGTTACGGGTTTTACGAGATAGAGAACTTTATGCTAAGTTCTCTAAGTGCGAGTTCTGGATGCCAGAGGTAGCATTCCTGGGTCATATTGTTTCCGCCGAGGGGATCAAGGTTGATCCGGTGAAGATCGAGTCAGTAGCAGCATGGACGACACCGACGAACGTCAAGGAAGTACGTAGGTTTCTTGGCCTAGCCGGTTATTACCGACGCTTTGTGGAGGGATTTTCTGTGATTGCCCGTCCACTCACGAGTCTGTTGAGGAAGACTACCAGATTTATGGTCTGAGCAGTGTATGCAGAGTTTTGAGGAGCTGAAGAGACGTTTGACTTCCGCTCCTATCTTAGCATAGCCAGAGGGCACAACTGATTTTATGGTTTACAATGATGCATCCAAGCTAGGCTTGGGATGTGTATTCATGTAGCGAGGCAGAGTGATTGCATATGCGTCTAGACAACTGAAGGCGTATAAGGAGAAATACCCAACTCATGATCTGGAGTTGGCAGCAGTAGTTCATGCCCTGAAGATTTGGAGACATTACCTGTATGGTGCTACATGTCAGATCTTCACAGACCATAAGAGTGAAGTATATTTTCACGCAGCGGGAATTGAATAACCGCCAGCGTAGGTGGCTTGAGTTGATCAAGGACTTTGATTTGGAGATTTTGTGTCATCCGGGGAAGGCGAACGTTGTCGCCGACGCCCTGAGCAGGAAGACGCCTCGAGAGAAGGCGATTGCGAGACTGACAGTTCAGCCTCAGTTACAGAGAGGCCTTATCTGGCTAGAGTTGGACATCCAGTTTCCTGATGAGGATGTCCGGTTGAGTACTTTAGAGGTTCTTCCTGATCTGTTGAGTGAGATCCAATAGAAGCAGGAGACTTGAGCGACACTAATGAGGATTCGAGAGAGGATGTCCCATGATGAGGCACCACATTTCTCCATAGGAGCAAATGGAGTGATGAGACGCCGCGATCGCGTCTGTGTACCCGCTGATGCGGACTTGCGTCAGAGGATATTACAGGAGGCTCACTATACCCCTTATTCAATACACCCAGGTACGAGTAAGATGGACCAGGATGTGAGATGCTCATATTGGTGGGGAGGACTAAAGCCCGATGTAGCCAGATTTGTGGCACATTGTGCGACCTGTCAGAAGGTCAAGATCGAGCATTGCAGACCTGGGGGTGAGCTCCATCCACTGCCTATACCGCAAAGGAAGTGAGAGGACGTCACCATGGATTTTGTGACTGGGTTGAGACCGAGCCGGAGCTTTAATGCCATATGGGTTATAGTGGACAGACTGACGAAGACGACACGTTTTATCCCTATTCGGAAACTTAGCCAGTGAGCAGATTAGCTGAGGAGTACACTAGACAGATAGTGAGACTCCATGGTGTAACGAGGACAATCGTCTTAGATAGAGATGGGCGATTTACCTCGAGGTTTTGACAGCAGATTCAGACTACCCTGAGGACGAGTTTGCACTTCACTACTGCGTTCCATCCTCAGACAGATGGTCAGTCAAAGAGGACCATTAAGACACTAGAGGATATGCTGCGAGCTTGTGTGTTGGATTGAGGACAAGTGTGGACGGATCATCTCCCACTAGTTGAGTTCTCGTACAACAACAGCTGGCATGCATCGATTGTGATGGTCCCATATGAGGCACTGTATAAACAGAGATGTCGTACGCCGTTATGTTGGGATGAGCCTAGCAGTGTTAGTGGGTTGACGCCTAATCAAATTCAGGATGATGTTGCTCGTGTAGCACTGATTAGAGAGCGGATGCTGGCTGCTCAGAATCGTCAAAAGTCATGTGCAGATAGGAGGCGTAGACCCCTAGAGTTCAGAGTAGGAGCTCATGTGTGGCTGAGAGTGTCTCCGACACGAGGTGTTAGACGCTTTGGCATTAAGGGGAAGTTGAGTCCCCGATATGTCGGACCGTTCGAGATTCTCGATCGAGTTGGGAGCGTAGCATACAAATTAGCTTTGCCTCCGAGATTAGAGGGTCTTCATCATGTGTTTCACGTGTCTTAGCTGAGGGAGTATATACCAGATCCGAGACATATTGTGAGTTATGATGATTTTGTGGTCTTGCCGGACAACACTTTTGTTGAGCACCCGATTGCAGTTCTAGGACGAGGTATGAGACGCCTGCGTTCGAAGGATATTCCGATGTTGAGGATACAATGGTCGAGACAAGGACCTGATGAGGCTACATGGGAGACTGAGGATAGTATTCAGAGGAACTATCTAGAGTTTTACGCCGAGATAGATGTACTTGTAGGATCGACGAGTAGATCTTAGTACTATCTTGGTGAGTGTTGTGATTATGTGCTTATATGCTATGATGTGTTTATTTTCGTGCTAGTTATGATGTGATATATGATCTTATTAGATCTTGATGTGCTAGCGCGATTGATGATTATAGCTGGAGATGGTTATTTCCTCCATGCTATTGAGATACGATTAGGGTTCAGCTGGAGATGGTTATTCCTCCATGCTATTCATGGTGGACATAGTTTCGATGGAGGTGTTTTTCCTCCATACCCTTATGTTATAAGGATGATACAGCTAGAGATGTTTTTCCTCTATGTCTTTGCGATATTATGATGATACGGCTAGAGATGTTTTTCCTCTATTCCTTTGCGTTGTGATGATAGTTTGGCTAGAGATGGTTTTCCTCTATGTCTTGGATAGTATAGTGATCTTGTTGCTGGATATGATGATTTCATCCATGCTTGTGTTTGAGGTTATAGAGTGATTTTGGTTGATACCTTATGAGCGGAGATGTGATACCTCCAATAGAGAGAGTTATACCTCGGCATATGGGTCCGAGAGGTTTTAGGATTGCACAAGTTTCGGGACGAAACTTGTTTTTACGGGGGTGAGATGTAAGAGTCTTTAGAGCTGAGCTAGGACTTAGCCGCCCCTACGGGTCCAGAGGGCCGCCCCTACGGCTCAGGGAACCGTCCCTGCGGTTTACTGCGGATGCAACCGGTTTTGTTGACCCTTTTGACCATGCTTTACCTTCTCTTCCCTTAAAACCTTTCCTTACCTTAGGATGAAGGGTTTCTTCATTCTTCATCTTCTCCAGCTACCCTCACGTTCTTCTTTCCTCCTTTCTTTCCCTTGATCTTGTTCTTGAGTTCTTCTTGGTTTGGAGGAGAAAGTTGTGTGGTTTTGTTGATGTTGATGAGGTTGTTTGTTGTTGCTGAGCTTGAGAGCCAGCTGAGGGTGTAGTGTTGATCACTTCTTTGGCTTAGGATCACAGCTGTGGTGAGTTGCTCTTCTTCTTTCTTTCTTCTTTCTTACTTCCTTTGATTCCTTTCATTCTTCCTTAGCTTAGGATTGGATCTCCTAGGATACATATTGATGTTTGTATGTATATGTATGTGTATGATTGTGGTTGTTGAATGATAAAGAATTGAAATCATTGTGTGAAGAGTGGAAGAGAAGTCGGGGATCACGTTCTGCACTGTCGCCGCCCCCGCGCCAGTAAGCCGCCGCCCTTGCGGGACAGTGTCACCGCACCCGCGCCTCAGTGCCGCCGCCCCTGTGGCCACGGTCACCGCCCTTGCGTGGGAGTGTCTCCGCACCTGCGCCTTCCGTCACTTTTCCCTTGCGTCTCTTCTGTCACGCAGGTGCGTCTTGTACTGGACCTACTAGAGTAGTATAGATCCTTTTCTTTCATAGTATGAGGGAATTAGTAGCATGCTAGGTATGTGTATGAGGATAGGATGAGGATGATTATGGTATCGATAGGTGCCGGTTATAGCTTTGAGGTTTAGTAGATTATCGAGGTTTATAAGTTGGATATGATCCTTATGGATCCCTTGGGTCTAGGATTGACCCCTTTGATTGATAGGTGATTTAATATCTCTTTATGCCTTGTTATTAGGCAGTGTTGTCCTCCAGATTGGAGTTGATCGTGATTGAGAGTATTCCGAGGTTGAGTTAAGTCCGTAGGACTTACTTAGCTACCATCCTTATATTGGATGTTTGCATGAGTGGTGTTTGTTTTATGTTGTATAGCATGCGATGTTGATTATTACCGACCTATGGTTTAGTGGCCGCCATTATAGTTGCTGTGACAACTTGCCCTTTCATCCCGGAGAGGAGTCTTGGAGGTTCTCTGTAGTCAGGCCAGATCTGATATACGGGACGGGCACTTACCATTCCTTATGGTATACGGGAAGGTGCTCCTATACCAATCCAGCTGGCTATAGCACTCAGAGGCGAGGATTATATATTCCTCGTGTCACCTATCTTCATATACATATATTTATACGATTGGAGTGTTAGACTTTATAAAGATAATTAACCGGGTAAATGTGTGACAGCATGATTATGTTTTTATGATTCCCTGACTTGTGTCTGTTCTTATGCATTATCTTATATACGTATGGTTAGCTAACGGTTTTATACCGTGTTGTAGATGCTTTGCAGGTTAGGAGAACTACAGATTGATACAGATGGGGTGATCCGCTGAGGGCTCCGCACACTAGGTTTATGCGAGGGTTATGGGACATTTTGTATGTACAGATATATGTTTTTGGTTTGTACTCAACGGTACTTCTGTAAACCTTTTGATATGTGTATATTATAATTTGATGTTTGGTTTTAATCTATCTGTGCCTTGTTGTAAGATCTAGTGAACTTGTTGTCATGCTAGGGTCAGGATCCATTGTGAGATCCTAGCCTAGTAGCGCCCCGAGTCCTACGGATTTGGGGTGTTGCATGATCGCTGCTTGCGGGAACTCCATGATATACCATTTGAGGTTGTGTATGCGGCAACGAAACTAGCAACTTCAGTTGACAGTGTGCCAAGTAGAGCCCCGTAGACAAGTTTGTCTTGACGTATGTAGGTTTTATATGCCGGATTTATTGTGCTGCTGTTTGGTAGGGTTTGTTCCGGTGCAGTTGTTGTGCCTAGCACATACCCCTCATACCCTCTAGATCGAAACCTTTAAGGGTTGCTAGAATGGCTTGTTTCCAATTGAAGTAATTGGATGGGACGAGTTTGAATATTTGTGAGAACGACAATGGTAAATGCATATATGGTTTTTCTGGTTCGTAAGGATTAGCTAAGGAAGAGGCATATTCAGTCATGATAATTGTAAATGCGAGTAGGTTTTGTTTTGATTGTGTAGGCCGGATCTTCAATCTGAAACCATGAGAAAATGAAGACTGAACTTATATTTCATTATGATCAAGGACATACGAATATATACAAGAGAGGGAGAGCGTAGTAGACTAACAGACCCTAAGATCTCTCTAACAGATAAGATTTGAGATATTAACAACCGAAGACTAAATCAAATCTGTTTACTAATACTTATATCGTATATAGCTACTGTATTAAGATGTAGATAACAACACTAAATTAAATTTGCTAATCTTCCCAAGTATAACTTAATAAATATTCTTATAAGTTTTCAACCCAAATTATCTTAAATATTTTAAACAATAACTTGATCAAAGTCGAAAGACAAACAAAACAAAAAAGGAAGATAACCCACGGGATTGTTGATGCAATTCGAGTATAAACTCGATTCTGCAAGATATCGAGAAGGTAGATCCAATCCTACTCATTCCTCCTAGAATGGCCTATCTGATCAAAGTCGAAAATCATTCTTGTAACATTTCCTCCTTTGTCGATCCACCGTTGAGCAAGGTGGCATGTTTCATGGTATTTGTTAATACTGTGTATAATCCTAGGCAATCCTCTTAGTATGGCCTATATGATCTTGGCTTTGTCCCCTTCAATTTGTTGATATAACTTGCTGGGTTGACTGCTAGAAGTAAACTCCCCATAAGAGTATCACCCAACTTGTTTTGTCATATGTCCGACTCACATAAAATCACGTCTCCTACTCTTTGAGCATTGACCATACCTCTCATCAACGACATATCTTCGTAACGTAGAAGTCCAACAACTACGAAACAACGACAACGCCCATCCATTCAGACCCCTGATTAGCCCAGGTTTGTCACCTCCTCCTCCTTCACAGGTTTTAACAAACACCAACTGTACTTCTTAGACGGAGGGTAATTGCCCACAAACCTTATGGACAGGATAATACATATGTGGATAATTGGGCTCTTATATGTAAATATGAGAATAAAGTGGGACACGGATGCAATAAGTGTTTCTGTTACCGGTTGTTATCGAAAGGGTATAAAATCCCCAATGTAACAGTACTACAGAGCATAATATTTAGTCATTCTATTTTCATTAAAATGGTATTAGAGCACGAAGGTTAATCTTCAGCTTTTGTACTTCTCTTTTGCAATTAGATTCGATTGCAGATTAGCTTGTTTTTCATATGTGATTCAATTCATAATCACATATTCTTCTCTCATTCCTATGCGATTCTGCTTACAATTGTATCTGTTTTTTCTCTTTCTTCGTAACCATACATACACATAATCACCTCATGGAGAGATCTATGCCTGGAAACACGAACGATCCGTTGTATCTTGCTACTTGAAATAATTCAGGTATTCAGCTAGTATCTACATTGTTCGATGGATCGAATTTCTTAACCTGGAAAAGGAACATTAGAATGGCGCTTGGCACTAAGATCAAATTAGGTTTCATTGATGGATCTTGCTCGAAACCTAAAGATGATGAGGATAACATAGCGAGATGGATTCGTGCCGATTATATTGTCAGATGCTGGATAATCCCTCGATGAAGAAAGATTTGGCACCAAAATTTTCATACGTTGAGTCTGCAAAGGAACTCTGGGATGAGATTGCTGAGCAATTTGAAATATTCAATGCACCTCTTGTATATCAGAGTCACAAGGATCTAGCTAATATGAAGCAAGAAAATACGACGGTAGCCATGTATTACAGCAAACTCAAGAAACTTTGGGATGAACTCTAAAGTCTTGAGGCCTTGCCTTCTTGTAAATGTAGAGGGATTGCACATTGCACATGTGAGATCCTCAAGAAGCCGAACGAAAGAGAGACAAAATCAAGACTCATGCAGTTCTTGATGGGGTTAAATGATCGGTTTGATCATATTCGTAGCACTATCTTGTCTTCTGAGCCTTTTGCCTTCCATTAATAGAGTTTTTCATATTTGGGTTCAAGTTGAAAAGCATAAAGAGATCATTGTTGTTAGTATTATACCCCCTATGCATCATGAAGCTTTGACAGTTGATTGAAATTCGAATTATAGACAAGCTGTGGAAGCAAGATAGATTTTGGGAAGGACAGGGCTAACAGAAAATGTGACCACTGCCATGAGAAAGGTCACTTTGAGGAGAGTTGTTTCAAACTGATTGGCTATCCTGATTGGTATAGGCCTAAATCTGAGGGAACTGACACAACAACACCTCCTCGAGGGTCTGGCTCTTTTGTTGCTAATATTATTGAGGTTCCTGTTTCTAATTCTCCTTTGGAAAATATTGAGGATGTTATCGAAGGTTTAGATCAAACCTTAATTGGTGTCTGCATTTTTTCAAGAAGTTGTGAAGATGATGCAAAACGATAGCACCAATTCCACATCTATTACACCATCTAGTTCTGTCAATTTTGAAGGTAATTTGATAGCTTTTCTTGCTCATACACATTCCATATCAATTTCTTGGATCATCGACTCCGGAGCTTTTTATCATATTTCGTGTTGTAAAGAGTTATTCTTTGAAAGTTATTCTCTTGCAAGGCCAATATTCATTGGTTTGCCAGAGAGAACTATCAAAGAAGTAGTTCAAGTGCGCACTATTCCTTTATCTTCATCTCTTGTGCTTCGAGATGTCTTATCATTGCTAGATTTCAGGCACGTACAATTTACTATTAGTGCCTAAAATAGTTGAAGATCCTGCTTATGAAGCTTCTTTTAACTCTTCCACTTACACGTTTCAAGACCTTACTAGTAAGAAGGTTCTTGCCATTGGCCACAAAGATGGAGGATTGTACAAGTTTTCCATTGATTGTCTTTCTCTACAGTCTACTTCAGCTCTTGGAGTTTTATCCTTTGACAATAAGAATGTGCCTTTGATGCATGCTAGACTAGGTCATTCCTCTATATGCAAACTAAAGAATTTGGATAATTGTAATATTACACATACAACTGTTATTGATTGTGCTACTTGTGTGCTAGCTAAAACAACACAAGTTTCCCTTTCCACATAGCATATCTTATGCTAAGAATCCTTTTGCTCTTGTTCACCTTGATATTTGGAGACCCTATCATACTAAGTCTTTGTGTGGTGCTAGATACTTCCTTATTGTTCTAGATGATCACACTAGGTCTACATGGACCTTTTTTTTATGTCTGATAAGCTATAAATTTATAGACTTGTGTCTGATTTCATGATGTATGTCAAAACTCTGTTTCACTGCTCCATTCATTGCTTTAGATCAGACAATGGAGCCGAATTTATACAACATAACATGCAAGACCTATTTCGACAGCATGGCATCTTGCATAAAAAATTAGTGGCTTATATGCCACAACAGAATGCTAGAGTGGAAAGAAAACACAAGCACCTACTGGAGACAACAAAGCAATCAAATTGCATGGTAATCTACCTATTGAGTACTGGGGGAGAGTGCATTCTGGCAGCTACTTACCTCATTAATTTAATGCCATCTTTTGTCCTGAACTGGAAGATGCCTTATGAACTCTTGCATAATCAGAAAGAATCCTATGATCATCTTCAAGTTATAGGATGTCTATGCTACTCTTTAATCCCTTTTCATGACAAACTTTATCCTGTTTCCAAGCCCTATGTCTTTAGACGATACCCTCATGGTCAGAAGGGTTATAAGCTCCTTGATCTGCACTCTCAAAAGTTGTTTGTTAGCAGACATGTCATCTTTAAAGAAGATCAGTTTTCTTTTCGATTTCCTTCCTCTAGTATCTCCTTCTATTGATCATGATGGTCATCTTACAGATCATCCCTTATCCACATCATCTCCTTCTTTTGGTCCCCCTATTCCTGTCTCTTTCACTTCAAATCATCATCTCTTAATTTTGTTCCAATTCCTGCAGTTCCAAATTTCTTCCTTTGTGGAACCTAGAAGATCTACTCATGTTTCACACAAGCCTTCTAGACTCCATGACTATCTTTGTGCTTCTATCTCTCTCTCTCCTATTACCAACACAATCATTGCTTCTCTTCAACAGTACAATCATGATCCTGAATTCATTCACTTTTATTGCATCATGCCTTTTGTTTTTTAGCCTTCTCATTATGGCCAGGACAAAGATCATCCAGTTTGGATAGAAGCTACGTAAAAAGAACTTTCTACTCTTAAAGACAATCATACATGGATACTTACTACACTTCCTCCGGCCATAAAGCTAAGCCATTGGTTCAAAAATGGTTTACAAAGTCAAATATAACCTGGACGGTTCTGTTGAAAGGTGTAAACCAAGGCTGGTTCCCAAGGGTTATAATCAGATCAAAGATAAATATTATAAACAAACCTTTTCTCCAGTTGCTAAGTTCACAACTATCAGAGTTATCGTAGCACTTGCAATAACTCAATCTTGGCCTTTGCATCAGCTTGATATCAATACTGCTTTTTTGCATGATTTCTTGGATGAAGAAGTGTATATGACACCTTCCCAAGGTTATACTCGGGTTGTTCAAGGTCAAGTGTGCCATTTAAAGAGATCTCTCTATGGTTTAAAACAAGTAAGTAGATAGTGGAACGTTGAACTCACAAAGGCCTTATTACATCTTGGATTTCTTCAATCCAAACATGATTACTCCATCTTTGTCAAGCATAATCCATCAGAATTACTATTTCCTTAATTTATGTTGATGATATGCTTCACTGGTAATCTTTCTTCTGCAATTCAACTTGTCATAAATGCTCTTGACAATGCTTTTACAATCAAAGATTTGGGCCTAGCTCGATTTTTCCTTGGCATGGAAAAATCAGAGAAAGTATATCCTTGACATCCTTCATGATGCTCATTTACAAGACTGTAAGCTCACTTCATTTCCGATGCAGAGGAACCTCAAATTGACTCTTGATTGTGGTGAAGTCTTCTCTGATCCGAGGCTTACAGGAGATTAATGGAAAGTTGTTATATCTCTCTCTCACAAGGCCTGATATTTCATACTATGTGCAACAGTTAAGCTAATTCTTATCGTCTCCTCAGTTGCCTCATTGGCATGCTGCTCTATACCTCCTTAGATATCTCAAAGGCAATGTCAGTCATGCCTCGTTTTATCCAGCTGAAATAACTCATAACATCACAAGTTACAGTGATGTTGATTGGGGCTCTTGTGCCTTCACCTGCCAATATGATCTATTACTAGTTATTGTTTTTTTTTGGCAAAGCCTTGGTGTCTTACAAAATCAAAAAAGTAAAAGATTGTCTCCAAGTCCTCTGCGGAAAGTAAATATCAAGCAATGTCAACAACCACCAATGAAATTGTGTGGCTTGAAGGTCTTCTATATGATCTTCATATTCCAGTCTCTCTTCCCATTCCATTACATTGTGATAATAAGGTTGCACAACACCTTACTTCTAACCCTGTGTTTCAAGAGTGAACCAAACACTTGCGTCTTGACTGCCATTATGTTCATGTGGAGGTGCAGAAGGGTTTCATTCAGAGAGTCCATGTTAGCTTTTCCCTTTAACTGGTTGATATCTTCATCAAAGCTTTAAGAGAACATCAACATCATTTTCTTACTGTCAAGCTTGTTCTTGCTTCCACTTGTCCAACTTGAGGGGGGTGTATGGACAAGATAATACAAGTAGATAATTGGGCTCTTATATATAAATATGAGGATAAAGTTGAACACGGATGTAATAAGTGTTAGTTTACAGGTTGTTATCGAAGGGTATAAAATCCCCAATGTAACAAGAGCACAACATTCAGTCATTCTGTTTTCATTAAAAAACCGCACCAAGAGGAATTCGATATACCTGAACGTGCGTCTAGTGTTGATGCTAATGGAGAAAAGAGAGACAACTTCAAGACTGGAGAAGATAAGCAATCCTATGGAGGAACATTGATCAGAATAGATGACTCAACAAGAACTGTTGCTCGACAACTTCTGGGAACCATCGGTGCATGTGCATTCATTGAATGTAGTCTTCGTGATTCTGAGCGGGAAGTCCTGAACAATGGTGGCACTAGCTTACTTGCAACGTCCATGACAGAGAGGGTCTTGGAGGACCCCGGACGGCGTGGTCTCAAATACAAGAAAAGTCAAAACCATAGAGATATAAATTTGATTTCTAAAAATTAGAGTTTCAATTTTCCTTGAATAATATTGTAAATGATAATGAAAGGGTAAACAACAAAAACACATACTAATTAATCTGTGTGGATTAATGTACAGTGAGCAAATAAAGCCTGAGTTCCAACAAGAAACATGTTCCACTAAACTAATTATTATCACATGTGAATATGTGATCATACATATTAGTATGTGTTTTTGTGTTTAGCTTTCCATTATGATCACATGTGCTCGTGTATTAGACACTTTTAAGATTTCTGGCGAGTCTATTCCTAGTAAATTGAAATTCTAACTGTTCCTTCAATACTCAAAATTTGGATCACGGTGGTTTCAACTTCTACTGTGCTTGCGTTGCTTTCTTTTGAAATGTCTTGTGATCTATGATATGTTCTACATCATACAACAATGATTCTCTCTTGGAGGTCGATCATATCATGAATTGCTTGTGTTTGTGTCAACTTTGTCTGCAGGACTACTAAAAATTAAGAATTGTATCGTCAAAGAGAGCTTTGGTGACGGATCGACACAATGGCATGGTTCATTAAAAATGCTCATTCAGAATTTACAGCTCATAGAGCATGCCAACTTTGAGAAGCTTCTCCCTTGGAACATCATATACTTTATCTGTCCGCTTCAGATTCTTCTTCATGAAACTGTATCCATAGTTAATGGCAATTTTCTTCCACACACTCGACCCTTTAGCTGCAATCACCTCTCCCTCCCCCATCAGATGGACAACTCCGGCCTTCTCCGCCACCTCCACCGCCTCCACCACTGCATCCGCCTCCTTTTTCCGCCTCTCCTCCTCCTCATCCACCCTATTCGCAACGCCATCTCCTAAATTATTATCGCTCTCGCCTCTCTCGACCATTTTCAAAAATGACTCCTGCCTCACGAAATCCTTAATGCGGACGACGAGGACACGCTCAAAATAATCTCTTTGATCGTGGAGATCGGTGTATCCATACCTAACACGCAACGAAACACGAGATAGTCTTCCTTGACATGAACCCTACGAAACAAGAAACGCTCCTCTACCGGAACCTTGCTAATTGGAAGAGACTTGAATGAAACGAACACTAAAACCGAGTGGAGTGCTGGTATATTAGTTGCGTAGTGCTTGAAGATCGGCGGGATCCCGTGAGCCAGCTCCGAGTAGAAGATAGCAATACCCGGGACCATAAATACGGTTGGGCGAGTCATCAACTCTTGCAACTGCTCATTAGAGACTTTCTGGTTTATCTCGTAATAGTACCGATTTCGGTACACATAGTTCCACACCACCATGATTAACATCAAGAAGCAAGCTAATGTGAATGGAAAGTAACCGCCTTCCGTGAACTTGTATAGGACAGAACTTAGGTAAGTGTACTCAACTGATAAGATGATTGCCACATACGCAATTGCGAATGCTATGTGCTTCTTCCATATCAAGATCATCACCAGAACCATGTACACTGAAGTGATCGTCTCCGCCAACACCACCGCGATTCCATATGCATTCCCAATCTTTTCGGCGGTTTGAAGATAAGGGTGACACAAACACAAGCGATCATAAGGAAGTAATTGACCTCCGGTATGTAGACTTGACCTTCATATTTAGGCGAAGTATGAACAACCGAGACCCGCGGAAAACAACCAAGGGAGAGAGATTGTTGGATAATGGAGAATGTCCCCGGAGATCATCGATTGACTTGCTATGATTGTTGCTAAAACAGCCACAACAAACATAGGCCAGTACATGGGGCCTAATTTTAATAAAATCCCAAGTCAAATGCAATTATAGTCATCCATACTCTTAGGTAATTAGGTTAATTAGGGTTTGAATTTACCGGGAATAGCCTTGTAATAAGTCTGGGACACATCCTCTGGATGGTGCCTTAGATACGAGGCCTGACCGGCGTAAGTGATCATAATGGAAGGATAAACTACACAACATGTACTAATCTGTATGGATCGTACAGTGAAGTGAGCAAGATCTGCAAAGAGAGCTTCCGTTCCTGTTATGCAAAGGAGGACCCCTCCAAGGGAAATCCAAGCTTCTTTTCCGTTTCTTCCAAAGTAGTCGTAAATGAAACTCGGGTTGAGTGCTTTGATGACTTTTGGGTCATATTCGAAGAAGTTGTATAGGCCAATTCCAGTATTTAGGATGAACCATATCAATATAATGGGAGAGAAACTATACCCAACTTTGTTCGTGCCTAACCTCTGGACTGAGAAGAGTAAAACGATAATGGCTACTGTGATCCACACCACTCTTTCTGCGACAAAACATGTATTATTTGTAAATTAAATAATAATAAATAAGATTAAAAAAAAAGAGATTTGGGCTGAAATAAAGAGAAAAGGTTATTACCATCTGTCATTGCAGGAGTGGCTAATTTGATCCCTCCAACAGCTGATAAGACTGTAATTAATTAAAGATCATCTCAGTGAGTAGATTGAAGATGGAAGTTAAAATCACACACAACGTCTAAACAAAGGCAAAATACCTGACATGGAAGGAGTGATGATGCCATCACTAATAACCAAAGAAGTGGAAAACATGGTGATGAAGAGAAGGGCAAATCTGGAACAACTGTTGTTTTCAAGGGCAGATTTGAGACGATAGGAACAATCGAGGCGCTCCTCAGGGAGTGGCAGGTTGTAATTTGATACCTTCACATCCTCCGTTTGTGTACTTGGCAACAAGCCTACTTTTACATGGCGACATAACAGAGAGTATAACGCAAATGTCCCTCCTACAATTTTGAATACATTATTCTCCTTGTAATTTATTTTTTATAAACAAGGTACTTTAATAAAAAAACAATGATTCGTTAACGTACCGTTGCCATTATCATTAGCGTGTAAAACGATGAAAACATATTTAACGATAGGCAAGAGGGTAAATGTGTAGATAATAAGAGAAAGAACTCCAAGAATATCATCCTTGTTTTTAATGCCTTTGCCGAATGCTCCTGCAAACATAAAAGGAGATGTGCCAAATCTCCGTACACAACCCCTAGGCTTTGAAATGCTAGTTGAAGTACGATTGCCCAACTCAACACCTAATTCAAAAGCCGTTGTTAAGTTTCACGATCACTCATAATGAGAGTCTCTGAACATTAAAAATTATTTTAACTTAAGAAATTAAATAATTTTATGTTTATTTTATCAAAGTAACTTAATAAAAGGAATTTATAACTTTAGAAAAAGACAATACATATAATTAATATACAATATTTCAAATGATTTATAGTTTACAGTTTGTTTAAGAAGTTAATAACAACTTAACAAAAAAAAAAAGTACTCACGTTTAAAATAATGTATAACAGGGATAGGTTATTTTTAAAAGGAAGATGTTCAGTGAAATATCAAAATACTAAATAAATGTATTTATTTATATAATATTATTTTTTCTATTTTTATAAAACTTTTATATATTTACTAGTCTTGATTAGTGAGAGATCTTAGTCTTCAATTTAGATTAATAGCTCTATGATGAAGTTTATTGAAAATTACACTGGAACGGGATCTCCATAATTAGTGCATGAAAATTACAAACAATGATTAGGATCACACATCGCCTTATATTCTCTCCTAGTAGAGATGTTTCTTCTAGAAAAAGAAAATTTAAAAAAAACTGAGATCTATACCTTGGGATTATGACTGTGATGGCTTTTGACGTTGGCAGATTCCACGTCGAGGGAATCATGACGGCGTAATATTTGAGACGGCGCCTCCTCACGGTTGTTAGTGTCTCCGACATTTGAGGTTGACATTCGGAGAGGAAGTAGCCAAAGGCCAGGGAGAGCGCCGAGTGAAGAAAGAGTTTTATATCACCGAGCCACTTTCTTTGTAGTAGCTCGACAGTTACTCGACTCAGGTCTGAGAATGGTATCTATATAGGACAAGGGAAGAAAGAGTTTTATATCACTAAAACAACTTGTTTGTGCGACCGACACGGAGTAACTACAATTCTTTACCACAAATAGACACAAAAAATTTAGCATCTACATGAACATGTCAAAACATGAGCTCTTATATTGATTGTTGCAAGTTATTTCCTAGATTATTGGTTGTTGCGAGTTATTTTCCTAGATGAGTGCTTTGAGGCATTTGTAGCATGTGAAACAAGCCTCTCACGTTGTTCAACTGGCAACAGAAAAACATTGGCAGACTTAAGTGTTTTCCTTAAAATTTTCCTTTATTATTACTATTCATTGGATAGACTTTGATCAATTATTGACTCGTGTATATATGATGATGTATTATCTGTTTGGCATCTACGTGACCATGTTAAAATTAATTTTTATTCATTTATTTAAAAAAATTAGATTAAATTTATATTTATAGTTTTAATCTTATAATTTTGTTTTTTTTCATTCGGAATAATCGATGAAACCACCACTTAATCATGAAACGAAACAACGGTTATTGTTATGTTAATAATCAACAGGTTATACATATAGTTACTACAACTTCAACTTCTGTCAACAGGTTATACATATAGTTACTACAACTTCAACTTCTTGTACCATTTATCCCTATACACATATACTTGAATGCCTATACATTAGTTGGTGGCTTAGGACTTGTTTGATAGTCTCCTCTTAACCCTAGGTATAAAAGCTTCGCTGTGAAACTTTGGAGCTACTGTACAAGCCCTCGGCCGATTCTGAGTTCCTCTTCTCCAAGAAGCGAAAGAGAGAAAGAGAGAAGAAAAGAGAGAAAAGTGAGAAGCGATCTTGTGTGTTTCGTGGGAAGATCAGATTTGGATCACAAGCTTCACTGGAAGCTTGTATCTAGTTGCGTTGGCATCATCTGGCTTCTGTTATCTTACTGTTCTTGTTGAGTTTTCTCTTGATTAGGGTTTTATTGGTCTTGATTTGAAGTTGTTGTTACTTGTAATCGTACGTTCTATCTACCTAGTGGATTGGGACGGATTTCCCCTCCTGAAATCACGCAGATTAGGGTTTAACCCGAACTACGTCACCAAATCTTGTTTGTTGGTTTGAATCGTTGTTTTTTAGCAAGATCACTCTAGATCTGTTGTTTTTGTCGAAACATGTTCATATCTAGTTTATCAATTTGGTATCAGAGCTTTTATAGTCTTTTAAAGAACTTTGAAACCCTAGTTTGTGTTCTGTGAGTCTGAAAAACTTTGATCCTGTCTTTGCTTCTGCTGATGATCTTACTCTTCGAGTCAAAAAGTGTTTTACTAGTCTTTTGTGCCTTTTAAAACCTTTTGCCACCAAACAAACACTCTGAGATTGAGAAACTTTAGTGTTCGCAATCTTGTTTTTGGTTTTCTGCTTTGAAAAAGTCAAAGAAAAATAGTATCTGACATCTGGGATCTTGTTCTTGTGAACAAGGGCTATGTCAAAGAACACAGTCCGGATAATGCCCTATGATAGCACTTCAGATTTTGCCATATGGCAGCTGAAGTTGAGGGCTATTCTCATTAGAGAAAAATGTTGGAACACTGTCCAGGGAAAATTCCCAGTTGACACTTCACCCGACAGAAAGGTGGAGCTGGAGGAGCAAGCACACTCTGAAATATTCATAAGGCTATCTAGTGATGTAGCCCGACAAGTTGTAATTTTACTGATCCCTCTCTGTTATGGAAAAAATTAGAGGATTTGTACCTTAGAAAATCATTGCCTAGTAGAATATCTTTGCTATGTAAACTGTTTAATTTTAGAATGGATGTTCACATGTCTCTGCAAGATAACTCGGATATATTTCTGAAATTAACTCAGGATTTAGAAAGATGCAATGATAAAATCTCTGATGATCATGCTGCTATTCTTTTGCTAAACTCTTTGCCTGCTCAGTTTGATAACTTTAAAGATGTTATACAATATAGTCAAGATGAAATATCTAAGGATAAGATTCTTGAGTCAATTGTCCAGAAAAATGAAAGCATGAAAGTGTTTAAGATTAAATCTGGAAATAAAAATGAAAATCAGACTGAAGCTCTTGTGTTTAAAGGTAAAAAGAATTTTAAAAGAGAAAATGATAGAAAGAAAATTTTCTCTAAGGACAAATCTGAAAATAAAGATCATAAAGATAAATCTAATAAGAAGTGCTTTTATTGCAGTAAACTGGAACATTTCATAGATGAATGTAGAAAGAAAAAGAAAGATGAGTTAGAAAACAAAGATAAAAATGTTCACTCTGCTTCTGTCTTTGAGTATGATTATCCCTGTGAACTTTTACTTTGCTCCAGTTTACAGATTAATAATAATAATAAAAGCATGTGCTCAGATTTATCTTGTGACATTTACTGCTCTAATAACCTGCTTATGTGTGACTTTATAAACCATGCTCATAATAATAACTCCTGGATTTTAGATTCAGGGTGTACTATGCATGCTACATCTAATAAGCATTTGTTTAAAAATCTGCATTTATATGATGGTGGTGATGTAATGCTAGGAGATAATTCCTCTTTAGCAGTTAAAGGCATAGGAAATATTCCTATGATTATGCATGATGGTAAAGTTAGAATCTTACAAAATGTAAGATGGGTACTTAAGCTTAGAAGAAACTTGTTATCAGAATCTGTTTTTGATGATCTAGGTTGCACTATACACACTAAAAATGGGGTTAGACAAGTCAGTAGGCATGGAGTTGTCTTAGTTAAGAGTGTTAAAAAGGGTGGGTTGTATCATGTTGTTACCTCATCTGAAATCAACCTAACTAAAGATAAAAATCCTATGACTTTAGAGCAAACTGTCCTATTACATAATAGACTAGGACATATAGGAAACAGGGGTTTACAAAGCCTTTATAAACAAGGCTTGCTAGACTAACAACCTACTACCATAAGCTTCTGTGAGAGTTGTATAATGGGTAAAAAATCCAAACATAGTTTCACTACCTCTAGTTACAAAGCTGAACACCCTTTAGAGTATGTTCACTCTGACCTATGGGGGTCTGCACAGGTTGACACTGTAGGAGGAAAGAGATATTTTATCTCTTTTCTAGATCACTTTTCCAGAAAAATCTGGATATATCTTTTAAAAACTAAAGATGAGTCCTTTGAAACTTTTAGAAATTGGAAAGCCCTAGTTGAAAATCAAACAACACATAAACTCAAATGTCTTAGAACAGACAATGGTCTTGAGTTTTGTAATAATGCGTTTAACTCATTCTGTAAAGTGGCTAGCATCAGGAGACACTTGACTGTCCCAGATACCCCACAACAGAATGGTAATGCTGAAAGAATGAATAGAACCTTGCTTGAAAAGGCCAGATGTATGTTAGTCAGTTCTGGCTTAAAGCCAGCCCTATGGGGTGAAGCTTCACAACAACAACTTACCTCATTAATTGATCTCCCTCCTCTGTAATTGACTTTAAAACTCCTCAGGAAATGTGGACTTCCAGGAAACCCAACTTATCATACCTTAGACCTTTTGGATGCACTGCCTATGCACACATAGTGCGAGGTAAGCTGCAACCAAGGGCTACAAAGGGAGTTATGCTTGGTTATCCTGAGAACATTAAAGGGTATAAAATTCTTTTAATTCAACCTGGAGGTTACAAGGTGATCACTTCCAAGAATGTCACTTTCAATGAAACTGAGTTTTACTTTAAAGAAAAACTAACAACAAATACTGAGCCTACAGGTGATAAAGGTGAAGTGCCTATACACTTCTACACTCCCAGTGAAGCTCCACATAATACTGAGGTGGAGTTTGACATAGGAGACTACTCTATTGAGGGTTCTGAGGAACCTAATGAAAGCTTGGAGCACAATATCAGCTCACAAGCAAACAATGGAGATTCTCATTCTGCAATGAATGATCACACAGCTACTGAGCACATACAACCATTAAGGGAGGGTAATTCTGATCCTTTCTTGTCTAATAATAGTTCTCTTGATAATATAGTGTCTAATGATCATGCTTCTGATGTGAATGATATAAATGATATGTCTGATAAGCATGCTTCATCTTCATCTATTTCTGATGCTTCTGAAAATACTAAAAATTATCAACTGACTAGGGACAGATTGCCTAGAACTATTATACCTAATAGAAAGTATCATGCTGCTAATGTTGTTGAATATGCTCTGTTGACTGCTAATGTTGTGTCACATCCTTACACTCTTGAGACTTATGAACAAGCTATTAGTTGTCCTGATGCTAAGAAATGGGTGATTGCTATGAATGATGAAATTGCCTCTATGCATGCTAATAGTACTTGGATTTTGTCTGATAAGCCTGAAAAATCTAAACTCATACAGTGTAGATGGATTTATAAAATAAAAGAAGGGACAAATATAGATGAGCCAACCAGATTTAAAGCTAGATTAGTTGCTAAGGGTTTTACACAGAAAGAAGGTCTTGATTATAATGATATCTTTGCTCCTGTGGTTAAGTACAAAACTCTAAGACTTTTACTTGCGATTGTTGCTGTCTATGATTGGGAATTAGAACAGATGGATGTTAAAACTGCTTTCTTGCATGGTGACTTAGTTGAAACTATATATATGTCTCAACCAAAAGGTTTTGTTGATATAGATAGACCCAATGCTGCATGTTTGCTTAAAAAATCTATCTATGGTCTAAAACAGTCTCCACGACAGTGGAACTTGAAATTTGATGCTTGTATGATCAAACTGAGATTTATTAGAAGTGAATATGATACTTGTCTGTATTTTAAGAACATTAAAAATCATGCTCCTTTGTATGTTTTACTATATGTTGATGATATATTGATTATTTCTTCTTCTAAAGCTCTCATTACTGGTGTTAAGCATGATCTTAAAAATAATTTTGATATGAAAGACCTTGGAAATGCTAAGAAAATATTAGGCATCAATATCATAAGAGATAGGCCTAATAAGACCATGTTGTTATCCCAAACTAATTATGTTCAAAAGGTGTTAGTTAAATTTCACATGGAAAATTCTAAACCTGCACATGTTCCCTTAGGAGGGCACTTAGAGTTGTCTAAAAGGGATTGTCCTACTTCTCCTGAAAGTAAAGCAAAAATGTTGAATGTACCTTATGATATTGTTGTTGGTTCTTTGATGTATGTTATGCTTTGTACTAAACCTGACCTAGCTTTTGGTATTAGTGTTCTAAGTAGGTTCATGTTTAATCCTGGTTTGTTACATTGGGATGCTATGAAGTATATCCTGAGATACTTGAATGGAACCAAAAATAAGTGCTTAGTTTATAAAAAACACAGTTTTGTTGATGAGTTGTGTGGGTATGTTGACTCTGACTATGCTAGTAATAAAGATAATAGGAAATCTACTACTGCTCTGTTTTTTACTTGGGCAGGCAATTGTTTTTCCTGGAAATCTCAACAACAGTCTGTGGTTGCCTTATCTTCAACTAAAGCTGAATATATGGCTGCCACTGAGGCTGCCAAAGAAGCTACTTGGCTTAAAGGTTTAACTTGAGGAAATTGATAATAAATCCTATATACCTGTTATTAATATTGATAGTCAAAGTGCTCTTTATCTCTGTAAGGATCCTATGTATCATGAAAGAACTAAGCATATTGATGTTAGGTTTCATTATATTAGAAAGAAAGTGAAACACGAGCACATAATTGTACAGAAGATTAAAGGTGATCTAAATCCTTCTGACTTTGGTACTAAGATTGTCACTGCTGATAAATTTGCTTACTGTAGGAATTTTCTACATATCTATGATGTACACTGAGATATGTGGAGCTATGGATTGATGAAGGACAGGAGAGCCACCAGTCCACTACTGGAAGATAGAACTGTGATACCTGTTGATTAGGAGGGCATATTGTTATTTTCATAATCAACAGGTTATACATATAGTTACTACAACTTCAACTTCTTGTACCATTTATCCCTATACACATATACTTGAATGCCTATACATTAGTTGGTGGCTTAGGACTTGTTTGATAGTGTACAAGAGCACTTAAAATGTTAAGTGATTTCTGACATGATTCAAACATAACCTAAGATGCAACAAATGTGCATGGTGATCTTGTATATTGTGCCATTATGGGAAACTTAATAAGTTTCGGGTGTTATATGTATATATGTGTAATCTGTGGGTTAGCCGTTGTAATTTCATGTTAGCTGGGCCTTTTGTGTTGCTGGGCTAGTTTGATCCGTCTCCTTGCTGGATTAATGAAATCACGTGATGTCTTCACGTGATGTTGCCGTGTCCTCTTAACCCTAGGTATAAAAGCTTCGCTGTGAAACTTTGGAGCTACTGTACAAGCCCTCGGCCGATTCTGAGTTCCTCTTCTCCAAGAAGCGAAAGAGAGAAAGAGAGAAGAAAAGAGAGAAAAGTGAGAAGCGATCTTGTGTGTTTCGTGGGAAGATCAGATTTGGATCACAAGCTTCACTGGAAGCTTGTATCTAGTTGCGTTGGCATCATCTGGCTTCTGTTATCTTACTGTTCTTGTTGAGTTTTCTCTTGATTAGGGTTTTATTGGTCTTGATTTGAAGTTGTTGTTACTTGTAATCGTACGTTCTATCTACCTAGTGGATTGGGACGGATTTCCCCTCCTGAAATCACGCAGATTAGGGTTTAACCCGAACTGCGTCACCAAATCTTGTTTGTTGGTTTGAATCGTTGTTTTTGAGCAAGATCACTCTAGATCTGTTGTTTTTGTCGAAACATGTTCATATCTAGTTTATCAATTTGGTATCAGAGCTTTTATAGTCTTTTAAAGAACTTCGAAACCCTAGTTTGTGTTCTGTGAGTCTGAAAAACTTTGATCCTGTCTTTGCTTCTGCTGATGATCTTACTCTTCGAGTCAAAAAGTGTTTTACTAGTCTTTTGTGCCTTTTAAAACCTTTTTTCACCAAACAAACACTCTGAGATTGAGAAACTTTAGTGTTCGCAATCTTGTTTTTGGTTTTCTGCTTTGAAAAAGTTAAAGAAAAATAGTATCTGACATCTGGGATCTTGTTCTTGTGAACAAGGGCTATGTCAAAGAACACAGTCCGGATAAAGCCCTATGATAGCACTTCAGATTTTGCCATATGGCAGCTGAAGTTGAGGGCTATTCTCATTAGAGAAAAATGTTGGAACACTGTCCAGGGAAAATTCCCAGTTGACACTTCACCCGACAGAAAGGTGGAGCTGGAGGAGCAAGCCACACTCTGAAATATTCATAAGGCTATCTGGTGATGTAGCCCGACAAGTTGTAAGTTTTACTGATCCCTCTCTGTTATGGAAAAAATTAGAGGATTTGTACCTTAGAAAATCATTGCCTAGTAGAATATCTTTGCTATGTAAAACTGTTTAATTTTAGAATGGATGTTCACATGTCTCTGGCAAGATAACTCGGATATATTTCTGAAATTAACTCAGGATTTAGAAAGATGCAATGATAAAATCTCTGATGATCATGCTGCTATTCTTTTGCTAAACTCTTTGCCTGCTCAGTTTGATAACTTTAAAGATGTTATACAATATAGTCAAGATGAAATATCTAAGGATAAGATTCTTGAGTCAATTGTCCAGAAAAATGAAAGCATGAAAGTGTTTAAGATTAAATCTGGAAATAAAAATGAAAATCAGACTGAAGCTCTTGTGTTTAAAGGTAAAAAGAATTTTAAAAGAGAAAATGATAGAAAGAAAATTTTCTCTAAGGACAAATCTGAAAATAAAGATCATAAAGATAAATCTAATAAGAAGTGCTTTTATTGCAGTAAACTGGAAACATTTCATAGATGAATGTAGAAAGAAAAAGAAAGATGAGTTAGAAAACAAAGATAAAAATGCTCACTCTGCTTCTGTCTTTGAGTATGATTATCCCTGTGAACTTTTACTTTGCTCCAGTTTACAGATTAATAATAATAATAAAAGCATGTGCTCAGATTTATCTTGTGACATTTACTGCTCTAATAACCTGCTTATGTGTGACTTTATAAACCATGCTCATAATAATAACTCCTGGATTTTAGATTCAGGGTGTACTATGCATGCTACATCTAATAAGCATTTGTTTAAAAATCTGCATTTATATGATGGTGGTGATGTTATGCTAGGAGATAATTCCTCTTTAGCTGTTAAAGGCATAGGAAATATTCCTATGATCATGCATGATGGTAAAGTTAGAATCTTACAAAATGTAAGATGGGTGCCTAAGCTTAGAAGAAACTTATCAGAATCTGTTTTTGATGATCTAGGCTGCACTATACACACTAAAAATGGGGTTAGACAAGTCAGTAGGCATGGAGTTGTCTTAGTTAAGAGTGTTAAAAAGGGTGGGTTGTATCATGTTGTTACTCATCTGAAATCAAAACTAAAGATAAAAATCCTATGACTTTAGAGCAAACTGTCCTATTACATAATAGACTAGGACATATAGGAAACAGGGGTTTACAAAGCCTTTATAAACAAGGCTTGCTAGACCAACAACCTACTACCATAACTTCTGTGAGAGTTGTATAATGGGTAAAAAATCCAAATAGTTTCACTACCTCTAGTTACAAAGCTGATCACCCTTTAGAGTATGTTCACTCTGACCTATGGGGGCCTGCACAGGTTGACACTGTAGGAGGAAAAGAGATATTTTATCTCTTTCTAGATCACTTTTCCAGAAAAGTCTGGATATATCTTTTAAAAACTAAAGATGAGTCCTTTGAAACTTTTAAAAATTGGAAAGCCCTAGTTGAAAATCAAAAACACATAAACTCAAATGTCTTAGAACAGACAATGGTCTTGAGTTTTGTAATAATGAGTTTAACTCATTCTGTAAAGTGGCTGGCATCAGGAGACACTTGACTGTCCCAGGTACCCCACAACAGAATGGTAATGCTGAAAATGAATAGAACCTTGCTTGAAAAGGCCAGATGTATGTTAGTCAGTTCTGGCTTAAAGCCAACCCTATGGGGTGAAGCTGTCACAACAGCTTACCTCATTAATAGATCTCCCTCCTCTGTAATTGACTTTAAAACTCCTCAGGAAATGTGGACTTCCAGGAAACCAACTTATCATACCTTAGACCTTTTGGATGCACTGCTATGCACACATAGTGCAAGGTAAGCTGCAACCAAGGGCTATAAAGGGAGTTATGCTTGGTTATCCTGAGAATATTAAAGGGTATAAAATTCTTTTAATTCAACCTGGAGGTTACAAAGTGATCACTTCCAGAATGTCACTTTCAATGAAAATGAGTTTTATTTTAAAGAAAAACTAACTACAAATACTGCCTACAGGTGATAAAGGTGAAGTGCCTATACACTTCTACACTCCCAGTGAAGCTCCACATAATACTGAGGTGGAGTTTGACATAGGAGACTACTCTATTGAGGGTTCTGAGGAACCTAATGAAAGCTTGGAGCACAATACCAGCTCACAAGCAAACAATGGAGATTCTCATTCTGCAATGAATGATCACACAGCTACTGAGCACATACAACCATTAAGGGAGGGTAATTCTGATCCTTTCTTGTCTAATAATAGTTCTCCTGATAATATAGTGTCTAATGATCATGCTTCTGATGTGAATGATATAAATGATATGTCTGATATGCATGCTTCATCTTCATCTATTTCTGATGTTCTGAAAACTAAAAATTATCACTGACTAGGGACAGATTGCCTAGAACTATTATACCTAATAGAAAGTATCATGCTGCTAATGTTGTTGAATATGCTCTGTTGACTGCTAATGTTGTGTCACATCCTTACACTCCTGAGACTTATGAACAAGCTATTAGTTGTCCTGATGCTAAGAAATGGGTGATTGCTATGAATGATGAAATTGCCTCTATGATGCTAATAGTACTTGGATTTTGTCTGATAAGCCTGAAAAATCTAAACTCATACAGTGTAGATGGATTTATAAAATAAAAGAAGGGACAAATATAGATGAGCCAACCAGATTTAAAGCTAGATTAGTTGCTAAGGGTTTTACACAGAAAGAAGGTCTTGATTATAATGATATCTTTGCTCCTGTGGTTAAGTACAAAACTCTGAGACTTTTACTTGCTATGGTTGTCTATGATTGGGAATTAGAACAGATGGATGTTAAAACTGCTTTCTTGCATGGTGACTTAGTTGAAACTATATATATGTCTCAACCAAAAGGTTTTGTTGATATAGATAGACCCAATGCTGCATGTTTGCTTAAAAAATCTATCTATGGTCTAAAACAGTCTCCACGACAGTGGAACTTGAAATTTGATGCTTGTATGATCAAACTGAGATTTATTAGAAGTGAATATGATACTTGTCTGTATTTTAAGAACATTAAAAATCATGCTCCTTTGTATGTTTTACTATATGTTGATGATATATTGATTATTTCTTCTTCTAAAGCTCTCATTACTGGTGTCAAGCATGACCTTAAAAATAATTTTGATATGAAAGACCTTGGAAATGCTAAGAAAATATTAGGCATCAATATATAAGAGATAGGCCTAATAAGACCATGTTGTTATCCCAAACTGATTATGTTCAAAAGGTGTTAGTTAAATTTCACATGGAAAATTCTAAACCTGCACCTGTTCCCTTAGGAGGGCACTTAGAGTTGTCTAAAAGGGATTGTCCTACTTCTCCTGAAAGTAAAGCAAAAATGTTGAATGTACCTTATGATATTGTTGTTGGTTCTTTGATGTATGTTATGCTTTGTACTAGACCTGACCTAGCTTTTGGTATTAGTGTTCTAAGTAGGTTCATGTCTAATCCTGGTTTGTTACATTGGGATGCTATGAAGTATATGCTGAGATACTTGAATGGAACTAAAAATAAGTGCTTAGTTTATAAAAACACAGTTCTGTTGATGAGTTGTGTGGCTATGTTGACTCTGACTATGCTAGTAATAAAGATAATAGGAAATCTACTACTGCTCTGTTTTTTTACTTGGGCTGGTAATTGTATTTCCTGGAAAATCTCAACAACAGTCTGTGGTTGCCTTATCTTCAACTGAAGCTGAATATATGGCTGCCACTGAGGCTGCCAAAGAAGCTACTTGGCTTAAAGGTTTACTTGAGGAAATTGATAATAAATCCTATATACCTGTTATTAATATTGATAGTCAAAGTGCTCTTTATCTCTGTAAGGATCCTATGTATCATGAAAGAACTAAGCATATTGATGTTAGGTTTCATTATATTAGAAAGAAAGTGAAACACAAGCACATAATTGTACAGAAGATTAAAGGTGATCTAAATCCTTCTGATTTGGTACTAAGATTGTCACTGCTGATAAATTTGCTTACTGCAGGAATTTTCTACATATCTATGATGTACACTGAGATATGTGGAGCTATGGATTGATGAAGGACAGGAGAGCCACCAGTCCACTACTGGAAGATAGAACTGTGATACCTGTTGATTAGGAGGGCATATTGTTATGTTAATAATCAATAGGTTATACATATAGTTACTACAACTTCAACTTCTTGTACCATTTATCCCTATACACATATACTTGAATGCCTATACATTAGTTGGTGGCTTAGGACTTGTTTGATAGTGTACAAGGGCACTTAAAATGTTAAGTGATTCCTGACATGATTCAAACATAACCTAAGATGCAACAAATGTGTATGGTGATCTTGTATATTGTGCCATTATGGGAAACTTAATAAGTTTCGGGTGTTATATGTATATATGTGTAATCTTGGGGTTAGCCGTTGTAATTTCATGTTAGCTGGGCCTTTTGTGTTGCTGGGCTTGCTTGATCCGTCTCTTGCTGGATTAATGAAATCACGTGATGTCTTCACGTGATGTTGCCGTCTCCTTTAACCCTAGGTATAAAAGCTTCGCTTGTGAANGGATAAAGCCCTATGATGGCACTTCAGATTTTGCACAGTATAAAGCCCTATGATGCACTTCAGATTTTGCCATATGGCAGCTGAAGTTGAGGGCTATTCTCATTAGAGAAAAGTGCTGGAACACTGTCCAGGGAAAATTCCCAGTTGACACTTCACCCGACAGAAAGGTGGAGTGGAGGAGCAAGCACACTCTGAAATATTCATAAGGCTATCTGATGATGTAGCCCGACAGTTGTAAGTATTACTGATCCCTCTCTGTTATGGAAAAAATTAGAGGATTTGTACCTTAGAAAATCATTGCCTAGTAGAATATCTTTGCTATGTAAACTGTTTAATTTTAGAATGGATGTTCACATGTCTCTGCAAGATAACTTGGATATATTTCTGAAATTAACTTCAGGATTTAGAAAGATGCAATGATAAAATCTCTGATGATCATGCTTGCTATTTCTTTTGCTAAACTCTTTGCCTGCTCAGTTTGATAACTTTAAAGATGTTATACAATATAGTCAAGATGAAATATCTAAGGATAAGATTCTTGAGTCAATTGTCCAGAAAAATGAAAGCATGAAAGTGTTTAAGATTAAATCTGGAAATAAAAATGAAAATCAGACTGAAGCTCTTGTGTTTAAAGGTAAAAAGAATTTTAAAGAGAAAATGATAGAAAGAAAATTTTCTCTAAGGACAAATCTGAAAATAAAGATCATAAGATAAATCTAATAAGAAGTGCTTTTATTGCAGTAAACTGGAACATTTCATAGATGAATGTAGAAAGAAAAAGAAAGATGAGTTAGAAAACAAGATAAAAATGTTCACTCTGCTTCTGTCTTTGAGTATGATTATCCCTGTGAACTTTTACTTTGCTCCAGTTTACAGATTAATAATAATAATAAAAGCATGTGCTCAGATTTATCTTGTGACATTTACTGCTCTAATAACCTGCTTATGTGTGACTTTATAAACCATGCTCATAATAATAACTCCTGGATTTTAGATTCAGGGGTGTACTATGCATGCTACATCTAATAAGCATTTGTTTAAAAATCTGCATTTATATGATGGTGGTGATGTAATGCTAGGAGATAATTCCTCTTTAGCAGTTTAAAGGCATAGGAAATATTCCTATGATTATGCATGATGGTAAAGTTAGAATCTTACAAAATGTAAGATGGGTACTTAAGCTTAGAAGAAACTTGTTATCAGAATCTGTTTTTGATGATCTAGGTTGCACTATACACACTAAAAATGGGGTTAGACAAGTCAGTAGGCATGGAGTTGTCTTAGTTAAGAGTGTTAAAAAGGGTGGGTTGTATCATGTTGTTACCTCATCTGAAATCAACCTAACTAAAGATAAAAATCCTATGACTTTAGAGCAAACTGTCCTATTACATAATAGACTAGGACATATAGGAAACAGGGGTTTACAAAGCCTTTATAAACAAGGCTTGCTAGACTAACAACCTACTACCATAAGCTTCTGTGAGAGTTGTATAATGGGTAAAAAATCCAAACATAGTTTCACTACCTCTAGTTACAAAGCTGAACACCCTTTAGAGTATGTTCACTCTGACCTATGGGGGTCTGCACAGGTTGACACTGTAGGAGGAAAGAGATATTTTATCTCTTTTCTAGATCACTTTTCCAGAAAAATCTGGATATATCTTTTAAAAACTAAAGATGAGTCCTTTGAAACTTTTAGAAATTGGAAAGCCCTAGTTGAAAATCAAACAACACATAAACTCAAATGTCTTAGAACAGACAATGGTCTTGAGTTTTGTAATAATGCAGTTTTAACTCATTCTGTAAAGTGGCTAGGCATCAGGAGACACTTGACTGTCCCAGGATACCCCACAACAGAATGGTAATGCTGAAAGAATGAATAGAACCTTGCTTGAAAAGGCCAGATGTATGTTAGTCAGTTCTGGCTTAAAGCCAGCCCTATGGGGTGAAGCTTCACAACAACAACTTACCTCATTAATTGATCTCCCTCCTCTGTAATTGACTTTAAAACTCCTCAGGAAATGTGGACTTCCAGGAAACCCAACTTATCATACCTTAGACCTTTTGGATGCACTGCCTATGCACACATAGTGCGAGGTAAGCTGCAACCAAGGGCTACAAAGGGAGTTATGCTTGGTTATCCTGAGAACATTAAAGGGTATAAAATTCTTTTAATTCAACCTGGAGGTTACAAGGTGATCACTTCCAAGAATGTCACTTTCAATGAAACTGAGTTTTACTTTAAAGAAAAACTAACAACAAATACTGAGCCTACAGGTGATAAAGGTGAAGTGCCTATACACTTCTACACTCCCAGTGAAGCTCCACATAATACTGAGGTGGAGTTTGACATAGGAGACTACTCTATTGAGGGTTCTGAGGAACCTAATGAAAGCTTGGAGCACAATATCAGCTCACAAGCAAACAATGGAGATTCTCATTCTGCAATGAATGATCACACAGCTACTGAGCACATACAACCATTAAGGGAGGGTAATTCTGATCCTTTCTTGTCTAATAATAGTTCTCTTGATAATATAGTGTCTAATGATCATGCTTCTGATGTGAATGATATAAATGATATGTCTGATAAGCATGCTTCATCTTCATCTATTTCTGATGCTTCTGAAAATACTAAAAATTATCAACTGACTAGGGACAGATTGCCTAGAACTATTATACCTAATAGAAAGTATCATGCTGCTAATGTTGTTGAATATGCTCTGTTGACTGCTAATGTTGTGTCACATCCTTACACTCTTGAGACTTATGAACAAGCTATTAGTTGTCCTGATGCTAAGAAATGGGTGATTGCTATGAATGATGAAATTGCCTCTATGCATGCTAATAGTACTTGGATTTTGTCTGATAAGCCTGAAAAATCTAAACTCATACAGTGTAGATGGATTTATAAAATAAAAGAAGGGACAAATATAGATGAGCCAACCAGATTTAAAGCTAGATTAGTTGCTAAGGGTTTTACACAGAAAGAAGGTCTTGATTATAATGATATCTTTGCTCCTGTGGTTAAGTACAAAACTCTAAGACTTTTACTTGCGATTGTTGCTGTCTATGATTGGGAATTAGAACAGATGGATGTTAAAACTGCTTTCTTGCATGGTGACTTAGTTGAAACTATATATATGTCTCAACCAAAAGGTTTTGTTGATATAGATAGACCCAATGCTGCATGTTTGCTTAAAAAAATCTATCTATGGTCTAAAACAGTCTCCACGACAGTGGAACTTGAAATTTGATGCTTGTATGATCAAACTGAGATTTATTAGAAGTGAATATGATACTTGTCTGTATTTTAAGAACATTAAAAATCATGCTCCTTTGTATGTTTTACTATATGTTGATGATATATTGATTATTTCTTCTTCTAAAGCTCTCATTACTGGTGTTAAGCATGATCTTAAAAATAATTTTGATATGAAAGACCTTGGAAATGCTAAGAAAATATTAGGCATCAATATCATAAGAGATAGGCCTAATAAGACCATGTTGTTATCCCAAACTAATTATGTTCAAAAGGTGTTAGTTAAATTTCACATGGAAAATTCTAAACCTGCACATGTTCCCTTAGGAGGGCACTTAGAGTTGTCTAAAAGGGATTGTCCTACTTCTCCTGAAAGTAAAGCAAAAATGTTGAATGTACCTTATGATATTGTTGTTGGTTCTTTGATGTATGTTATGCTTTGTACTAAACCTGACCTAGCTTTTGGTATTAGTGTTCTAAGTAGGTTCATGTTTAATCCTGGTTTGTTACATTGGGATGCTATGAAGTATATCCTGAGATACTTGAATGGAACCAAAAATAAGTGCTTAGTTTATAAAAAACACAGTTTTGTTGATGAGTTGTGTGGGTATGTTGACTCTGACTATGCTAGTAATAAAGATAATAGGAAATCTACTACTGCTCTGTTTTTTACTTGGGCAGGCAATTGTTTTTCCTGGAAATCTCAACAACAGTCTGTGGTTGCCTTATCTTCAACTAAAGCTGAATATATGGCTGCCACTGAGGCTGCCAAAGAAGCTACTTGGCTTAAAGGTTTAACTTGAGGAAATTGATAATAAATCCTATATACCTGTTATTAATATTGATAGTCAAAGTGCTCTTTATCTCTGTAAGGATCCTATGTATCATGAAAGAACTAAGCATATTGATGTTAGGTTTCATTATATTAGAAAGAAAGTGAAACACGAGCACATAATTGTACAGAAGATTAAAGGTGATCTAAATCCTTCTGACTTTGGTACTAAGATTGTCACTGCTGATAAATTTGCTTACTGTAGGAATTTTCTACATATCTATGATGTACACTGAGATATGTGGAGCTATGGATTGATGAAGGACAGGAGAGCCACCAGTCCACTACTGGAAGATAGAACTGTGATACCTGTTGATTAGGAGGGCATATTGTTATTTTCATAATCAACAGGTTATACATATAGTTACTACAACTTCAACTTCTTGTACCATTTATCCCTATACACATATACTTGAATGCCTATACATTAGTTGGTGGCTTAGGACTTGTTTGATAGTGTACAAGAGCACTTAAAATGTTAAGTGATTTCTGACATGATTCAAACATAACCTAAGATGCAACAAATGTGCATGGTGATCTTGTATATTGTGCCATTATGGGAAACTTAATAAGTTTCGGGTGTTATATGTATATATGTGTAATCTGTGGGTTAGCCGTTGTAATTTCATGTTAGCTGGGCCTTTTGTGTTGCTGGGCTAGTTTGATCCGTCTCCTTGCTGGATTAATGAAATCACGTGATGTCTTCACGTGATGTTGCCGTGTCCTCTTAACCCTAGGTATAAAAGCTTCGCTGTGAAACTTTGGAGCTACTGTACAAGCCCTCGGCCGATTCTGAGTTCCTCTTCTCCAAGAAGCGAAAGAGAGAAAGAGAGAAGAAAAGAGAGAAAAGTGAGAAGCGATCTTGTGTGTTTCGTGGGAAGATCAGATTTGGATCACAAGCTTCACTGGAAGCTTGTATCTAGTTGCGTTGGCATCATCTGGCTTCTGTTATCTTACTGTTCTTGTTGAGTTTTCTCTTGATTAGGGTTTTATTGGTCTTGATTTGAAGTTGTTGTTACTTGTAATCGTACGTTCTATCTACCTAGTGGATTGGGACGGATTTCCCCTCCTGAAATCACGCAGATTAGGGTTTAACCCGAACTGCGTCACCAAATCTTGTTTGTTGGTTTGAATCGTTGTTTTTGAGCAAGATCACTCTAGATCTGTTGTTTTTGTCGAAACATGTTCATATCTAGTTTATCAATTTGGTATCAGAGCTTTTATAGTCTTTTAAAGAACTTCGAAACCCTAGTTTGTGTTCTGTGAGTCTGAAAAACTTTGATCCTGTCTTTGCTTCTGCTGATGATCTTACTCTTCGAGTCAAAAAGTGTTTTACTAGTCTTTTGTGCCTTTTAAAACCTTTTTTCACCAAACAAACACTCTGAGATTGAGAAACTTTAGTGTTCGCAATCTTGTTTTTGGTTTTCTGCTTTGAAAAAGTTAAAGAAAAATAGTATCTGACATCTGGGATCTTGTTCTTGTGAACAAGGGCTATGTCAAAGAACACAGTCCGGATAAAGCCCTATGATAGCACTTCAGATTTTGCCATATGGCAGCTGAAGTTGAGGGCTATTCTCATTAGAGAAAAATGTTGGAACACTGTCCAGGGAAAATTCCCAGTTGACACTTCACCCGACAGAAAGGTGGAGCTGGAGGAGCAAGCACACTCTGAAATATTCATAAGGCTATCTGGTGATGTAGCCCGACAAGTTGTAAGTTTTACTGATCCCTCTCTGTTATGGAAAAAATTAGAGGATTTGTACCTTAGAAAATCATTGCCTAGTAGAATATCTTTGCTATGTAAACTGTTTAATTTTAGAATGGATGTTCACATGTCTCTGCAAGATAACTCGGATATATTTCTGAAATTAACTCAGGATTTAGAAAGATGCAATGATAAAATCTCTGATGATCATGCTGCTATTCTTTTGCTAAACTCTTTGCTTGCTCAGTTTGATAACTTTAAAGATGTTATACAATATAGTCAAGATGAAATATCTAAGGATAAGATTCTTGAGTCAATTGTCCAGAAAAATGAAAGCATGAAAGTGTTTAAGATTAAATCTAGAAATAAAAATGAAAATCAGACTGAAGCTCTTGTGTTTAAAGGTAAAAAGAACTTTAAAAGAGAAAATGATAGAAAGAAAATTTTCTCTAAGGACAAATCTGAAAATAAAGATCATAAAGATAAATCTAATAAGAAGTGCTTTTATTGTAGTAAATTGGGACGGATTTCCCCTCCTGAAATCCCGCAGATTAGGGTTTAACCCGAACTACGTCACCAAATCTTGGTTGTTGGTTTGAATCGTTGTTTTTCAGCAAGATCACTCTAGATCTGTTGTTTTTGTCGAAACATGTTCATATCTAGTTTATCAGTTATATATGTGTATATAGCCTTATTATAAGTTTATAACCCCAATCTCCTTGCTACACATTGGAGACCCTTTGTATTCCAACGCAAAAACCTTGAACAAAGACATATTAGCTCAAAACTTGACTACGTTTCTAATTTTTATAGGCAGCAGCCATAAATTGAATTATTGAATGAACTTACAATGAATCAATAATGTAGAAACAACAAAGAATAAGAAAGAACAATGTGATACCAGACGCAAAGTTTAATTGTAATGTTAACTAAAAAAGGTAGCTTTTCCATGATCCGTCACGTACACAATATACAAGTGGTTTTAACTTAGCTATTGTATAAATGTAGGACTAAAGAACAAAAATGGAATGATTATTTATTTTAAGTGAATAAATAATTTGCTTTGAACATGAAACAACCGGCCTCTAAATGAAATGCTTCAATTTTTTTCTTTTTTGACAAACTAAGGTAAGCAACTAGGATGAATCATCTCCTCGAGATTTTTCATCCTACAGCATCCTTACGGATGAGTTCATCAACATGAACCATTGATGAACTGGACACTAACTGTTCAGCAAAACCAAGCTCAGCCAACGAATCTGCTACCCGTTAATCTCTCTGAACACATGTCTTACTCTAACCTGACAGAAACCAATCAAAATAGAAGAAATGTCAAACAGAATAAGATCTAACTCCCACGGCGGTTTCCAAATTCTATTGACTAAGTTAACTAACACAAGACAATCACCCTCAACTTCAATATTTTCGAAACCAAGATCGAAAGCTACTACCAGTCCTTCTCTTAGCGCACACGCTTCAGCATGAAGGGCAAAAATGTTACCATGTCGCCCAAAGCCAAGAGAGACCTTACTAGCATTGTGATCTCGGATAATGAATCCATAAGCGGATTCTCAGGTTGCTTTTTTTGCTCCATCAAAATTTAATTTTATAAACCCATTCTCAGGTTTGTCCCATCTTATATTTTTGTTTTTTCTTTTCTTGATTCTTTTTTTATCTATATTTTTGTTTGCTTTTTAAAGGTTGTGTTCCATTCCATGATTTGGTTTCTAACTTTAAGGTCTATACTTTCTGGATCTTTATTATTAAAAATTTTCTGATTCCTGGTGGACCATAGGTACCACCAGAATAGAGCTAGATAAACGATTTCAGTCTCAGACATATTTGTCCATAGCCAAAACATCTTCTCTGAGATTTTATCACCCATCTCATTGCTACTTCTAACGTAATCCTTAATCAAGTGGTTAGTTAGAGAGTTCTTCAAGAAATGGCACTTAAAAAATAAGTGTTCGGCGGATTCAAAATGGTGGTTACAAAGACAGCAAGTCGTAGGAACTGCTACTCTTTGCTTTTCTAAGTTTTCCTTTGTTTGTAATCCATTAATAGATAATTTCCATAGGAATTTTTTAACTTTTGCCATGGTGTTTAGGTGTCAAATCCATTCATTCTCACAATTCGCGATCCCCTTTTTTGCATAAATAGCATTCAGAGCTGCTTTTGTTGTGTAATTTCCCCTTTCATCCGGAGCCCAATAGATACTATCCCGAATGAAAGTTTTTGGGAGTTGATAAGAAATAATTGAGTCAATTATTCCTTGAGGTAATAGAATACCCACTTCTTCTCTTAACTTCCTATCATCCCACTTGTTTTTGTTTATATAGTCTTTAACTTTGAGCTCTAGGTTAGTTGGTTCATTATTATTAACATGCTCTATCAAGGGTTCAGTCAGGAGCCATCTATCTTTCCAGAAATTGACAGAACTACCATCACCTATATTCCATGTAAACCCTGATTCAAATTCGGATCTTAGTTACATAAGTTTTTTCCATTGCCAAGATGTATTCTGTTTAATCTTATAATTCCATAGCAACGAACCTTTAAGAAATTTTTCGTTTACTACTTTAACCCAAATGTTATCAAGCTCGTTCAAAATTTTCCATAATAATTTCATTTGAAGTACTTTATTCATATCTTCTACTTTTCTAATTCCGGCGCCTCTGAATTTTCTAGGTCTATAAATTTTATTCCAGCTAATGAGAGGATGATAACTTGGTCCTTTATTCTAAAAAAAAGTTCCTATTAATTTGGTCATGTTATTTATGAATACAGGAGGGCAACATAAAGCATTGCATAATAAAATTTGGTTTAGCATTTAGGTTAGCTTTGATAAGCGTAGTTCTTCCTACTTGGGAAAGGGAAGAAGCTTTCCATTTGGTTAATTATTTTTTTCAATTAGTGATGACATCAGAAAAGACGTTTTTATTTACTATGTTATTGATGATCGGACAACCTAAATATTTTTCCAAACAGGATGAGTTTTCAATAACCAAACAATTCTTAATAAGGTTTTTCTTACCATTATATACATTCTTTGACGTTTGGAAAGCAGGTTTTTGCCCAGAAATTCTACAATACCCAGTTAAAATTTCTAGGATTTTTGAACCAGCACTCACCGATGCTTTAGCGAAGATCATCACATCATCAGCAAAAGCAAGAAATGGAATAATGCAACCCTGTTTGGTTATGGGAAACCCTATAATTTTTCTATTTAGATTACTTCCTTTCTAGATATTTCGTGCAAGAACCTCCGCTCCTAGGTTAAACAGCATTGGCGAGATCGGATCACCTTGTCTCAACCCTCTAGTTGTTAATATTAAATCCGACGGGTTATCATTAATTTGGATAGAGTACGAAACTGTTGTAATGCATTTCATAATCCAATTAATAAATTTATCATTGAAACCGAATTTATCCAAGACAGCCTGGATAAATTCCCACTCAATTCTATCATACGCTTTCTCCATATCCAATTTAATAGCCATATAACTTTCATTTCCTTTCTTCATGCTAAAACCCATGGAAAATCTCATGAGCTATTAAAATATTATCTTGGATCGCTCTATTTTGGACAAAGGCACTTTGGAGGGGATGAATTAATTTTGGTAGTATAACTTTTAACCTTGCTGGAAGAATTTTAGCTATAATTTTGTAAATCGTAGAGTGAAGGCTAATAGGTCTAAAGTCGATGGTATTAAGTGGATTATCGTTTTTCATAATAAGGGTAATGAACGTGTGATTAATTTGTTTTAATAACTTGCCAAAATGGTAAAAGCTTTTAACAGTCTTACACACATCCTGCCCTACCACATCCCAATGTTTCTGAAAAAATCCAGCCGACATCCCATCAGGCCCGGATATTTTTCACTTCCGATATCAAAAACAGCCTTTTTGATATCACTGTTCGTAAATTGCTTAGTTAGCATATTGCTATCTTCCTCAGTGACTTCTTTAGAGATCACTTGAAGGAGTTGTTCGCACATATGATGGTTTCCTCCCGATGCCTTGAATCGATTCTTATAATCTTTTATAAATTCTTTGTTGATGTCTTCTTCCTTACTAGCCCATTGACCGTCACTACAATTAAGTAGTTGATTAATTTCCTATTTCTTCTTCCAGTCGCTTTTCTATGGAAGTACTTCGTATTTTTGTCTCCTTTTTCAAAATATGTGGACTTAGCTCTTTGTCTCCAATATTTTTGTTGATAGTCAATTAGACATTCTCTCTTTTTATTTAATCTTGAAATCTTCTCATTTCTCTCTTGATTATAATTTCTATAGTTTGCATTTTGGAGTTTTTCTATATCAATGTCAATCTTTTTGACTTGTTTGTTAACATTTCCAAAGTTGTTCTTGCTCCATACTTTTAGTTTCGCTTTTGTAAGGTTTATTTTTTTACATAATTTGAACATATGAGTTCCTGGGACATGGAGACGCCACGCTTGTTTAATAATAGATTTGCAGTCTTTTCGATCGTTCCACATCAACTCATATCTAAATGGTTTATTTCTATATTTTTGTTAGTTTGACACATGTTAACAAAGATCATGCAATGATCAGAAGTAGTGAATGCATGATTCCATATATGAATATGGTTATACTTATTAATAATTTCGAAATGAGCTAAAACTCTATCAAGTTTTTCGAAGGTGTTATTAACACCTTCTCTCCTTTTTCTCCAGGTAAATTCATTTTCTCTTGAGATTATGTCCATCATATTACATTCTTGTATCACGTTATTAATTCTCTGAAATCTGTTATTACTTGGGATGCAACCCCCGGCTTTATCAGACAAGTCAACTAAATCATTAAAATCACCCATAATCATAGATGGATAATTGAGATTTTTTACAATATTAATAATTTATTTTCAAAACTCATCCTTATATTTTTCCATAGGAGGGGCATATATAAAGATAATATTACAAATGAAATTATTTTCATTGTTCCAATGTTCAATCACCAAAAATCTCTCTCCCGATTGGATAATTTTGATCTTCTCATTCACAATTTTATAATCTTTCCGTAGGAGACATAAACCACCCGCCCTTCCAACAAAGGGAATAACGAAGCAATTATCGAAACAAGCGCTACGCCAGCAATATTCAATGGGTTCAATGTTTGTTTTAATTTCAGCCAACATGTCATCCATGTCGGGAATGGTAACGAGCCATCATGTCACCAATGATCTTGAGAATTTATTATATTACCCATACAATGGACCAGATGACATCCATGTCGGGAATGGTAACGCTCTCTCTATTACGCACTCGGGTTCGCTCGTTAAATCCACTCCATGGGCTAACATACAATTATCCAACGTATTGTGTGTTCCTGGAATGACCAAAAATATCATTTCAGTCTCAAAATTAACCAAAAACACCTCCTATGCAATAGTCTTTACATCTTCATGTTTCTATGTACAGGACCTCAAGTCTAGAGTCACAATCCTTAAAGAACCATGTGTGGATGGTGTTTACTATTGGCCTAACCAATCTCTTCAAGTGAACACGGTGCTTCATAAAAATCTTGGTGTCCTACACCACACATTTGGACATCCGTCATCACGAGTCTTTTAGCTTCTAGCAAATAAATTGTCTTTAGATTTTTCCAAGCTTGAACGTTCACATTGTACTTCTTATTCCATTAATAAAAGTCACAAAATGCCATTCCATGTCTCTACTATAATATCTAGCCATTCATTAGAGGTTATCTATTCTGATGTCTGGAGCTCACATGTTGCTTCATCTCACGGATACAAATATTATATTGTATTTGTAGACCATTTTTCACGCTACACATGGTTGTACCCAATGAAAAATAAGTCGGACACAAAGGAGATTTTCATTAGGTTTCGGTCTTTAGTTGAGAACTACTTCAAAAATCAAATAAAAATCCTCTACTCAGATAATGGTGGAGAGTATGTTGCTCTACGTCATTACTTAGCAGACTCGGGCATAACACATCTCACAACACCTCCTCACACACTAGAACACCATGGAGTTTCGGAAAGGAAGCATCGACACATTGTCGAGACTTCTCTTTCGCTACTCACACACTCCGGTATTCCTTTAGATCACTGGTCACATGCCGTTCTCACAGCCACATATCTTATCAATCGTCTACCTACACCTACCCTTCACAATGATAACCCCTTTCATAAACTAACCAACACAAACCCAAACTATTTCAAATTGAAAAGCTTTGGATGCTTGTATTTTCCATGGTTAAAACCATATAATCACCACAAACTTCTTCCTAAGTCCACACCTTGTGTCTTTATTGGATATTCAGCAACCCAAAGTGCGTATCAATGCCTTGACCCGTTGTCTAAGCGAATTTACACATCCAGACATGTGAGGTTTATAGAGCATGAAATGCCTTCCAAAAATTTTGGTAGCATTAAGTCGTCTGCTAATTCCAAGGTTTTGGATGAATGGTCCAAATTTGGATTAACAATCTTAAACAAAACAAGCCCATCGCCACATACCGGCCCACTAGATCAAATTAACCAACCCTCAGACATCAACACTAGTAACGCCCATCAACCAAGTTCACAACCCACCAAAGAACCATCATCTGCTTCAGCCAATCCACTACAACTTGTTGTACCAAACCTGACAGTAACCATCCAAATCCTCCTCGACTTGGAATGGTGACCCGATCTCGAAACAACATCACAAAACCAGCCCACAAGCTGAACTTAACCGCTATACTCGCCTCAACCTCTACCGAACCACGCACCATTAGCCAAGCCCTAAAGTCACCTGAGTGGAGGTCTGCTATGCAGAAAGAGTTTGATGCCCTTGTTATGAACTGTACGTGGACGCTTGTTCCGCCATCATCGTCGGATAATCTTGTTGGCAATAAATGGGTTTTTAGGATTAAATACAATGTTGATGGTACAGTGGACAGGTTCAAGGTGAGGCTGGTCGCGAAAGGATTTCACCAAAGAGCAGGGTGTGACTATGGAGAAACGTTTTCACCAGTTGTAAAGCTAGTCACTGTTCGAATCGTCTTGTTTATTGCAATTACAAAGGGTTGGCAACTTCGGCAATTAGATGTCAACAACGCGTTTCTTCATGGAATGCTGGAAGAAAATGTTTACATGGTCCAGCCACCAGGATTTGTTGACAGTAAGTATCCTAATCACATTTGCAAGTTGCCCAAAGCAATTTATGGTTTAAAGCAAGCGCCTCGTGCGTGGTACAATGCCCTCAAAACCGTACTGCTCGAGCTTGGTTTTGTGAATTCGGTGTCTGATGCATCTCTATTCACCTTCAACGGTCACAATATAATCACCTACATCTTAGTCTATGTTGATGACATCATAGTCACCGGTAACTTAGATAGAGCCATTTCAAATCTAATTGTCACTCTATCTAATCGGTTTTCAGTCAAGGATCTGGGCCCTCTCAGTTACTTTCTTGGTGTAGAAGTCATACGAACAACTAAGGGTATGTTTCTTACTCAAAGAAAGTATGTTGATGATCTGTTACAGAAAACAGGAATGGAGTGTACCGAGACTGTTTCAACTCCAATGTCCATTGTTGATAATTTGTATGATGGCAAAGCAACTCCCTTACCATCGCCTCATGACTATCGTACTATTATTGGCACCTTACAGTATCTATGTCTCACCAGACCGGACATTGGTTTCTCTGTCAGCAAACTATCCCAGTTTATGCAACATCCGACTACAACACATTAGACTGCACTAAAGCGATTACTAAGTTATCTGTCTGGAACACAAGCTCATGGAATTAATATAACTAGGTCTTCTTCTTTGTCACTCCATGAGTTCTCAGATGTTGACTGGGCTAGGGACACATCAGACTACATCTCAACAACTGGGTACTTGGTATATTTCGGAAATAACCCTATTTCCTGGAGCTCGAGAAAACAGAGAACAGTTGCCCGATCTTCAACAGAAGCTGAGTATAAAGCTCTTGCTGACACAACTTCGGAGCTTATTTGGGTTACCAACCTCCTTGCTGAACTTCACTTCCCAGTATCTACGGCTCCAGTAATTTACTGTGACAATATTGGTGCAACTAGTCTCAGCGCTAACCCAGTTTTCCACTCAAGAATAAAGCATATAGCGCTAGCTTACCATTTTGCAGACGTTCTTACAAAACCGCTCCTGCGACCAAGATTTGAGACTCTAACAACCAAGTTACGGCTTTCCAAGACTGCCTAACTTGAGGGAGGATATTATGCAGACTTGGAAAGCCCTAACTTGGTTGTTAGAGTCTCAAATCTTGGTCGCCTGATTAGCCTAGTTCATAGTTTTGCTAAAGATAAATGGTTTTTGAAATGCATAAATTGAGATCTGTAGCTAAGCTTCAATTGAATTGGGGTTACAATGGAGCAGATTATGTTGACCTTGATGGTGTTGTAAATTCACCTATGATAAATTCAGCAAATTAACTGAATTTTTATGTGTGGTGCTATATTTTGTAAATTGGTGTCTACAACTATACTTGTATGAATCAAGACTAGTTGTTGTTTTCTTGGTGAATAAGTTCAGCAAATAAACATTTGTATAAATCACTGAATTTATTTTCCGCAAATCACCAAATACACGTCAAGAAAGGCTTGTTGCTTTATTTTCTTATTTATTTATTTTTAATTATTAATAAATTATTTTTATCAAGTAATTTAGTTTTTATTTATGAATAGAAAATGGAAATTTTATTATATCATGCATTACTGAATTTATTACTATTTGTTTATTTTTTATATTTTTTTATAATGATACTATAAAATAAGATATTTTATAGAAAAATAATTTTCAAACTAAAAAATTGAATAATATTACTTATAAATGAAAAATGATTGCTTCATTTTAATTGTTTAAAAGAAGGATTTATTGTTTCATAACTCTTGGAACACTTACAAATTTAAATTTATAAATTGATATTTTTTTAGAAAATTCAATTACAAGTTAAGTTTGATAAAATCAATTAATAAATTTAAAGTAACAATTTGATGCTTTAATTAACATTATTACATAATTTTCTTGTTATCTAGTTGTTATAATATTGTGGAACTATAATCGCTATATAGTATTGAAAAAAAATTTAATTGAATTATAATAGGAATGATGCTTTTTTGTAATTTTACATTTATATCAGCTTCAATAAACTAGTGATTTTCAAACGCTCAACGAGCTTATAAAAATATTCAGTCAGTTTTTTTTTTTCAGCTACTCAATTCGCTTTAGCTTCAATAAGCTTCGGTTGTAATAAGTTTACGGTTCCCAAATGAATCTTCAAGTTATATGTACTTTTATTTATATATAATTAAAGTGAAGAATCTTTTTGTTAAAGAACTTTTGGTTCCCACAACTTGTTTAAATGGGTTATTCAGTCATCATTTGTGACAACTCGTATCTTTCTCATGAATTTTACTAGAAAAGCAGTAGTAACGAAACATACACTAAAGATAAATTTGCACTCATTTGTATCTTTCTCATGAATTTTACCTGGTCATCGTTCCTCACAGTTTCTACCAAACAAATCGTGTACTGAAACTTCAAAATAAAAGGTGAGGTGTTAAGGGTAGTCTTGTAAATTTGAATTAGAAACAACCTCGTATAATTATTTTAATTTAATAATGCCTAATAAATTTCATCATAAATTTTGATCCTAATAAATACTATGTAGATTAATCTTCTAAATAATCTTCATACCCTACCAAATAAATATGAAATAATTAAATGTTTTTTTTTTGAAAAAGAAAGAGAATGTTTTAGAAGGAATCATGGAAAGCCAATTCAGTTACAGAAACTGGGATAATCCCATCAAATAACTCCCCCTCAACTAGCAGAGATGCATGTCTAGCCATCTCATTAGCAACTGAATTAAAAAACCGTGAAACATAAACTACTGAGCAAGAGTTAAAAATAGGAGCAAGTTCATTAATCCGCGAGATTAAATTTCCCCCATGACACCGAAGAAGAGTACTAGAAGCGATTACATTCACCACCACCAAGCAGTCAGTCTCCACCTCTAGGTCCGGCCATCCCCGTGAAGCGATTGTTATTACCTGTGGCTGAGGTAAGGTGGGTAGGAGGGGAGCCCATGCTGAGTATTCAACAATTAATAGTTTAGGGCATTAGGCGATGATTACACGTATCGTAAGTATTACTAACAACCCAAGATTTGGTCAACAACTTACGTCTTATAAACGTAGACATGAGTTTACTTTAACAAGCAAGTATCATCATGATCTCATGTACGTCTCACATGAGAGATACGTGGGAGAAATGTTACTAGCAACCAAGATTGCTCTAACAACCAAATATTTTGATGATCTCTAACAACTAGGTATTCTCAATAGGTTGTTATTATTACTACCTACTACCTCTAACAACTAAGTATCTTCATCATCTCTCATGTATCTATAAGTATCGTCTTCATTCTTCAGTAATACACACACGATTCAGTTCCTCTATAATCACTACTTTTACTTTGATAATTCTCCATCTCTCCTCTTATGTCTCTTCCATTTATACGTTTCTTGTTTCTCTTTTGCTCTGTAATTTCAGGTTTTCTGTTCTCAATTTTACCTTTTGCGGTTAGTATCTCGATATGCTTAACTTGAGTAAAACCTGGATCGATGATGATCTTTAGCTTCTTCAGTCTGCTGTGAGATTAGTCTTTTCTTTTTCGCAAATTTTTAAATCTAATTGTCTAGAATCTTTTCCAAATTATCCTTTCTTGGCAATGGTTTATCTTCCAATTGATTGGAGATTGCGTTTATACTTGAATGTGTCCTACTTCTCTCATCTTAATTTGTGGGTTTCCGTTTAAAAATGATCATGAAAGGCTGGCATACTTAATTATGCATGGATTAAATTTATATATAAATATATATACAATGTCAAATTGGGAATCTGATTCATCTAATTGAACCGATTATGAAAAGCTTGGGGTGGGGGTCTTTATCATCTATTTCTACTTTGATTATACAGTCCAAAAGATGGGGTTGATGACAGGATTGATTGTCATAGAAAGTGTGAAAATTGTATTTTAGTTCCTTATCAGCAGAGAAAGTCTTGCTACGTGTTAAGGCGCATAATCTTTTTAATCAGTTTGAGTTGTTTGATCTACGCCATAGTATCTGTAATAGCTTGCTACATGTTTAACTCCGGCCTTCTGCCGCCTCTCCTCCGCTTCCGCCCTACTCATCACAATTGCTTCCTCTCTTAACCATTTCAAAATGACTCCTCCCTCACGAAATCCTTGATGCGGACGACATTAAGAAAATTTCATGAGGTAAGAGTCATTTTTGAAAGTATGGACGTTGTTGATGAGGTGAGTAGAACTCGCGTGAATCTATTCCTTCATTCCACATTCATCTTTTCGACCATTGTATATTGTAGTGTTCCTTTTGCCTTTACTCATCCGTTTATTTATAGGCTGACACTCCTTTTTAAAAGAGGGTCTTTTCCTGGCAACCTTACCCGTTATTTGGTGAAACACTATAAGTATATCTTTCTTGTTTGTTGAATTATGTTCATCTCATAATTTCGCACAACAAACTACTATCAAAGCTTTGAGTTCTTTGGTTTTCTGTAATCTGGGAGAAAATTGTTTTCCTAACACAAAGATCGACAGGTTCACAAGGAGACATAGTTTCAATTTGTGGCAGAATTAAGATATGATAAGGCGCATTCGACCATTATGTCTCGTAGATGGTGTTTTATGCGATATTTCGTATTAGAATACCGCATAAGTAAGAGTCTTAGTCACAAGGAGAAATAGTTTCAATTTGTGGCAGATTTAAGATATGATCGACTAGTTATGAGAATTTTGTATGTACAGTTATATGTTTTGGTTTGTACTCAGCGGTTCTTCTGTAAGCCTTTTGATATATATATATATATATATAGTTTGATGTTTTGGTTTTAATCTATCTGTGTCTTGTTGTAAGATCCAGTGAACTTGTTGTCAGGCTAGGGTCAGGATCCTTTGTGAGATCCTAGCCCAGTAGCGCCCCGAATCCTACGGATTTGGGGTGTTACAAAGTTGGTATCAGAGCCTTAGGTTGACAACAATGGCACTTGCAATATGCGATAAAGGTCGAATAGATAAATAAACAGAACCCGAAAGGGGTCTGACTTTTCAAAAGGTTTTGGCTTTGAAATGAGTACAAATGTTTTGGGATAGCGTGTACGAGAAGTCATCACCCCTATGAAGACCTCGACAGTACGTACGTATATATATATATATATATATATAGATATTACCTGATGTGATGTGTGTTTGACTTTTAGTATATATATCTATATATATGACATATATATAACCTTCTAAGTTAGGTTTATATATTCTGCAGATGGTTCGGACTAGAGCCTTATCTGCAGTTGGACGAGGTAGGGGTAGACCCCCTCTTTCTCCAGTAGGTAGAGGACGGGGTCGGATTCCCGCTGGTGATCCACGTGCAGCGGAGGAGATTCATGAGGATGTTGCTGAGAGTGTCGTTCCTAAGACTAGGAACGGTGTAGCCGGGAGACAGAGATCACAGAGAGTCCAGTCAAATGACTTGGATCATGTCTCCATGGGGGATCAGATTTCCGTGCGTATATTAGACGAGTGGAGGAGGCTGCCAGAGCAGGTAGACGTGCCCCTGATCTTCCGGCACAGTAGGGATCATCTGGGAGATCCCATGGAGTTACTCAGGTGCCAGTTGTACCGGCACGTGCTGCTGAGACTGCTCGAGTTCCAGAGGAGCATCGAGGGCCTCGACCAGATACTTGGTTGAAGGCATTCCATCAGATGGGAGTACCCCCTTTCTTTGGGAAAGTGGGGTAAGAGGTGGAGTTGTGGATCGGACATGTAGACTCAGCTCTTGAGTCTATTAGATGTCCTGCAGACAGACAGATAGAGTTAGTGCAGACTCTATTCAGAGACTTGGCATAGCACTGGTGGAGATCTGTACGGGGTCAAGTTATCAGTTATGACCAGATGAGGACTATGATCAGAGAGCGTTTCTGCACTGCTTCACTGAGGAGGGAGAGATTGCGGGATTTTGTTGAGGCTGGATTTGAGGACGTACCAGTCTCAGAGGCTATTAGGAGATTCCAGGAGGACCTAGCTTTGCTAGGTCCAGCTGCACCTCCTACATATTAGCATGTGTACCTTTTCTCCCGACGACTGAGGGATACTAGGACTGAGCAAAAATAGGTCGGTTCAAGGGAACCGAACCTAAACCGACATTTTCAGTTGGAACCGAACCGCAAACCGTAAGAATAGGTTCGGTAGGCGGTTCAAAAATTTTGGGTTTTCGGTTTTCGGTTCGGTTTAAGAAACGAACCGAAAACCGCGGTTCAAACCGAGTTAAAAGAAATGATATGCGCGGGACTACAGGTCTGATACTTTGATATCTCGATATTACTATTAGGGTTAGGTTTTGGGTTTCATATCTTCCCATTCCATTTCCACAAGAAAAGAGGCGGAAGAGAGCGGCTAACTACAAGGACGGCGGCCAGCGACGCAACGAGGGTGCGAGGTGGATGACTACAAGGACGAAGGCAAGCGAGGCGGTTTCCTAGTTCGGCCGATACAAAGACGGCCGATACAAAGGCTAGCGAGGCGGTTTCCTAGAACCTAGATCTCAACTATTCTTCAAATCTAGTTCTTCCTCATTTCTTTTTCATTTTCTCGAATCCAGATCTGTTAAGTGTTAATCTGTATAATTTTGGATTTGCCATTGTTGAGATGTTGTTTCAAATCTGTTTTCTTGGTTTCAATTAGGATCTGCTTTTGGTTTCAATTTTGTATACAAAGTACAAGTACACAACCTACATTGATCTTCAAAAAATTTCGGTTTGCTCGAACCGAGCCGAAAACTTTCGGTTCAAACCGAAACCGCACCGACTTTTTCGGTTTAGGTTTCGGTTCATGTTTTTTCAATTTTCGGTTTTCGGTTCGGTTCGGTTCGGTTTAAGTCAGTTCGGGTCGGTTTTAAACCGATGCTCAGCCCTAAGGGATACTACCCAGACTTATATGGCGGGGTTTCATTGTGAGTCCGTGATGGATTATCAGGACAGAGCTTCCGATTATGAGAGGGAGCAGGCTGGGCAAAGGAGAGCTTCTCAGACCGGAGGGTCTGAGAAGAGACAGCGGACTGGGCAGACCAGTGGTGTTGGTGGATCTGCTAGTTCAGGGCGAGGCCAAGGACGCCAGAGTTATCCCTCATCTGCACCGGCTACAGATAAAGGACGACAGTGCTTCAATTGTGGTGGTTATGGACATATACGACCAGAGTGTACGAGGCAGACAGTGACTTGCTACACTTGTGGCCGACCGGGTCATAGAACGGTCTTCTGTAGACAGGGGGAGCTTCATCTCAGCAGGGTTCTTCTCCTGTCAGTGTAGCAGGGGGTGGGCAGAGGCCACCTCAGCAGCAGCAGAGATAGGGACAGCAGAGAGTCCCAGATCGTCCTACTACTCAGGGATCTGCTCTTGGGTCGCGTAGAGGCAGAGGTCGTGGTGGGAGTACCACTGACACCAAAGGAGCACAGGGTAGAGTGATTGAGTTGAGGAGTGTAGAGGAGCCAGTTGCACTGACTGCTACAGGTACCATTCTGATTCATGGTTTACCTGTTAGAGTTTTATTTGATATTGGAGCTACGCATTCATTTATATCTGATGCATGTGTTGAGCGTTTGAGTCTAGATACGACTGAGGGGATACCCTTTAGTATAGGGTTACCAGATGGTAGTAGGGTCAGAGGTACCCGTGAGATTCGTGATTGTCCCATTTTTGTAGGGACTCGTGTGTTACTTGTTGACTACTTTGTCATGCCATTAGAACATGAAGAAGTCATTTTAGGTATGAATTGGATGGATACACACCATGCAGTATTAGATGTAGGTAGGAGGACTTTGACACTTGATAACATGATTTATTGACTTGTTTTACTCATGCATTTAGTTAGATTTCCCCTTTCTGCATTCATGTTTTAGCCTTAGTTTGTGCCATTTATGCTTGTTTTGTTATACTTTGCAAGAATAGATGTTTGCACACGCTATTTGTGGCTTTATAGGTGATATGGCACATTTTGGAGCTAAAACGACGTATTTGAGGATCAAGCCTCGAAGTGGACGCATTGGAGCAAGCATACGTGCACGGGAAAGGGCTAGGAATCGAGCTAAAGACACGAAGGAACGAAGGGATGGCATCTCGGCCTTGATCTCGGTCTGACCAGACCGAGATGGCCTGATCTCGGCCGAGATCCATTGATCTCGGGCCGAGACGGCCTAATCTCGGCCGAGATCCATTGATCTAGGGCCGAGATCCATAATTTCGGTCGATCTGGAAAGTTTCTGTTGTGAAATCTCGGTCCCGATCTCGGCCGAGATTTTTGACCGAGATTTTTTTGACCGAGATTTTTGACCGAGATTTTTGCCCGAGATTTTCTGTTCGGCGATTTTATCTTATTTTTGGATCGGTTTTGGCCCAGCCCATCCTTTGTAAGATTGTTGCCTATAAAAGGGAAGCTCTAGGTTATTTCTAAGGGTCCGAATTAGTCCGTTTCTTTTAGGGTTAGGTTACCCCATAGGGGGGGAGCCGCCTCTCTCTCTTTCCCTTCTCCTTCACCATTGATTCTTCATAGTTAAGGTTCAAGATTCTTACTTTTACATTCAGTTTTGTTTAGAAGACCTTGTTGGATTCAAGATTGAAGGTTTCCATTTATTAAAGTTAAGTCCTTTTAATTCCCTTTGTTATTTATTTATTTGTCTTTCTTTGATATGATTGTTATTGGCTAGAACCTTGTGGTTCCAAGGTTGACAGGGATTTGTTTATGCCTTTGATTATGATGGAATGTTGTGCTTTATGTTTTGGCTTTGACTTGCTAGAAATCCTATGGTTGGCTTGTTCTTTAACCTAGTTAAAATCCTTCTAGCTAGTAACCTAAGTTGGAATTGAGACTTACCCGGTGATATTCCTTCATAGATACATGAGAGACTGATCATAGGTAATAAAGGGTTATCCTTTATTGGTTGAATTTGCTTAGATTCCTTGCTAAGTAGGGTAATACCTGAGACTTACCCGGTAATGGTTTACCTTTCCCTTAGTTTGTAGTCTGGTTTGTTTAGAATTTCCTACCTCTCTACCTTGAGACTTACCCGGTAATAGGTAGTTGGTTTGGAACTAGATAGTCTTGAGACTTACCCGGTAATAGACTGTCAGCCTAGAAACGTTCATCTCTGTGGCTTTTCTACCATATATCTTTATGAGTCTTCCTGAATCTATATGTATAAACAATGATCTTGAACCCTTGAAATCCTTTTTCTTTCCTTTAACTTGATTATCTTTTGTTTTATTTCCTTTTATAAAACTGCTCTTGATTGAAGGTGACATTCAATTGAGAGCAGCCCAAAACCCTTTTTAAACCTTTTTGATTTCTTTCTCTTATCTTTTCCAACCTCCTGTCTTTAATTGAGATCTATTTTATATTTAATCATTGTTGCATATTAATCCTCCCAGTCCCTGAGATCGACCCTAGAATACTTACCTTTACTGTGATTGACCCATACATTGTGGGTTCGTTGTTGTTTAGGGATATATTACAGGTTATAAATATAAAACTATCCCTTCCTAGTTTTGTTACTCTGTGGATTTCTATCTCTTTTGATAGTTGTTTATAGAGGTGTAAAATCAACGAACAACACTCTTTACCGAGTTAGGTCAGATAGAGGTTTTCCGAGGTTGGGATCTTAGGAGGTCAAGCATTGTGATCAGTGCAGTACGTGCAGTGAGGTTCATTGCACAAGGTTGTGAGGCCTTCTGGTGTTATGCCATGAAAGATGGGGAGAGTCCAGCGTTAGAGGATATCCTAGTGGTCTGTGAGTTTACAGATGTGTTTGTTGAGCCGTCCAGTTTACCGCCTCAGAGGATTGTAGACTTTGGTATAGAGTTGGAGCCTGGTACGAGACCGATTTTGAAGGCCCCATATCGGATGGCGCTTGTCGAGATGTTGGAGTTGAAGAAGCAACTCGAGGAGTTGGCTGAGAAGGGTTTCATTCGCCCTAGAGTATCCTCGTGGGGAGCAACTGTCCTCTTCGTAGGGAAGAAGGACGGATCGTTGAGACTATGCATTGATTATAGAGAGCTGAACAAGGTGACCATCAAGAATAAGTATTCATTGCCCCGTATTGATGACTTGTTAGATCAGCTTCAGGAGCGACAGTATTCTCCAGGATTGACCTGTGTTCAGGGTATCACCAACTGAGGGTGAGAGAGCAGGATGTGCACAAGACAGCCTTTCGGACCAGATATGGACACTACGAGTTTGTAGTGATGCCATTTGGGCTCACGAATGCCCCAGCAGTCTTCATGGAGTTGATGAACAACATATTCATCGACTTCCTGGATCAGTTTGTGGTAGTCTTCATAGATGACATTTTGGTGTACTCTCGCAACAGAGAGGAGCATGCAGGGCAGCTGAGGTAGCATTCCTGGGTTGATCCGGCGAAGATAGAGTCAGTAGCAGCTTGGACGACACCAAACAATGTCAAGGAAGTACGTAGCTTTCTTGGCCTAGCCGGTTATTACCGACGCTTTGTGGAGGGATTTTCTGTGATTGCCCGTCCACTGACGAGTCTGCTAAGGAAGACTACAGATTTGTATGGTCTGAGCAATGTATGCAGAGTTTTGAGGAGCTGAAGAGACATCTGACTTCCGCTCCTATCTTAGCAGAGCCAGAGGGTACAGCTGATTTTGTGGTTTACAGTGATGCATTCAAGCTAGGCTTGGGATATGTGTTGATGCAGCAGGGCAGAGTGATTGCATATGCGTCTAGACGGCTAAAGAAGTATGAGGAGAACTACCCGACTCATGATCTGGAGTTGCCAGCGGTAGTGCATGCATTGAAGATCTAGAGACATTACCTGTATGGTGCTAAATGTCAGATCTTCACAAACCATAAGAGTTTGAAGTATATTTTCACGCAGCGGGAATTGAATAACCGCCAACGTAGATGGCTTGAGCTTATCAAGGATTTTGATCTGGAGATTTTGTACCATCCGGGGAAGGCGAACGTTGTCGCCGACGCCCAGAGCAGGAATACGCCTCGAGAGCAGGCGATTGCGAGGCTGACAGTTCATCATCAGTTACAGAGGGATCTAGACTGGTTAGAGTTGGATGTTCAGTTTCCTGATAAAGACGCCCAATTGAGTACTTTAGAGGTTCTTCCTGGTCTGTTGAGTGAGATCCAACAGAAGCAGGAGACTTGCCCGACATTAATGAGGATCCGAGAAAGGATGTCCCGGGATGAGGCACCACAGTTCCTTATAGGATCAGATGGAGTGATGAGATGCCGCGGTCGCGTCTGTGTACCGATGATGTGGAATTGAGACAGAACATATTACAGGAGGCTCACTGTACGCCTTATTCAGTGCACCCAGGTACAAGTAAGATGTACCAGGATATGAGACGTTCATATTGTTGGGGAAGGCTGAAGCCCGATGTGGCCAGATTTATGGCACAGTGTATGACTTCTCAGCAAGTCAAGATTGAGCATTGAAGACCTGGAGGTGAACTCCATCCACTACCTGTTCCACAGAGGAAGTTGGAGGACGTCACCATGGATTTTCTGACTAGGTTGAGACCGAGCAGGATCTTTGATGCCATCTGGATTATAGTGGACAGACTGACGAAGACGGCACGTTTTATTCCTATTCGGGAAACGTGGCCAGTGAGCAGATTAGCTGAGGAGTATACTAGACAGATAGTGAGACTCCATGGTGTACCGAGGACGATCGTCTCAGACAGAGATGGGCGATTTACCTCGAGGTTTTGGCAGCAGATTAAGACTGCCCTGGGGACGAGTTTGCACTTCACTACTGCGTTTCACCCTCAGACAGATGGTCAGTCAGAGAGGACCATTCAGACACTGGAGGATATTGATGCGCCCTTGGATGCTCCTCTTACGTTGACCGTAGACGATGAGGACGAGGCTTTGAGGGTTCGCTCAGATGGACCGCTCACCCGATCCCGATCCAAGTCCATTGCCCGAGCCACCGGATCCATCATCGTCCGCACCACTTCGTCACTTGGACCAGTCGCCGGTATGCCGTGTCTCTACACCACCATGGCATAGTGATGCATCCTTGAAATCGTTGAAGGACGAACGCCGGATCTAGACCAAGCTAGAGTTTCGACTACTCGTTGTTGATGTGCAAATGAGAACTTTGATAGAAGTTTGGTAGGGCGGAAGCGATTGATATGGATGCGGAAGCGTAGGTTTGATTCGATCTAGAGAGATCGAGCAAACGTTGTAGTGGATTTGATAGTTTGATTCTTTAGAAGAATCCTCGAATGTGAGTTCTTGGATCTAAGACTTGATCCAAGGAAGAACTTTGAGGGGATTGAAGAGGAAGTGATGCCTAGATCAAGAATGAGGATTTTCCTTCAAAATACTTGATTAAAATTAGACATGATTTACAAGTGAAGCCAAGCATCTCTTATATAGTGGGTGAAGGCTACACCAAAAGTCGGAAATTGAATGACGGAAATAAAGGCGGGAAATAAAGTCGGGGCAACTCCCGAAACCAAAGGTCTAGACTATCAATGCCGGAAATTAACTCACGGAATTGAGTTCCGGAATTAATGTTCCGAAAATTAAAGTCTATTATTATTTAAAATGCAAAATATAATAATAATATTTGCTAGCTTGATGACGTGGCGCCGGAAGCCTATGCCATGGTGGAGTGGTGACATGGCATGCCACTAACGGGTCCAAGTGATGTGACGGTGCGTCGGATGATTGAGCCGGTAGCTTGGGCGATGGCTTTGGCTCGGGAACGAGTGAGCGGTCCATCGGAGCGAAGCCGCAAAGCATCGTCCTCTTCATCCGCGGTCATGGTGGTCAAGTGCGCATCAGTCCCCCCATCTTGGATGTGAAACGTCCCCGTTTCACCGTCGTCAAATAAGGGCTCAACATAAGGGGCTAGATCCTTGACATTGAACGTTGGGTGCACGCCGTAGGAATCCGGAAGCTCCAACTTGTAGGCATTTGGACCATGTCGTGATAGGATCCGGAAAGGGCCATCACCTCGATCCGATAGCTTGCCCTTGCGTCGAGATGGGAAACGCTCCTTCCTTAAGTGGAGCCAAACAAGATCGCCGGGCTCGAAAGATATGTCGCGACGGCCCTTATTGCGTTGTTCGGCAAGTTGGGCGGCACGACGTTGGAGTTGTGCTCTTGTCCGCTCATGAAGTTCAATGATTGAGGCGGCTCGACTTGCGGCGTTGATGTGTTCACCGTCCTTGAGTGGACGTGGTGTGAAGTCCAATGGTGTGTGTGGATTAAGGCCGTAGACAACTTCAAATGGTGAGAGTTTAGTTGCCGAGTGCCTAGACCTGTTATATGAAAACTCCACAACGGAAATTAAATCCTCCCACTTTCGTGGGTTGTTCCTAAGCGTTGCTCTAAGTAGAGCACCGAGAGTCCGATTGGTCACCTCCGTTTGACCATCGGTTTGGGGGTGATAACTACTTGAGAACAACAAGTTGGTTCCAAGTTTTCCCCACAACGTTCTCCAGAAGTGACTCACAAATTTCACGTCCCGATCACTAAGGATGGAACGTGGTATCCCGTGTAAGCGCACCACATTGTTAAAGAATAATGTGGCAACATCGCTAGCATTTTGGGTGCTCTTACACGCGATAAAATGAGCCATTTTGGAAAAACGGTCGACTACCACAAAAATGGAGTCGTTGCCTCGTTTGGACATAGGTAGGCCAACTACAAAGTCCATAGAAAAATCCTCCCAAGGTCCCATTGGTATAGGCAAAGGAGAATACAATCCGTCCAGACCTTGACGCGATTTGGCATGATGACATATTATGCAACTTGTGCAAAACCGTGTCACATGCTTGCGCATTTTCGGCCAAAAGAAGTGCTCTTGGAGAGCGGCGAGAGTCTTGGTAGCACCGAAGTGACCACGACCCTCATGGGCTTCCTTTATCAACAAGTGGCGTATGGACGAACGCGGAATACAAAGTTTTCCCGCGCGGAACAAATAGCCATCATTAATAAAGAAGGTCTCATGCTCTTGGAGGTCAAGGCATTTGGCAAATATATCCTTGAAGTCAAGATCCGTGGCATATAACTCTTTGATAAGAGCAAAGCCATGGATCTTGGCGTCCATATGCACCAAGAGGATATATCGCCGAGAAAGGGCATCGGCTACCACATTCTCTTTTCCTTTCTTATGCCGAATGACATAAGGAAAGGTTTCTAAAAATTCTACCCAACTTGCATGGCGCCGACTCAAATTAGTTTGACTCTTGAGATACGAAAGAGCCGCATGATCCGAATGAATCACGAACTCCTTCGGCCACAAGTAGTGTTGCCATGTCTTTAGACAACGAACTAAAGCATATAGTTCCTTGTCATAGGTTGGATAGTTGAGTGGTGGACCGGAAAGCTTTTCGCTAAAGTAAGCAATGGGCCGATTCTCTTGGAGAAGAACCCCCCCAATGCAAACATTAGATGCATCACACTCCACCTCGAAGGATTTTCGAGAAATTTGGGAGTTGGAGTAGTGGTGCATTGCAAAGTCGGTCTTTGAGCGCATCAAACGCTCGAGCATGGGTATCACGCCACTCAAACGTGACACCCTTAGTAGTGAGCTCATGAAGCGGCGCCGCTACCGAGCTAAAGTCTTTGACAAAGCGTCGGTAGAAGCCCGCTAAGCCGAGAAAGGCTCGGACCATGGTGACCGTACTAGGTGTAGGCCACTCCAGAATAGCGCGAACTTTGGATTCGTCTACTCGGAGTCCGTCCTTAGACACGACATAGCCAAGAAATATAGTTGTGTCGGAACAAAAGACACATTTTTCAATATTGACGAATAATTGTTCTTGTCTAAGGCACTCGAGCACTTGGCGAAGGTGCCCGATGTGCTCATCCAAAGACTTACTAAAAATTAAAATATCGTCAAAATAAACAACTACGAAATTACCCAAAAACCGGCGAAGGACATGGTTCATGAGGCGCATGAACGTTGATGGGGCGTTGGAGAGTCCGAACGGCATGACAAGCCACTCATATAATCCGTACATTGTCTTGAAAGCCGTTTTCCACTCGTCACCTTCGGCCATCCGGATTTGGTGATACCCGCTCCGGAGATCAATCTTTGAGAACACGGTGGCGCCGTGTAGTTCATCCAACATGTCGTCGAGGCGCGGGATCGGATGCCGGTACTTGACGGTTATTTGGTTGATGGCTCGGCAATCGACACACATCCTCCAAGACCCGTCCTTCTTGGGCACCAAAATGACCGGCACGGCACATGGTGAAAGTGACTCACGAACATATCCCCGGTCTAGGAGCTCTTGGACTTGACGTTGTAGCTCCTTAGTTTCTTCCGGACTTGCACGGTAAGCGGCACGGTTGGGTAAAGACGCGCCGGGCACCAAATCGATTTGGTGCTCAATTCCACGGATCGGTGGCAAGCCGGGTGGTAGTTCATCGGTCAAGACGTCCTGAAAATCAGACAACAAAGTAGACACCTCGTGCGGCATATTACTAAGGTCATTGGAAGTAGATAAGAAAAAAGGAACAAGTAAGAAGCATGGCAACTTGCCTTCCTTGACCAGGTGTCACATCATGTTTCCGGGAAGAAAATTACCCTCGGCTCACACCGGCCTTTGATTATTGGTTCCGGAGATGGTAAAATTGCATTCGTTGGGACGATGCTTCCTTTACTATCTCTAGACTCAATAGCACGGTTACTAGAGGCGGTGTTTCGGGATCCGGAAGTACTAGCACCCACAACATCGGAAGGACTCCTAGGAGGGTCCGATGTTGCCGGCGTAGTGGTCTCATCAATGGTTTGTTGCCTCTTCCGTTCCGCATAATCAATTAATATTTCATGTGGAGTCATAGGCAACAATGTGACCCGTTTTCCATTATATTGGAACATGTATCTATTAAGATAACCATCATGGAATGTACGGCGATCGAATTGCCATGGTCGTCCTAATAATACATGTGTGGCGTCCATCTTGATAACATCACAAAGGATCTTATCAACATAGCCGCCTATGGAAAACGTCACCCAAGCTTGTCGTGTGACGGTGTCACACGCCTTATCGGAAATCCATTGGATTCCATAAGGTGTTGGGTGGGGGGTTGTAGGCAACTTAAAGTGTTTTACCACTTTTTCGTTGATAATATTACAACAAGAACCCCCATCAACTATGAGAGAGAGACTAGTGTTATTGACCAAACAACGAGAGTGAAAGAGATTCTCGCGTTGGTCAATAGGGACAAATTCCTTAACGGCTAAAATTCTACGAGATACAAGGGCGAACTTACCGGGTTGTGCCGGGCCGCAAGCCATTTGTTCTTCGCATGGTTCCATGCCGTAGTAGGGGTCGGCGTCTTGGTCATCCTCTATGATGATATCGCCGTCTTCTTCATCTTCCTCATCTTCATATGAGGGATTGGCAAACAACACAAGCTTTGTGTTCGGGCAATCACGTTGGACGTGACCGAATCCGCTACATTTATAACACACGGGCTCCCTTGGCCGTGCCGCCGGTGGAGGTCCTTGAGGAGTGCGGCCGGGAGGTACTTGTTCCGGGACATTGGGACCACGTTGTGGTGCCCTCTCGGTATCCGCTTGTCGGGTGGATTGGACCATCCGTTGGGCTCCTTTGGTGGCGCCGGACTCTTGATAACTAGATACATCTCGAGCACGGGTGTTAGTAGAATAAGCGTATTGATTTGGAGAGGAGTTATACCTTGAGTATTTTGGAGTCTCTTGTTGTTGCTTGTGAAGCTTCATGGCCGCATGACACAAAGCTCCCAAGTCTCTATATGGAACGATCTCAAGGGGTCGTCGGATTGATGGATTGAGGCCACTCATGAACTTGGTGCGTAAGGCGGAGGGCGAGGCCGAGATGCCGGCCTTCATATGCATGTCCTCGAGCTTGGCCAAGTAGGCCACCGGAGTGAGTTTGCCTTGTTGGAGCTCGGCAATTTGCATCCGCATATCATTTTTGAAGTCGTCGGGGACATACTTCTTTGTCATGACGTAGATCAGTTGATCAAACGTCGCAACTGGTTCCCATCCTCGGTTCTCACGGACGTGTTCATATCGGTTCCACCAAGATTTTGCATCGCCTTCAAAGTACAAGGTTGCCACTTCGATCTTCTCGTACTCCTCATAGTGGCAATGCTTCAAAGCCCTTTTCATGTCCTTGTGCCCAATCAAGAAACACACAAGGATCATATTCCCCATAAAATATTGGAAATTTAACTTTACCTTCCCTACGAGCTTTGTAGGGATCCGGGCGGGGCGGTGGCATATCATCACGATGGGCTCGTTGATGTGCATGCCTTGGTGGGTTAGGAGGAGGCAACCATTCTTCTCCTCGGTCTTGGTTCTCAAATGGATCTCGGACGGGTGGGTGCCATGGACGGACATGAGCCACTCGTTCCAAGTTGGCTTCATCGTCGGAAAACTCATCAAAATCGTCCCCCTCGTCATACTCATCATAGTCGCGGTATGATGAACGCCGGCTACGTCGTTGGTGGTGTTGCTCATATCGATCATTACCGGAACGTCGAGGATGACGATCTTGTTGATTGGTGTGCCGATATTCTTCTTGTATGGGACGGTTAGTATTATGTGCATTAGATAAAGGTGGGGGCGATCCGTACCGTTTACGATTGCGCTCGAAGCGCTTGTTCCGATCCATTGTATCTACATAAAGTAGATCATCCGGAGTCGGGCCATTATTGTTCTCGGTCTCATTGAGGTGGTGTCTGCCGTCTTGTTGAGTTTGGCTTTCGATGACTGAGGCAAGCCTAAGACCTTGATACGGGTCGGTTCCCAAAAGACCTTTGCCCTTCCGACGAGCGTCGGACGTGAAAGTCTCGACCATGGTGTCATTTGGATTTGGGGCGGGGCGTGGAGTGGTCGTAAGGGCCAAAAGTTGTGCCCTCATCTCCTCCATTTGTTGCTTTAGACTAACAACTTCCTCGGATAAGGAGGCATTTTCTCGTTCACGAGCATCCTGTGAGTTTTCTATATCCACGTTAGTCATGATTCCAAATGAATACAAACAAATGCAAGCAATCAAATGAGTAAGGTGACGAATTAAGTCAACGTTACCCAAGTTCAAGTGCGTTAAGGTTCTACTTTCGGGAAGGCCGTTTGGCGGTTAAGCAAGGTAGGCAAATCCAACAAAATTTGAACTAATTCACACAAATAAACAAGTGATATTTTGCACGTATGTAAGAAAATGGAGAGACAGAAGATGGACGGATTGTTCACTCGGCAAGCTTTGCTTGCTTTCGGTCTTTGACCGTTTTGTAAAATCCGATTTTTCGGATGGACCGGTTTGCCGGACGTCTTTTCACTTTGTATTTTTTATTTATTTTTTTGAACTTTGCAACTTTTTTTTTTTTTGATGCAAGAGATGAAACACTTTGGAAACAAATCCGCTTTGTTGAAGAGTTTTGATTTTTGTTTTTGTTTGAATATCAAAATGCAAGATATCCGAATTTGTTAACAAAAAAAAATCCCAAGAAATTTGGTACAATCGATTAACAAACTTGTCGGATTGGGTCGGTTGAAGAACAAATTGTTTTTGATAGATGGTTTGATGGCAAACCAACCATCTCCTAAATTTGTTTGGTGAGAAAAAAGAAAAAAAAATTCCAAGAAAACTTCGAAGAACACGAAGAACACGAAGAACAAGTTGAAGATCTTCAAGAAGGGAAGAACAACAAAGGCAAAGAAGGATAAAAATATAACGCACAAAAAACAAGAGTAAAGAGAACTTAGCTTCGATCCCTTTGCTCTGATGCCAATTTGATGCGTCCTTGAAATCGTTGAAGGACGAACGCCGGATCTAGACCAAGCTAGAGTTTCGACTACTCGTTGTTGATGTGCAAATGAGAACTTTGATAGAAGTTTGGTAGGGCGGAAGCAATTGATATGGATGCGGAAGCGTAGGTTTGATTCGATCTAGAGAGATCGAGCAAACGTTGTAGTGGATTTGATAGTTTGATTCTTTAGAAGAATCCTCGAATGTGAGTTCTTGGATCTAAGACTTGATCCAAGGAAGAACTTTGAGGGGATTGAAGAGGAAGTGATGCCTAGATCAAGAATGAGGATTTTCCTTCAAAATACTTGATTAAAATTAGACATGATTTACAAGTGAAGCCAAGCATCCCTTATATAGTGGGTGAAGGCTACACCAAAAGTCGGAAATTGAATGACGGAAATAAAGGCGGGAAATAAAGTCGGGGCAACTCCCGAAACCAAAGGTCTAGACTATCAATGCCGGAAATTAACTCACGGAATTGAGTTCCGGAATTAATGTTCCGAAAATTAAAGTCTATTATTATTTAAAATGCAAAATATAATAATACTATTTGCTAGCTTGATGACGTGGCGCCGGAAGCCTATGCCATGGTGGAGTGGTGACATGGCATGCCACTAACGGGTCCAAGTGATGTGACGGTGCGTCGGATGATTGAGCCGGTAGCTTGGGCGATGGCTTTGGCTCGGGAACGAGTGAGCGGTCCATCGGAGCGAACCCGCAAAGCATCGTCCTCTTCATCCGCGGTCATGGTGGTCAAGGGCGCATCACATAGGCTACTGGTCCGGCCCACGCTTTTACTTTCGGACTATTTTTTGCATGTTTTCCTTTTATGTAATAAAAGGGATATTCCTTATAGAATATTCCCTTTGACCTTATCTTTTAGGGTTTTCCCCTTGTTGGGCTTTTCGTATGTATGTTTGTTTGGTCCGTTGGCCCATAGGTGGGCAAGACTCTCTATATAAGGGACCTCTTGCCTCACCTATTTTCCATGTTCAATTTTAATAAGTTTTGAGAATATTTTTCCTCTTACTTAGCCTGGGCATCAACCTCCCCGTCTATTTCTCAAATTTCTTCCTTGGATCTCGTCTTTGATCCAAGAAACCCATATTCGAGGATTCTTCTTTAGAATCAACTTTCGTTTACCACAAAAAGATTTATTCGATCTCTCTAGATCGAATCAACCCTTGTTTCTTCATCGCTTCCGCCCCTTTAGATCTGAAACGATACAACGCCGCACAAAGAGTCAAGGAGTAGTTGGAGCTTTGTTGGATCTAGATCCGGAAGTTATCCTTGGTTACCTCCAAGGACGCATCAAATTGGCATCAGAGCAAAGGGATCAAAGCTAAGTACTCTTTACTCTTGTTTTTGTGCGTTATTATCTTCAACCTATTTAGCCTTTTGTTCATGATGTTCTTCATTTGTTCTTCATGATCTTCATGTTGTTCATCATGTTCATCCATTTTTCTTGAATTTTTTGTTTCTTTTGATCAATTTGAAAAAAAAAAAAATTGGAGATATTTGGTTTGTCATCTAACTAATTATCAAACCCGTCTTTTTCTTAAACCGACCCAATCCGACAATTTTGTTAATTAATTTCACCAAATTTCTTGGGGTATTTTTGTTAACGAAAATTCGGATATCTCGCATTTGATATTCCAAGAAAAGCAAAAAAACTCTTCATCAATACGGATTTGTGTTCCAAAAAAAAATATACAAAAGTGTTGCTCAAAATGTTTCAAAGAAACGAAACACAAAAGTGAAAAGACGTCCGGAAAACCGGTCCATCCGAAAAATCGGATTTTACAAAACGGTCAAAGACCGAAAGCAAGCAAAGCTTGCCGACTGAACAATCCGTCCATCTTCCGCCTCTCCATTTTCTTACATACGTTTGCAAAATATCACTTCTTTATTTGTGTGTAATTGGTTCAATTTTGTTGGATTTGTCTTACTTGCCTAACCGCCAAACCGTCTTCCCCAAAGTAGAACCCGATAACGCACTTGAAATTGGGTAAAGTTGACTTAACTTGTCACCTTGCTCATTTGATTGCTTGCAATTGTGTGCTGATTTGGAGCAATGACTAACGTTAAATTGGAAACTTCTCAGGATTCTGGTTCGCAAGAGTCCAATGAACCTTTGGCTCAGGAAAATGATTCGTTGTCCCTTGAAAATGACTCTATAAGGCGGGAATTGGAAGCTTTGAAGGCACAACAAAAGTTTAATGCCTTGACCCAAGAAAACATTGCTTTGAAGCAAGAATTAGAAGCTTTTAAGGCCCTACGGCTTGCCCAACATCCCACACCAACATATCCGATTGATACCGTGGCCAATGCTTCCACATCCGATGCACAACGCAAAGGCAAGGGAATTTTGGGAGCCGGACAATCAAACGGTCCCCGGCTTGCGTCCATAATTGAATGCCAACGTCCCTTACCTCTTGACGGAAATGAATCCCATGAAGAGGACGAAGAATTTCCCCACCCGATTCAAGATGACTTACGCATGGTCGAGACGGAAAATTGGCACAAGAATTATGAGCCTCAACGGTATGTCCCGTCTCCACCTCCACCTAGTGCGCCCCGCACCGACCGTCGAATCCGGGAAGAGCCCCGGTTGCGTCCCGACTCGACCAACAATCATGGTCGTGAGAATGATCGTTCCGAACGCCGTCGCCAACGGTCAACCCGGCAACCGTCGACCCTTGACTTTGATGAGTATGATGAGCAAAACGACTTCAACGAGTTCTCCGGTGATGAGTCCGACTTGGAACGGGTGGCACATGACCGTCCATGGCACCCACCCATCATAGACCCTTATGAGAACCAAGACCGAGGTGAAGAATGGTTGCCTCCCCCAAACCCACCTAGGCATGAACCACCCGTTCATGGGCGCCACTGGCCTCAAGGCGGCCACCGGCGAGCCCGTGCCGATGATGCCTACATTCCACCACACCGCCCGGACCCCTACCGAGCTCGTAGGGAAGGTAAGGTTAAATTCCCTATCTTTCATGGTGAATATGATCCGTGTGTTTTTCTTGATTGGGCGCAGGATATGAAACGAGCCTTGAAACATTGTCATTATGAGGATGAATATGAGAAAATCGAGGCGGCAACTCTCTACTTTGAAGGAGATGCCAAGTCTTGGTGGAACCGATATGAGATCACCCGTGAAAGGCGAGGGCCATGCGACCTTGACAATGATCTAGTATACAGAAGTATGTGCCGAGGACTCAGAATGATATGCGGTTGGATGGGCACCAAACAAGGAAACCTCACTCCGGTGGCTTACTTGGCCAAACTCAAGGACATGCACATTAAGGCCGGCGTCTCGGCCTCTCCATCCGCCCTTCGCACCAAATTCATGAGTGGGCTTAATGCTTCAATTCGGCGCCCGCTCGAGATTGTCCCATACAAGGATTTGGGAGCAATGTGCCATGCCGCCATGAAGCTATACAAGCAACAACTCGAAACACCGCGGTATTCTAGGTATAATTCTTCCTCGAGTCAATATCTTTATCCTTCTAACACACGTTCTCGAGATGTGCCTAGTTTCCCAGATTCCGACGCTTCCAAAGGAGCCCAACGGACGGGTCAATCCAACAGGCAGGCGGGTAACGAGAGGGCACCAAACCGTGAGCCAGCGGCCACGGCACCGGCGCCTACCGCTCGAGGTCAACATGGACCTTCACCGGCGGCTCGGCCAAGGAAGCCCGTGTGCTACAAGTGTAGCGGTTTTGGTCACGTGCAACGTGATTGTCCAAATACCAAACGAGTTTTGTTTGCCGACCCATCATATTTCGAGGACGAAGATGATCATCAAGATGGCGACATCATCATTGAAGATGACCAAGACGCCGACCCACACTTTGGAATGGAACCATGTGACGACGAGCTTGCTTGCGCCCCAACACAACCTGGTAAATTCGCTCTTGTTTCTCGTCGTATTTTGGCTATTAAAGAGTTTATCCCTATTGATCAGCGCGAGAATCTCTTCCACTCTCGTTGCTTGGTCAATAATACGAGCCTTTCTCTCATTGTTGACGGGGGTTCTTGTTGCAATATTGTCAACGAACGAGTGGTAAAACACTTCAAGTTGCCTACAACCCCCCACCCAACACCTTACGGACTCCAATGGATTCCCGATAAGGCGTGTGACACCGTCACACAACAAGATTGGGTGACGTTTTCTATTGGCGCCTATGTTGATAAGGTCCTTTGTGATGTTATCAAGATGGACGCCACACATGTCCTATTAGGACGACCATGGCAATTCGATCGCCGAACATTTCATGATGGTTATCTTAACCGGTACATGTTCCAATATAATGGAAAACGGATCACACTTTTGCCTATGACTCCGCACGAACTTTTGGTTGACTATGCGGAACAGAAGAGGCAACAATCTATAGATGAGTCCGCTAAGGCGCCGGCAAAATCGGACCCTCCTCGGGGTCCCGATGTTGTAGGTGCTAGTACTTCCAAATCCTGGAACACCGCTCCTATTGTCCATGCTACCGAGTCCAAAGGTAGTAAAGGCCGCATCGTTCCTACGAGTGCACCTTTGCTATCTTCGGACCCCTTAATTCAAGGACGGTGTGAGCTGAGGATACTCTTAGCTCGCCGGCATGATTTGCAACCGATCATGGAAGGCAAGTTTCCATGTTTCTTGCTTGTTCCGTTTTGTTTATCTACTTCTCATGACCCGAGTAATGTGCCACACGAGGTGTCTTTTTTGTTGTCCGAATTTCAGCCCAAAGATCTACCACCCGGCTTGCCACCAATCCGAGGGATTGAACACCAAATTGACTTTGTGCCTGGTGCTTCCTTGCCAAACCGTGCCGCGTACCGAGCAAGTCCGGAAGAGACGAAAGAGCTACAACGTCAAGTGCAAGAGCTCCTAGACCGGGGACATGTGCGTGAATCCTTATCACCATGTGTCGTCCCGGTCATATTAGTGCCAAAGAAAGACGGATCATGGCGGATGTGTGTTGATTTCCGTGCCATCAACCAAATCACCGTCAAATACCGCCACCCGATTCCGCGCCTTGATGACATGTTGGATGAGCTCCACGGCGCCACCATTTTCTCCAAAATTGATCTCCGGAGCGGTTACCACCAAATCCGGATGGCCGAAGGTGACGAGTGGAAGACGGCGTTCAAGACAAAGTATGGACTCTATGAATGGCTTGTCATGCCATTTGGTCTCTCCAACGCCCCATCCACCTTCATGCGCCTCATGAACCATGTCTTGCGCCGATTCTTGGGTATATTTGTCGCTGTTTATTTCGATGATATTTTGGTGTTTAGTACGTCTTTGGAGGATCACACCGGGCACCTTCGCCAAGTGCTCGAGTTCCTTAGACAAGAGCAATTGTATGTCGACTTTGAAAAATGCGTCTTTTGCTCGGACACCACTATCTTTCTTGGCTATGTCGTGTCTAAGGACGGACTACGAGTAGACGAATCTAAAGTTCGTGCTATTCGGGAGTGGCCTACTCCTACTACGGTCACCATGGTCCGAGCCTTTCTCGGCTTAGCGGGCTTCTACCGACGCTTTGTCAAGGACTTTAGCACGGTAGCAGCACCGCTCCATGAGCTTACTACCAAGGGTGTAACGTTTGAGTGGCGTGATATCCATGCTCGAGCGTTTGATGCGCTCAAAGACCGCCTTTGTAATGCACCATTACTCCAACTCCCAAACTTTTCGAAAACTTTCGAGGTGGAGTGTGATGCATCGAATGTGGGCATTGGAGGAGTTCTCTTACAAGAGACTCGTCCAATTGCCTACTTTAGTGAAAAACTTTCCGGTCCTTCGCTCAACTACCCTACATATGACAAAGAACTATATGCTCTAGTTCGTTGTCTTAAGACATGGCAACATTACTTGTGGCCGAAGGAGTTCGTGATTCATTCGGATCATGCGGCCCTTTCGTATCTCAAGAGTCAAACAAATCTAAGTCGGCGCCATGCTAGTTGGGTAGAGTTTTTAGAGACCTTTCCATATGTCATTCGTCATAAGAAAGGCAAGGAGAATGTGGTAGCCGATGCCCTTTCTCGCCGGTATGCCCTTCTTGTGTATATGGACGCCAAGATACATGGATTTGCTCTTATTAAAGAGTTATATGCCACGGATCGTGATTTCAAGGACATATGGGCACAATGCCTCGACCTCCGAGAGCACGAGTCTTTCTTTATTAACAATGGCTATCTTTTTCGAGCGGGAAAACTTTGCATTCCGCGCTCATCTATACGCCATTTGTTGATCAAGGAAGCTCATGAGGGCCGTGGTCACTTCGGTGCTACCAAGACCCTTTCCGCTCTCCAAGAGCGTTTCTTTTGGCCCCGGATGCGTATGCATGTGACACGGTTTTGCAAGGGTTGCATCACATGTCATCATGCAAAGTCGCACCAAGGCCCAGATGGAATGTATTCTCCTTTGCCTATACCAATGGAACCTTGGGAGGATCTATCCATGGACTTTGTGGTTGGGTTGCCTATGTCCAAAAGAGGCAAAGACTCCATTTTTGTGGTAGTCGATCGCTTTTCCAAAATGGCTCATTTCATTGCATGTAAGAGCACCCAAAATCCTAGTGAAGTTGCCACCTTGTTCTTTGACAATGTGGTACGCTTACATAGGATACCCCGTTCTATCGTTAGTGATCGGGACGTGAAATTCGTGAGTCACTTTTGGAGAATGCTTTGGGGAAAACTTGGAACCAACTTGTTGTTTTCAAGTATTTATCACCCCCAAACCGATGGTCAAACGGAGGTGACCAATCGGACTCTTGGTGCTCTACTTAGAGCCACCACTAGGACCAACCCACGTAGGTGGGAGGACTTACTTTCTATTGTGGAGTTTTCGTATAATAGGTCTAGGCACACGGCAACTAAATTGTCCCCATTTGCAGTTGTCTACGGCCTTAATCCACACACACCGTTGGACTTCACTCCCCGCCCGCTCAAGGGCGGCGAACAAATCATTGCCGCAAACCGAGCCGCCCAAATCATTGAGCTTCATGAGCGGACTAGGACACAACTTGAACGTCGTGCCGCCCAACTTGCCGGACAACGCAACAAGGGCCGCCGCGACGTCTCTTTTGAGCCCGGTAATCTTGTTTGGCTCCACCTAAGGAAGGAGCGTTTTCCAACTCGCCGCATGAGCAAGCTCTCGGACCGTGGTGATGGACCATTCCGCATCTTAGCCCGCCATGGCCCGAATGCATACAAGTTAGAGCTTCCGGATTCTTACGGAGTACACCCGACGTTCAACGTCAAGGACCTTGCCCCTTATGTTGAACCCCTCTTCGACGATGGTGAAACGGGGACGTTTCACAGCCAAGATAGGGGAACTGATGCGCCCTTGGATGCTCCTCTTACGTTGACCGTAGACGATGAGGACGAGGCTTTGAGGGTTCGCTCAGATGGACCGCTCACCCGATCCCGAGCCAATTCCATTGCCCGAGCCACCGGATCCATCATCGTCCGCACCACTTCGTCACGTGGACCAGTCGCCGGTATGCCGTGTCTCTACACCACCATGGCATAGGCTACCGGTCCCGCCCACGCTTTTACTTTCGGACTATTTTTTGCATGTTTTCCTTTTATGTAATAAAAGGGATATTCCTTATAGAATATTCCCTTTGACCTTATCTTTTAGGGTTTTTCCCTTGTTGGGCTTTTCGTATGTATGTTTGTTTGGCCCGTTGGCCCATAGGTGGGCAAGACTCTCTATATAAGGGACCTCTTGCCTCACCTATTTTCCATGTTCAATTTTACTAAGTTTTGAGAAGATTTTTCCTCTTACTTAGCCTGGGCATCAACCTCCCCATCTATTTCTCAAATTTCTTCCTTGGATCTCGTCTTTGATCCAAGAAACCCATATTCGAGGATTCTTCTTTAGAATCAACTTTCGTTTCCCGCAAAAAGGTTTATTCGATCTCTCTAGATCGAATCAACCCTTGTTTCTTCATCGCTTCTGCCCCTTTAAATCTGAAACGATACAACGCCGCACAAAGAGTCAAGGAGTAGTTGGAGCTTTGCTGGATCTAGATCCGGAAGTTATCCTTGGTTACCTCCAAGGACGCATCAGATATGTTGTGAGCTTGTGTGTTGGACTGGGGACAAGTGTGGACGGATCATCTCCCAATAGTTGAGTTCTCGTACAACAACAGCTGGCATGCATCGATTGGGATGGCCCCATATGAGGCACTGTATGGACAGAGATGTCGTACTCCGTTATGCTGGGATGAGTCTATTAGTGTTAGTGGTTTCACCTAATCAGATTCAGGATGATGTGGCTCGTGTAGCACTGATTAGAGAGAGGATGCTGACTGCACAGAGCCGTCAGAAGTCTTATGCAGATAGGAGGCGTAGACCCCTAGAGTTCAGAGTAGGAGCCCATGTGTGGTTGAGGGTGTCTCCGACACGAGGTGTTAGACGTTTTGGCATTAAGGGGAAGTTGAGCCCCCGATATGTCGGACCGTTCGTGATTCTGGATCGAGTTGGGAGCGCAGCATACAGATTAGCTTTGCCTCCGAGATTAGAGGGTGTTCACCCTGTGTTTCACGTGTCTCAGTTGAGGGAGTATATACCAGATCCGAGACATATTGTGAGTTATGATGATTTGGTGGTCGAGCCGTACCACACTTTTGTTGAGCACCCGATTGCAGTCCTAGAACGAGGTATGAGATGCCTGCGTTCGAAGGACATTCCTATGTTGAGGATACAGTCATCGAGACGAGGACCTGATGAGGCTACATGGGAGACTGAGGATAGTATTCAGAGGAACTATCCCGAGTTCTACGCCGAGATAGATGTACCTGTAGGATCGACGAGTAGATCTTAGTGCTATCTTGGTGAGTGTTGTGATTATGTGCTTATATGCTATGATGTGTTTATTTTCGTACTAGCTATGATGTGTTATATGATCTTATTAGATCTTTCTGTGCTAGTACGATTGATGTTTATAGCTGGAGATGGTTCTTTCCTCCATGCTATTGAGATACGATTAGGGTCTAGCTGGAGATGGTTATTCCTCCATGCTCTTTTGATGGACATAGTATTGTTGGAGATGTTTTTCCTCCATGCCCTTCTGTTATGAGTATGATTCGGCTAGAGATGGTTTTCTTCTATGCCCTTGTGATGTGATGATAGTTTGGCTAGAGATGGTTTTCCTCTATGCCTTGGATAGTATAGTGATCTTGTTGTTGGAGATGATGATTTCCTCCATGCTTGTGTTTGAGGTTATAGAGTGATATTGGTTGATACGTTATGAACGGAGATGTGATGCCTCCGATAGAGAGAGTTATACCTCGGAATATGGGTCCAAGAGGTTTTGAGATGATACAAGTTTCGGGACGAAACTTGTTTTTAGGGGAGTGAGATGTAAGAGCCTTAGTCTTTAGGAGCCGAGCTAGGATGTAGCCGCCCCCCCCCCCCCCCCCCCGGGTCCGTGGTGACGCCCCTGCGGCTCGTCCAGTGATCCGCCCCTGCGGCTCAGGGAACCGCCCCTGCGATTTCCTGCGGCTGCAGCCGGCTTTGTTTACCCTTTGACCGTGCTTTACTCTCTTCTCTTCCTTCTTAGCCTTCTCCTTTTCTTAGGGAGCAAGGGTTCTTCACTTCTCCAGTAAACCTCACGTTCTTCTGTCCTTCCTTCCTTCTCCTTGATCTTGTTCTTGAATCCTTCTTGTTTTGGAAGAGAATTAGTGTGTGTTTGTTGATGATGAGCATGATGTGTGTATATATTGTTGAGCTTGGGAGTCAGCTGATGGTGTTTTGTGATCATTTCCTTGCTTAGGCCATTGTAGTAGTGGTAAGTTTCCTTTCTTCTTCTTTCTTTCTTTCTTCATGTGATTCCTCTTCCTTAGCTTAGGATTAGATGTGCTAGGATGCATATTGATGTTGGAATGTGTATGTATATGTATGATTGTGGCTGTGGAATGATGAAGATGTGAATTGATCACGTGAAGAATCGAAGAGAATTCGAGAAAGCCCATTTTGCACTGTCGTCGCCCCCGCGCTTGGGGGCCGCTGCTCCTGCGGGAACTTGTCACCGCACCCGCGCATTAGTGCCGCCGCCCCCGCGGCCACGGTCACAGCGCCCGCGCCAGTGTGCCTTCGCGCATGCGCCTGCTGTCTTTCCGCCCCTGCGTCTCTTCTGTTCCGCAAGTGCGTCTTGTACTGGATCTACTAGAGTAGTATGGATCCTTTCCTTTCCTAGTATGAGCGGGTTAGTGGCATGTTAGGTATGTATATGAGGATAGAATGATGATGATTATGATATCGAGATATGCCGATTATGGCTTTGAGGTTTAGTAGAATATCGAGGTTTATAAGTTGGATATGATCCATATGGATCCCTTGGGTCTAGGTGTGACCCCTTTGATTGATAGGAGATTTGATATCTCTTTATGCCTTGTTATTAGGTAGTGTTGTCCTCCAGATTTGGAGTTGATCGTGGTTGAGATTACTTCGAGGTTGAGGTAAGTCCATATGACTTACTTAGCTACCATCCCTATATTGGATGTATGCATGAGTGGTGTTTGATGTATGCTTGATAGCATGTGATGATTGATTATTACCGACCTATGGTTTAGTGACCGCCCATTGTAGGGCCGTGACAACTTGTCCTTTCATCCCGCTGGGAGTCTGGGAGGTTCTCTGTGGTTAGGCCAGATCTGGTAAACGGTTCGGGCACTCTCCACTCCCATAGGGTACACGGGGAGGTGTGACCAAGCACCACTCCAGCTGGCACGAGCGCCCAGAGGCGAGGATTATATATTCCTCATGTGACATATATTCATATACATATCTATATACGATTTGAGTGTTGGACTTTATAAAGATAATTAATCGGGTAAATGTGTGATAGCATGATGATGTGTTTATTATTCTCTGATGTGTGTTTGTGCTTATGTATTATCTTATATATGTATGGTTAGCTAACGGTTTTATACCGTGTTGTAGATCTTTTGCAAGTTAGGAGAATTGTAGAGTGATTCAGATGGGGTGATCCGTTGAGGGCTCCATACACTAGGTTCATGCGATGGTTATGGGAATTTTATATGTACAGTTATATGTTTTGGTTTGTACTCAGCGGTTCTTCTGTAAACCTTTTGATATATATATATATATATATATACAGTTTGATGTTTTGGTTTTAATCTATTTGTGCCTTGTTGTAAGATCCAGTGAACTTGTTGTCAGGCTAGGGTCAGGATCCATTGTGAGATCCTAGCCCAGTAGCGCCCCGAGTCCTACGGATTTGGGGTGTTACCACATACAAACTATGATTGAAGTTGGAGAGCCTCTACATGAGGAAGTCTCTCACCAAAAAGTTGCTTCTAAAAAACGTCTACTCAACCTGCGAATTTAGGAAGGTACGGAAATCTGTGAACACTTAGATCACTTTAACACAAATTTTTTTCTAAATTTGTGTAATATTCTGTTTATATATTTGTCGTCATTATGAAACCTTTGTTTAGTTATTTGTTGTTAAAAAAGATATTATTATTCAAAAAGACGTTAGGTTTGCCCTTCATATAAGGGAACTACATCAAATGATGCTTAGGCATTTGGTCTGTATACAACCGGAGATAAGGGACAACGAAAAGTATGGGAGAAGAAGGACAAAAAGTCTCAAAACATCATAAGCCTAATGACATATACAACTATTGTAAGGATAAAGAGTATTGGAAGAACAAATTTCATAAGAAGAAAAAATCGCAAGATTCTAGTTATAGAGTAGTTATAGAGTTGTTGTAGAAGAGAATATTTGGTTGCTTGTGGATACCCTTATTAAATTAGATTTTAAAATTCGTTATAACTACAACTTTTATTTAAATTAGATATTACGTATACATTTTATAAATGTTTTAGAATAATTAAAATACACAAATTTTAATTTTAAATTTTTTTAAAATAATATAAATTGTTTATATTAGATATCCAAATAGAATGAAATATCAATGAGACATATTCATTACGATTTTGCTCTACAACGGGAAAGGACCGTCGCCTGCGGCGGTTTCTAATGCCAATGGTCCCTGAAGAAGGATGTTTTTCTATTCTCTTAAAACATATTTAAATTTAGTGAATTAAGTTTGCTGCTATCCACACACAGAATTGGCAAACACATAATATTTTTTATACAAAGATCCGGAACTTGATTGACGCCCCCCTAGAGCTGTGTGCCCAATGGTTATCCGGAGTCGTGGCCACTTAGCCATTAGTTGACACATTGCTTAAGATGATACCAATTAACCATTGCTTGCAGCAGACTCATATAAAATCATTCTTCCCCTGTCCCTTTCCACCAATTAATGATTATATTGTCCTCCACAATAATTTGGCTTCAACTATGCTATCATTTCAATATTGTAGGTGATTTGATAACCAAGTATAAAATTTTCAAATTACTCCCAAGGCTGTTTTTACTTTCCATGTTTTGAGAAGAAAAACTTAAGTTTTCATCAAATAAAAATTTGAGATGAGTTTTGACATGCTCAACCTTAATTTTTATCTGGTATGTTCATATTCGACTTTGTAATAATGCATTAACTTGGATGATTCTCCATCGAGAGTTTCCTTTACGTATAATGTGTTATATCACAATATAGCTCGCATTCAAAAAATATCTCCCCTATTTGTACATTTTATCAAGCTTGTTTACAAACTAAACGAACTCGAGATAAGTTTTTCACGGAACAAGTCTGAGTAGTTCGACTAATATAACATTTTCACTGAGCAAGTCAAGCTTTGGCATGATCGTGTTTAACTCGTTTGCAAAAAACGAGTCTAAGTTTTAACTTATTTGAAAATAAATGAGTTTGAACCGATTTTTTTTTAAAAAAAGTTGAACCTAAATAATTTGGCACACGATGGACTGTCCTGTCTATTCATAGTCTGAATACAAAATAATTCAAATTTAGCACACTGGAATTGTAAACTCACAAACTACGTTTTGAGTACCCAAGTGACAATATATATCGGCCCACTGATATGTATATGGCGATCCTTGATGCGTTGAAAAGTCCACCAACCAAAGATAAATGAACAATCGTTGACTAAAATATTTTAAATATGGACTAATCTACTAAGATACCCCTCTATATTTTAAATTTTTAAATATTTTCCTAAGAGCATCCTTGTTAAGGTCTCAAATATATATATATATATATCGACACTTTTACTTTGTGGCCATATTGTAAGAAGATTAATAAATAAAATTGTTATATTTGGTAGCAAAATTGAAAGTAAGAACAAAAAGATACCTAGTATTAACGGGATTTGGCTAGAAAAGGAATCTGAGGTGAAAAGTAGGAATATAATTCATGGTTTTTATTAATATTTTATTTTATTAATATTTATTATTTAATCATGTTATAAAGTTAAAAATAACAAACTATTTGGTAGTCGAAAGTAATTCAAAATTATTGACTTATATAAGAGTGACGCCTATAAAACGAGATATCGCTACTCTCCTTGATTTCCTCAAGCTTTCTCACTTCTTCAGCGTGCGGAGATAAAGATGGCTACTCAATCTTCTCCCAACTCCACTTTTGAAATGGTTAGATTTTCCTCTCTATCTCCCTTTCCCTGCCAAATGTTCACTCCTACTGCTACAACCATTACTCTTCTTGCGAAATTATGCTGCTTCTCTTCTTTGATCGTTATTAATTCGTGATTTTACATCACCGATATATTGTTAATCGATAATTTTCTTCATTTACCTCAATATTCACAACTTTTTTGTCTCTTCCATTTGTACGCTTCTTGCTTCTGTAATCGTCTGTAATTGCAGGTTTTCTGTTCTCGATTTCACTTTTTGCGGTTAGTATCTCGATATGCTTAACGTGAGTAAAACCTGGATCGATGATGATTTTTTGCCTCTTCAGTCTGTTGTGAAATTAGTCTTGCTTTTCGCAATTTTTTAATTCTAATTATGTAGAATCTTTTCCCAAATCATCCTTTCTTGGCAAATACCTTGTTATGGTTATCTTTCAATTGATTGCAGATTGCGTTTACACTTCAATGTGTCCTACTTCTATCATCTTATTTTCTTGGTTTCCGTATAAAAAGATCATGTTAGGCTGGCACACTTAATGATGGATCATATAGAAACATATATAATGTCAGATTAGGAATCTGATTCATCTAATTAAACCAATTATGAAAAGCTTGGGGTGGGGGTCTTAATCATCTATTTCTACTTTGACTATACAGTCCAAAAGATGGGGTTGAGGATATCATTTTCATCCTTTGATTTGTTTATATGGCTGAGAATAATAATTTATATTTACATAAATAATTAATAATAATAAGGTTTCCTCAGTATACCTAACTCCCCTGTTTTAGGGGAGATAGTTATCCTTGCACGGCATGTGGTTGACATCCTTAAGCAATTAATAGCTCGAGGAATCATGCATATGAATCTTTTTGGGATTTGAAATATAGGTGTGAATGTGATTTCTGCTTTCATAATGCCAGCTAGGTCGATGTGGATACTTTATATTGCTTCCTTCTTGCTTGCAATGATTTATAAGGGCTTTTATATTGTTTAAATTTAGATTATTGTGTATAGAGGTGTTCTCCGGAACTGAAACAAAGGTCACAGCTATTTAGTTTTTCTCTGCTATCCGCTTTCTTCTATTGGTTTTGCTTGCGTGTTATGTTGTGATGTGGCTTTTCCGTTCCAAAACTTTCGAGTTCTTTGAAGACTTGCTAAATGATAGGATTGCCACAGAAAGTGTGTGAATTTGTATGAAAATTGTATTTTAGTTCCTTATCAGCAGAGAGTCTGCTACGTGTTTGACATGCATCATCTTTTTAAGTGCCAAAATTGAAGGAAACTGAGAGAGGAAAAACATGACTGAAACTTGTTGTATTCCTCTCTCAATGAGAAAATGGGTCAGATTCTACGGGATCAAACCTACGAAACAAGGAATTACAGAGGGGAATAAAAAAAAGATAGAATCAAAAAAGAGTAAAAAGTAGAAGAACCGCGTTCCAAATGAAAACAAGTTCAAACTTGAAAAGGATCTTTCGAATTCTCGAAGAATGAGCGCCAAGGAGATTGATCGAGAAAGATATCTTTCTTATTAGAAGATCGTGATTGGATCCGCATTTTTTAGTAAAAATAAAATCTTGTCCTTTCAGAATAAATAAAAAGTGGAATGTGTTAATTTGGAACATGAAAACATGAGTTAAGTGGTTTGATATGTGCATAGTATCTGCAATTGTTTGCATTATTATAAATCTTCAGTTACAAGATTATAATCCCGTGGAAGAAGTTATCCTTTTTCTCTCTTCACTTAATTCACTGTATAATCTTGGATAAGAATACTCAAGACACTTTAATGGCTCTCTACAGGAAACAATCCGACAGCGCAAAATGGTGGAGGATATTTACACTCAAGACGGTACCCTCACTGTTGATAAAAAACCTGCAGAAAAGAGTAAGACCGGAAGATGGAAGGCCTGCCCATTTATTCTTGGTAATATCTCTCATGATTATTTGTTTATACTTGTTGTGTCTTGGTTACATTTGGTTTCAGTTTATATTTTTGCCTGGACACCAGGTTATAGATAGCTTAAGCTTTACGGTTCATTGATTCTCAGGAAATGAATGCTGTGAGAGGCTAGCATACTATGGAATGAGTACGAATCTGGTAAACTATCTTCTAAAACAGCTTAACGAGGGTAATGTTGCTGCATCCAGAAATATCAACAATTGGTCAGGAACTTGTTACGTCATGCCCTTACTCGGAGCCTTTCTGGCAGATGCCTACTGGGGAAGATACTGGACAATTGCGATTTTCTCCATCATATATGTGTTTGTAAGCTTCTTATGAAATTACCACAGTTTTAAAATAACATTGACTCAACTGTTAGGAAATCATTTTTTCATTTTGCAAGTGTTTAGTTGCATGCTTCAGTGTACTAACTGTAGGGATCAGTATTCCTAATAAACATTTAACAAAGGTTAATATGCCCCATGTAGAGATCACTTGTATGCAAGAATTTTTGTTTGGCTTTATAATTAGCATGAACTGTATTTGTGCTGAAATTAGTGACAACCATTCATCTCTTCTAGGGGATGACTCTGCTGACACTCTCTGCTTCAGTGCCCGGACTAAAGCCAGTATGCAGTGGCGATGTATGTAATCCTACATCAGGACAAGTTGCTGTATGTTATGCTGCTCTCTATTTAATCGCCCTTGGGACTGGTGGGATCAAGCCATGTGTCTCGTCTTTTGGTGCAGACCAGTTTGATGAAAATGACCAAGTAGAAAAGAAAAAGAAAAGTTCCTTCTTTAATTGGTTCTACTTCTCCATCAATGTTGGTGCTCTTATTGCATCCTCTGTCCTGGTTTACATTCAAATGAACGTTGGTTGGGGCTGGGGCTTTGGTGTTCCAGCTGTTGCTATGGCCATTGCAGTTGTGTCCTTCTTTTCAGGCAGTCGGTTGTACCGGCTTCAGAGGCCAGGTGGAAGCCCCCTGACTAGGATTCTCCAGGTCATCGTTGCATCCATCAGAAAACGAAATGTCAAAGTTGTTGGTAACGAAACCGCTTTGTACGAGACTGTTGATGAAGAATCCACCATTCTAGGAAGCCGGAAGCTCGAGCATACCAATGAATTGAGGTACGTAAATTTCTCTTTTCATGCTTCTACTTTTCTATGCACTAGCTTAGTTCCTGTGCATTGCATGAGATTTGTAATAAAAATATATTAAATAGTAATGTTATTTATAATATGAAATAAATTATTTAAAAGCATCTTATAGTATAAAAATTAGGTATATTATGTAAGCACAGTTAACATAAAAGTTGTTCATGAAAATATTATGATTTATCTTATTAGATAAATGGTACATATATCAAGGTTTAATATTATGTTGTTTGTTTCAAAAAATACATTATGAACTTTAATTGTATCTTAATTAATATAATACAATTTAGTTTAATTTTTCTCTCAATCCTTACCGTATAGAAATAAACTTTTCAATCAAGTGTATCCTAATATATATATTAACTACTTCCTAATAAATTGTTATAATTTAATTCATATAACAAATTATTATTCAATTATATTATTTGGCGTTTTAGCCTCTGCTCTAGTATAATATAGTAGGTTGGTCCATAGCTAAATATGTAATTGATTTGCAGATTCTTTGACAAAGCAGCAGTGGTAACCGAGACAGACAAACAGCCTCAAGCAAGCCGATGGAAGCTCTGCACGGTGACTCAAGTAGAGGAACTGAAATCGGTTATCCGTCTACTTCCCGTATGGGCCTCTGGGATAATCTTTGCAGCAGTGTACAGCCAAATGAGTACGATGTTCGTTCTCCAAGGGGACACACTCGATCAACATATTGGCCCACATTTCAAGATTCCAGCAGCCTCCCTCTCTATATTCGATACCATCAGCGTCATCTTCTGGACTCCGGTTTACGACTTGCTCATCGTTCGCTTTGTTAGGAAGTTGACAGGAAACGAGAGAGGGTTCACGCAGCTCCAGAGGATGGGTATCGGTCTCTTCATCTCCATCTTCTCCATGGTCACAGCTGCAATCCTCGAGATTGTTAGGCTTCGTATGGTTAGAAAACATAACTACTATGACCTCGAAACGATCCCGTTGTCCATCTTTTGGCAGGTTCCTCAGTATTTTCTCATAGGGTGTGCTGAGGTTTTCACCTTCATAGGACAGCTCGAGTTCTTCTATGATCAGGCACCTGATGCCATGAGGAGCCTCTGTTCTGCGTTGTCTCTGACGACTGTCGCACTAGGGAACTACCTCAGCAGTTTTCTGGTTACAATTGTTGCGAAAGTGACTACTAAGAATGGACAGCCAGGGTGGATCCCAGATGTTAACCTAAACTATGGACACTTGGACTACTTCTACTGGCTGCTTGCAATTCTCAGCATCCTCAACTTCTTAGTCTATCTGTGGATTGCTAAGATCTATACCTACAAGAAGGTTACAGCTTCAACTGGTTGAATCATTGTGGTAAAAAGGAATTTCAATTCTGAAGGATGAATGTTTCATGTTTCTTGCAGTCAAATATTAGTTTGGTTTGACAATCTTTCTTGTTTTTAGTATTTTTGAGATGTTACTTTACAAATGTTAATTGTTTTAGGAAGTGACTGTTAATATATTCATGTAGGGAAAGTGCCTTTATATTCCAACTTTGGGTTCATTTGCTTTCGTTGTCAAAATTGCCCTAATTCCAAAGACAACACAATTGGTTTTACTAACCTAAAATTTAAATTTGAGCGCAATTCGCTAGCGTTCAGTGGGCGCCGACCGTTCAACTTTTTTTTTTTTCTTTTCATGGCGCCGGCGTCCATATTGAGTTTTTTTTTCCAATATTTATTTATTTATTTATTAAAGTCTTGTAGAAAACTTAGTAATCAAAATTTATCTTTATTTTTTTTTGTAAATCTCATCCCAAATAATACTCTTCAACCCTATAAATTTTTTCTATCGAATGAATCCAAAGTGACTTAAATTATTTTATACTTGAAAAGAGAAAAATATATGAATTGGATGAATCTAAAGTTACCTACATTATTTTGTACAGTCTGCCACCTTTTTTATTTAAAACAATTCAAAAAATAATAATAATAATAATTAAACACCGGCACCCGGATGGAAAAAAATGTTTGGCTCCAGCGCCATAATCTATTTCGATTCGGTTTAATTTTTTTTGTATAAAGCTCAATGTTCATCCACAGTGATCGTTTTCAACCACATAAACTCTCTCTATCACGGTTTAAGTCGTATTGTACAGAAAAAAGAGAAATTTATAAATTAAATAAACTCTCTCTATCACGGTTTAAGTCGTATTGTACAGGAAAAAGAGAAATTTATAAATTAAAAAAGTCATTTATAAAAAAGTCAAGTTATGTAATTTTTTTCATTGTCAATACATTTTGCTAATAAACTTCGGACATCATCAACCAACACCCAGAAAGAAAGAAAAAAACTATCAAGGAATCCCTTACCAAATTCTATTGCCAAAAGCAGAACAAAACTTGTACATTACTAATATGAGAACTGGATGATGCAAGACTTGATCAAAACCTATTACAAATGTCAGCTCAAAGGAATAAGATGAAGGGGGAGATACTACTCTAAATAAACCTCAACCCAATTTATGAATCTATAATCTATAGTTTGTGAAAAAAATATAAATTAATGAAAAATATACACCAATTGAAAAAAATGAGCAAGTCGTAAACCGGCACATACACTTCACAGGCACCAACATTCTTGGCGTGAGAAGATAATGGAGGCACTAAATCCTCTCCAACTGCAGATCCGATCAACAAATGAACCCTTATAATAATATAGCCTTTTTCCCGTGCGGGTTGAAAAAGCAGCAGCAACTACTGGCTAAAGTGATGGCCTTGTTTTGAGCAGAAAAGGTGCACCTCACAGATCTCTTTCAAGTGGAACCAATTCATATGGGGTGCCTATTTGAATTGTCTCCGATGAGGTCTGGGTAATCTCTGGCAGAAAAAGAAACAGGAAAAAAAAAAAAAGGTTTAGTATGCATGCCACTGTTAACAGTATGAAAATTCTAAGCAAGCACATGAGCGGGTGAAAGGAATAAAAATCATGTGTGGTTCTGATGCATTTTCTAATTGACGTCCAAGATTTTCAAAAATCCATGTGGGACCTCTCTAATTTACGGTTTGTCCACATGGTGACCTATATTTTGTTATATTTTCATTTAATACCCTACTGTCCTTATTATGGTGTTCGAATTATCAAAGCATACCTAAAATTTTGCCTTAATCAAACTCTTTTTTCATATACTTTAATCCAATTGATTTAGATAACATCATAATAATAATTGAGATGTATTTTGATAATATTTAAACTTAAACCAACTTTTGTTAAAAAATGAGGACATGTGACCACTAAAGTGAAGGAGTATGATAAAAAACTTAGGATGGAATATGTAATGAAGTCTTAAAACAAAGGGGAACCACATAGAAAAGATAATGACATGGCTCACAATGTAGTATTTTTGATGAAACATGTTGAAATGAATATAGCATCATTTAATAGACCCAAAGTGGTGCTTATTCTTTGGGTTTGATACATCATGCCAGTTATCTTTTGCGTCATTTTACCTTGGTGATAATACTGCAATCACCAAAAATGTATCTGCAACGCAAACTGATGCTTCCTAGTAAACTATAGCATCATAGTACACAGAAATAAAATTTGAAAAATAAACAAATGATGAAAATGATTACAAGTTTTGAAATGGATAAATATCCAAGGACTATCATGATTACTCAAAATAAATTGGCATGAATGAGGCACAATTTGCACTGCTGTAAAAAAAAAAAACAGAGGATGAAGAAGACAAAAACCAAAGAGCTAGTTGAGTGAAATGGCTAAGGTAAGAAACTTGTTGAAATAGAAAGTATAGCATCATTTAATAGACCCAACGTGGTGCTTATACTTTGGGTTTGATATATCATGCCAGTTATATTTTGCGCCATTAAACAAACCTTGGTGATATCTCTGCAATCACCAAAAATGTATCTGCAACGCAAACTAATGCTTCCTAGTAAAGTACAGCATCACAGTAGACAGAAATTAAAATTGAAAAATAATCAAATATGGAAAGGATTACAAGATTTGAAATGTATAAATATACAAGGACTAGCATGATTACTCACGATGAATTGGCAAGAATGAGGCACAGTTTGCAGTTTGCACTGACAGAGGATGAAGAAGACGACAACCAAACAGCTAGTTGACTGAAATGGCTAAGGTAAGAAACTTGTTGAAATAGAAAGTATAGCATCATTTAATAGACCCAAAGCGGTGCTTATACTTTGGGTTTGATATATCATGCCAGTTATCTTTTGCGCCATTAAACAAACCATGGTGATATTTCTGCAATCACCAAAAATGTATCTGCGGCGCAGTCTAATGCTTCCTAAATCCTAATAAAACTAAAGCATCATAGTACACCTAAATAAAAACGAAAACAAACAAAGTGGATAATGGACTATTCATGATTTCACGTGCTGGCAAGAATGAAGCATAGTTTGAAGGTTGATAAATTGCATCAGGAAACAAAGTGGTGCTTATTGAGATCGATAATATGGCATAATTAAATAGATCCAAAGTAGTCCTTATTCTTCTGCACCATTTAGCAAACCTTGGTGATATTTCTGCAATTGCCAAAATGCATCTAAAAGTGCAGTCTGATGCCTCCTCTAGAATTATAGCATCATAGTATACATAAACAAAATGTATTGATATATGAGTGCTACAGTCAAGAATGAGGCATAGTTTGAACTGTCGAAAATGCTTCAAAACAAAGGAGGAAGTAGACGACGACTAAAGACCTAATTGAGTGCAATGACCAAGGTAAGAATCATAAGGTTGTGAGCAGGTGTTATATTTGATTAATTAAAATGGTAAGAGACAAATATTAAAAATACAGTAATAGAAGTTCTTAACTCCTCCTGGGGTGGTCATGATATTCTACAAAGTCTGGAAGTTGGAAGCCTGTAACCAGGTTCAAGGATGTTTTGTTTGCAAATTTTAAACCAGATGGAGGTGCAGTGATATTTCCAAAACCTAGAGTTGGTAGCTGATTTAAACTGTTTCTACGTAACTGCCTCAGTCTCTGATGTCAGAGTACATTACATGGTTGAGAAGATACATCTTGATGAATGTCAGAGTGAGTTGTGTAATTATCCAAAAAAAGAGACTCACTATTTAGGAAATTTAATGAAAAAAAATATCAGTGTCAATAAAAAATGAGAAATCATAAACATGAAAGTAATGTTACAAAGAAAAGACACTGTTAAAGTATGCAATAAAGCAAGCTAGACATACCTTTAAACTTCCTGGTGAATGTATCAAACACGATGACGTGGCATACAGGGTAAGGAGGGTATTGGGACAGACCCGGATTAAAGAATCCTATAAAATATCAAATCAGGAGTAGAAAACATTAAAAAAAAAACACAGAATGTCATAGATGCAAAAATACAGGGTTAAGACTTACATGATGTATTTCAAGTAGTGGATGTAGCCCCTCTAATGACAACAGTCTATATCAAAAGAAACTCTTCCATGACAGCTCCTACCCTCTTGCATCCAATAATTTTGGAATCACACTGATACAAAAATTAGTCCTTAACAAAAGCCAGGATTGCAAGGTATATATGTGAGCATAAATTAAACACTATTTTATATCTATTGACATAATAAATATCTTATGGTATCCTTTTTAGTGCAATTTGATCAATCAAAGAAGCAATAGGAGTACCTAACATCTGACTTGTCTAATACCATCTGAGTAGAACAAGTTTCAAAAATCACAGCTCGCACAAGGATGCTCCAAGTAACGATTGTTGGAATGATTCCATTAGCTAAAGCTTCATCTAAGAAAATTAAGGCATCATCAATTCTATTAAATGAACATAACCCTTTGAAGACAATGTTGTAAGATATAACATCAGGCTGCAAACCACTTGCTGAAATGAAGGTCCAAATCTCAGACGCCTTCATGCAGTCTCCAACTTTAAAGAATCCTTCCATCAGAGTGTTGTGCGTCACAAGATTAGGCATAATATCTCTATCCTTCATTTTCAAATATAACAGCAAAGCATCTTCTACTTTTCCAGCAGAGCAAAGACCATGTATAATTATATTATGCATAGTCATATCAGGCTTGATGCCCTGATTTAGGGCCTGATGCCACAAATTAAGAGCCATTTCAGTGTTTTTGCTTTGAAAAAGGCGATCCATCAACAAGCTGTAGGTAAATTTATCTGGTTGAAGACGTTTCTCTAGCATTTCCCTCACGAGTTTATAAGCATCAGCAAACCTCTCTGCCTTACAAAACCCATTTATGATAGAGTTATACGTGAAGCAAGTTGGTAAACAACCATCACCAACCATTTTTTCCAATACTTTAATGGCACTCTCGATCCTAAAAGACTCAATGTAACCATTAATCAATGCATTGAAAACATGAGAATTTGCTTTAATCCCTTTGCCAAGTATATGATCAAGCATGTTAACTGCTTCATCTAATCTTCCTTCTTTACAGAATCCGTTGATCAGTGATGAGTACGCATAGATATCTGGTGTTCCGCTGTGTTCAGCTACTTTCAAGATGGATATTGCCAGATTAAGGTATCCGTGTTTGCATAAACCGTGAACCACCACCCCTAAAGTAGTTGAATCTGCACAGCAATCACTATCAGGCAGGAGTTCCCATATAAGTATTGCTTTATCTACCATTCCATTTTCGAACAACCCTCTGAGGAATATATTAAAACTTACAATATTGTAAAGGTTATCTTTCATCATCTTACTCCATAGGTCAAAAGCCGCCTGAATTCTCCGAGCTCGGCAATACCCATTAAGCATAGCATTACACACGACCACATCCGGAAACACATTGTTCTCCACCATGGATGCATAAATTTTGGAAGCCTCGTCAAGATGCCCTGTCTCACAAAGGCCATGTACCAAACTGCTATAAGTATACAAATCCAACTTGCGCTCATTTCTCTCCATCCGTCGCCACAACTGTAAACTATCAGCAATTTTACCACACTTGCACAACCCACTGATCATTGTATTGTAGGTAACCGCATTAGGATAAACTAATGGATCTCTAATCAGTCTGTGCCAAACCTCGTTGGCTTTGTCTACATCCTTAACTTTGAAATACCCATCGATCAAAATATTGTAACAAATCACATCAGGGTTAATACCTCTCTCAGACATTTCATCAAACACCTCCAAGGCATCCGAAACTTTCCCAAACTTCACAAACCCATTGATTAAAGTCCCATAACTGCAAACATCAGGTCTCATTCCCTGATTACACATCCAACCCAAAAGCCTCTTTGCCTTATCAAACTGCCCTCTCTTACAAGACAGTTTCAATAAGATATTATAAGTATCCAAATCAGGCTTCAAATCCAAACTCTCAAAATACTTGAGAAAAGACTCCGCCTTTTCCCACTGTCTTGAATCCACATAACAATTAAGTATCGAGTTATGCGACCTCACTCCAGGCTCACACCCAAAAACTTCACCCATCCTCTTAAATACGTCCAGCGCCTGATCAACCATGGAGTTCTTCGAGTAAGCTTTAATGGCGGCCAATGCTACGTCTTCGGAGCACTCGCACTTCTGGGCTCGGATTAATTCGAGTACCCGAGCGAGGTGGCTGACGAGCCTAGGGTCCGAGAGCCGCCGAAGAATGTGGTGGTAGATGGAAGCGGTGTGTGCGTAGCTGGAGGTGGTGGTTGCGGCGTCGAACAGGGAGAGAGCAGCATGGGATGTCTTCTGGGATTTGAGGAGTTTGAGAAGCCGCCTGGGGGAGAGAGGGTTTGGCAGTATAGCCATTGGAGTGTAGGGTTCATGGTCGGGCTGCTACAGAGCTTGGGGTTGAAGCTCCAAAGAGAGAGATTGGGAATCCTTCGAATTTGCAAGCATGCTGTTATAGATTGTCAATAAGTGGTTCCCTAAAACCTAATTTCTCGTGTTTCGCCTCAAGCCATAATTTGGGTTCGAAAATTTATCTCTTTACAAGATATGTTTAGAAAAATTGTCTGAGAGGATGTTGAAAATTTTTTAAAAACCAATAATTAAAAAGATAATTTTGTTTTACTTAAAGATTTTCTTGAAACATAAAAAAAATAGATATTTTATCGTCACTACTATTTTCAATTTTGTATTATTTTAAATTTAATGTTGATAGTTGGATTATTTTCAACTTTAAAATAAGAATGTTCTAGTTAACATAAACTTAATGTAACAATCTACTATTTTCAATTTTGTATTATTTTGAATATAATGTTGATAGTTGGATTATTTTCAATTTTAAAATAAGAATGTTCTAGTTAACATAAACTAATGTAATATGGTCTCAACTTATTAACACAATTGAATAAAAATTTAAATTTAGAAACCAATAAGAAAATAACCAAAATATTGGAAAATCCAATTAAAATAACATAATGTATTTTATAAGTTCATAAAACTTTTGAAATTATGTTTTTTCGGGAAGCATAAATATTCTCTAGAATGGAGAACGATCACTTCTTTTGCAATGACTCGCGAAATCAGACAAGGAGACCTAATTTCACCGTATCTATTTATATTGTGTCCTATAACGGCTTGGGCATCTAATTGATAAAGAGGTGGCGGATTGATCTGGAAACCTGTGAATGTTTCGTGTGGAAGACCATCTATCTAGTTTTTGCCGATGACATACTCATCTTGAGGCATCTACTGTTCAACTATGAGTTATCTGGACTATCCTAGACAAGTTTTGCGAGGCATCTGGTCTTAAGGTCTGTATACATAAATCTAAGCTTTTCGTGTCTCATAATCTTTGGTGGGGGGGGGGGGGGGGGGGGGGGTGCCTTGAGCACCAGCTGAGTAGATTGGATGGTATCCTGAGTACTCGGAATCTAGGCTTATACCTAGGCATACATATTGTTCAAGTTGCTCATGTTTAACCCTATGCTGGAGAAGATCAGTGCTCGACTTACAAGGTGGAAACGCCGCTCCCTTAGTATGGCTGGGAGAGTTACATTGATAAAGTCTGTCCTTTTTAGCCATATCGACGCATGTAATGCAAGTTATGATTTTTCCTACGAATATTTGTGAGAAACTTGACAGGATTAACAGATAATTTATGTGGGGAAGTGATGCTACTAGTAGGAACTAGGAGGTTCATCTTGTCAAATGGGATCATTTGTGTCTCTTCAAGGATAAAGAAGGCCTTGGTCTCCGAAATCTAGTGAGGTAAATTTGCATTAGTAAGCAAACTTGGTTGGATGTTATTTACAGAAGGAGATTAGTTATAGGCAACTATTTTTCAGCATAAGTAAGTATATCAACTAATGGGCCGTTATATTGGCAAAACAATATTGAATGCAGGCAAGGGACTACTCTGATTTGGAGGAGTGTTGTAGGTCACAATGACTTTATGCTTGAGTTGTTAAGTGTAAGAGGAAATGTTTGAATGAAGAACGCTAGAGATTGAGAGTAATTAGCAATAAATAATCCACATGCTCGCCTCTAAAGAGCATTATTATACACATGCTTGGATGATTGGTTTCCTGGCTTTAGCACCTCCATCTCAATATGCTATATATACATCTTAATACGTGCTCAGTTTGTAGTCTACTTTGTCGGCGTTTCATGTATACAAATCAGAATCTGAAAATCGTGTGCTACTTTATTTCGAAGTTCATCTGGCTTACTATGTTCCATTAATACACTTACTAAAAAATGACAGCTTTTTGTAAAATCTTGTTGCTCTCAAAATTCTCACTGTTTATTTGAGGTAGTAGTTACGTGTCTTCTACTAATGAATATTCACACTATTGACATGGCATGACACATTGCAACCGATGAAGTCCTTCCTTGACCCAAAAACCACATCAAAGATTCATGTATGTATTGTTGCTTTCGGAAGTAGAAGACTACATATGTTTCTCATAATATGGATATTACCAACTGGTAATGGCTTATTGTCTTGAACTGAATAAATATTTTCGGACATAACACTTTCTTTCTTTCTTGTCAGTTGATATATGTTTCGTGAATTGATTAAACTTTCTTGTGGTTGCAGTGAGTTGCCAGAGTTTCTTGGAGGCTCTTGTACCTGTGCAGATCAGGGAGGTTGCCTTAGATCCTATAAGGGGCATTGGGGAAATCATGAAATATTAAAGGTTTCTTACTATTCTTCTTGAGAATCAAATCCAAGTGCCTTATAAATAATATTAGTTTCTTATTCTTATGTTTCAGTGGATACACCTTGGTTCTTTTGTTTACAATACCTTTTTTTACATCTGTGCAAATGGTTCTAAGGGTAACGCACGGCGTTCTAGACAAGTTGTAAAAGTTTTGAACAATGAAAGAAAAGTGATCGCTTATGCAAAGCCTCAACATCCAGTGCTAAGTTGATACTTATTTACCTTTTCAACATCTCTCATGCATACAGTTAAACAACTTTTAATTTTGACTCGAGTTTGGTTGTTAAACTTGTCAACAATAACATATTACCATCTCACCCGCTTTTTAGTCTGGTGTCACAATGCCAAGACTTCCTACGTAGAGATTGGGTCATCCAATTTCGACACATTTATCGCGAAGCAAATGGTGCGGCGGATTGGCTTGCATCTTTTGCTTCGTCTTTTCCTTTAAGTGTTTATTTCTTTAGTGATCCTCCTTTGGATCTTATTTCTCTAATGAACCATAATTTCCGCGGAGTGGCAACCCAAAGGTACATCACATGTTATATGTTTTCTTAATTTATTCAAATAATACGGGTTTGGCTTAGGCCATTCTCCGTCGCACTTACCAAACTTATGAAGCAGCTTAAGGGAAGTGATACCTCAATTATTGAGTCAAGGTCTACTCCTCCAAGAACATCACAAATCAACTCCACAAATGCATCAAAACTACAAAAGTTTGCTACTCTAATTTTTTTTTCTTCTATTATTTTCGACAACTATACATTTATCATAAATATGACGGATATCTATTGTCTTTCACTACAGGGGAACAATCTGACTAGGCCACTAAACGAATTTATAATTCGTACTATACCACTAATCCTATAGGCTTGCTTCATTTTGTTATATATAGTAATTGTGCTGATGAGCCCTTTTTTTTTGATAATACAAGGTAAGCACTTAGGGAGCATTATCTCCTCGAGACTCTCCACCCTAGAGCATCCTTCCGGATGAGCTCCTCAACCTTACGCATTGACGAGCTAGACGCCGAATGGCCGTGGACCCCCAAGTCAGCAAGCAAATCAGCCACACCATTGATCTCTTTGAAAACATGTTTGATTTTAACCTGACAGAAACCAGCTAAAATGCTAGAAATGTCTGACAACAGAAGATCGAGGTCCCAAGGGGGTTTCCAAATTCGCTTAACCGAGTTAATGATCGAGAGATTATCACCCTCAATCTCAATGTTTTTAATTCATAAATCATATGCTTTAACCAGACCTTCCCTAAGCGCACATGTTTCGGCATGCAGGACCGATATGTTGCCACATTGCCCAAAGCCTAGGGAGACTGTCAAAGCCTCATGATTACGGAGAATAAAACCATAGGTCGCGTTCCCAGACACTTTTTTGGCTCCATCGAAATTAAGTTTTATGAAGTCTGTTTCAGGTCTAGTCCAACTAATATTTTTTGTTTTCCTTCTATTTTTTGTTACCTTATCTTTATTCAATTTTGATACTTTTTTAAAATGTAATCATTCTTTAATCTGATTCCGTACACTTTGCTCTATATTTTGGGGTTCCTTATTACTGATTTTTTTTTGATTTCTGTTTGTCCAAATATTCTACCACGTCATGGTTAAGAAGATGAAGTCATTCTCCGAGACATTAGCTCTTAACTAATTAATTCTATCAAGAATTTTCAGTCTCCTATTATTACCATTGTTAATGATGTCTTTAATCCTTTGACAGGACAAAGAGTCTTTGAGAAGTTGACATTCAAAAAATAAATGATCAGCTGATTCAAAGGGGTGATTACAGAAGCAGCATGCCATAGGGACTGGAATTTCCAAAGGAAAATTTTGACTTTAGGGAGAAGATCTAGATCCCAAATCCAGTCATTTTCATTAACAGGAAGGTTACTTCTCTCATAGATAAACTTAAAAGCGGATTTTGTTGTGTAATCACCGCATTCTGACGGGGCCCATTACAATCGATCTTGAATAAATGTCTTCGGAAGTTGGTACGATTTGATTGAATTAATAATATCTAGAGGTAGCACACAACCTAATTCATTATCAATTTTGTTCTCGTTCCACTTATTTTCAGTTATAAAGGATTTGACCACCTCGTCGTTAGGAGTGAAATTAGGATTTATACACAAACTGCAGAGAGGTTTACTGTCAATCCAGCAATCCCTCCAGAACTTAACTGTACTCCCATCTCCGATCTTCCACCTGAAACCGAGGTTGAAGTCCGATCTCAGGTTCATAAGTTTCCTCCATTGCCACGACGTGTTCTGTTTGGCCTTATAATTCCAAAGTAGTGAGTTTTTCAAATATTTTTCCTTGATAACATTAACCCAGATGTTATCCGGTTCATTCAGAATCTTCCATAGTAATTTCATCTGAAGGGCTTTGTTCATATCCTCAGATTTTCTAATTCCTACGCTACCAAATTTCCTAGGTCTACAAATACGGTCCCAACTAATGAGGGGATGAAAGTTATGACCTTTATTCCAGAAAAATTTCCTATTGATTTGGTCTAATTCTTTATGGATAATGGCTGGTAGCATGAAACTTGCATTATGAAATTGGGTTTGGCGTTCAAGTTAGCCTTAATAAGTGTAGTCCTGCCTTCTTGAGACAAGGTCGAGGCCTTCCACTTTGAAAGTTGGAGTTTGGATTTCGAAATAACGTCCTCAAAGACGCTTTTATTCACTTTCCCATTGATGATCGGGAAACCAAGATATTTTTCTAGACACTCGGAGCTAGGGATGCCTAAGCAGAATTGAATTTGACGTTTGATTGAATTTTCAACATTACCCGATGTTTGGAACGCGGATTTGTGGAGGTTAATTTTTTGACCCGAAATGCTACAATATCCATTGAGAATCTCCATAATTCTGGAGCTAGCAGTTATAGAAGCTTTTGAAAAAATAATGATATCTTCAGCGAATGCTAGAAATGGGATGTAGGATCCATTTCTCGAGATAGGGAAACCAATGGTCTTTTTGTTTAGGTCACTCTCTTTTTGAATGTTTTGCATCAGAACCTCAGCTCCTAGATTGAAGATTAAAGGGGAAATAGGGTCTCCTTGACGAAGACCCCTCTTAGGCTTAATCATGTCAGACGGTTTATCGTTAATTAGGATAGAATATGAAACTGTCGACATGCATTCCATGATCCAGTTACAGAATTTATGGTTAAAACCAAATTTTTCCAGAACCGCCAAAATGAACGGCCATTCCATTCGATCATAGGCTTTTTCCATATCTAATTTAATAGCCATATAACCTTCCTTCCCTTTTTTCAGTCTAAAACTATGGAAAATTTCATGTGCAATCAGGATATTATCTTGAATAGCTCTGTTTTGCACAAAAGCACTTTGAAAGGGATGAATTAACTTTGGTAGGACTTTATTAATTCTGGCAGCCAAAATTTTCGCTATTATCTTATAGGTTGTTGAGCATAGACTAATCGGTTTGAAGTCCTTAGTCGATATTGGGTTATCATTCTTTGGAATTAGAGTTATGCATGTGTGATTAACTTGTTTCAGTAGTCTCCCCGAATGATAAAAGCTTTTGACCGCTCTACAGACAACAAGGCCGACTATTTCCCAATGTTTTTGAAGAAACCCGCCGGCATGTCATCCGGCCCTGGGGACTTTTCACTTCCAATATCAAAAATTGCATTCCTAATGTCACTGTTTGAAAAAGGGTTAGTTAGGTCTCCGTTATCCTCATCGTTAATTTCCTTAAAAATAACTTGAAGATAGTGGTTACACAGGTTCCTATCACTAACAGACGCACTAAATCGTTTTTTGTAGTCATTAAAGAATTCTTGGGCAATTTCCTCTCTCAAGCCATTGTCCATCGGTATTCTTAATTTTATTTATCATTTTCCTGTTCCTTCTTCCGGTCGCTTTTCTATGAAAATACTTCGTACTCTTATCTCCTTTTTCAAAGGCGTTAGCTTTCGCTCTTTGCTTCTAGTATTTCTGTTGGTACTCGATCAAACATTCTTTTTTCTTATGTAGTCTCATTAATTTATCATTGATATTATGACAAAACGTTCTATAATTTAGATTTTGAAGTTTCTCTATATCACTATCCAATTTTTTCACTTGCTTATTAATATTTCCGAAGTTCTCCTTACTCCATTGTTTAATTTTGATCTTTGCGAGATGAATTTTCTTAACAAGTTTGAACATGTTTGTACCCGGAAAGTGGACACGTCAAGCTTGTTTTATAATATTTTCACAGTCTTGTCTATCATTCCACATTAATTCATATCTAAATGGTTTGTTCTTAAAACTTTGTTTGGAAAGGTTGATATGAATGGAGATCATGCTATGGTCGGAGGAGGTAAATGCATGGTTCCAAACATGCATTTGATTGTATTTATTTAACACTTCAAAGTGAGCCAGAACTCTATCTAATTTTTCGAAAGTATTATTATCTCCCTCTTTTTTCCGCCTCCAAGTGAATTCGTTACCTCTAGTAACGAGATTCACAAGATTGCAATTTTGGATAAAGTTATTGATCCTAAGGAATCTATTATTATTCGGATAGACACCACCCAATTTGTCAACAAGGTAGCAAATTTCATTATAATCTCCCATGATTAGCGCTAGGAGATTAAGGTTAAGAACCAGATTGGTCAGATTAGCCCAGAACGCATCCTTGGAATTTTCCTGTGGAGGGGCATAGATAAAGACAATATTACACGAGAATTTAATCTCAAGGTTATGGTGTTCCATTACTAAGAAACGTTCATCTGAATGTATAATATTTATTTTTGCATTACTTAACTTATAGTTTTTCCAAAGTAGGCACATACCACCCGCTCGACCAATAGATGGGATAAAAACGCAGGAATCAAACCCCGCACTTCGCCAAAGGTTATCGTTAGGTTCAGTTTCAGTTTTAATTTCCACTAACATGATCATATCGATATGTTCATTTTGAGTAGTGATTTTAAGATCCATCCAAAAAAATTTCTTCATAATACCTCGACAATTCCAATAGGCAATCTTCATTAAAAGATAATTTTATAAAAATTTCGTTCTAGTCCGATCATCAGCAATCGGAAATTTGGAAAAGCTATACTCTCTAGCAATGTTAACGTACCAGATTTGACTTGGATAAATGTCTTAGACCAAAAGGCCAAAAGTGCCTTGTGAAACCAAACAACAACCGAGCAGAAAGCCTAGATACAAGTGGCATAAGAACATCTCAACAGAGAGATGCCGGAAATAGAACTGAACCTAAGGCCTGGACACGGCCAACGTTTACAGAAAGCCGCAATACCCGAATCAACAGACCAAACCAACCTTTTGAAAATTGAGCAGATAGCTAGATAGATAATAAGGCACAAGATACCATTTAAACATCAAACACAACGTTTCAAAGTTCACAGAGGAAGCTAACAGCCGCAACCTAGACAAAACATCAGAAAAGCCAAAAAGCAAGACATTGAGCCAAGAATAAAGCGCAGCAGTTACATTTGATACCATAGAAAGCCTAGACTACGTACATAAAATCATTACAAATTATGTTCCGTAGGAGCAACAAAGGATAATCCAACGTGAGATTACCAACTGTAATCCAGTTGTACTTCAGATGCCAACCAAAAGTACACAAAAGATTGCAGCAGAGGGGATTGAGGTAAAACCGCGACCATTTGCAAACAGACAAAGATACTATCCAATCCTGAAAAGAAAGTAACACGTGGTTAAATGCCAGTTTATTATATATTAGTATATTATTAAGGGGGATAAAGTTGAAAATGAAGTAGTTCATAAGATCATACCTTCTCAGCTCTTCATCATAGTAGTAGATCATCATAAAATTAAATTTTTGGTTTTTTAGTGCCCTTCAGGATCGAGGAAGCAGTGTCATCCTTGTAAGAGCCTTAGTCTTTTGGACCGAGTTTGCCTTAGCCGAGATTTGGCTTTAGCTGAGATTTGACCTTAGCCGCCCCCGCGGTTTCTTGCGGCTGCATCCGGTTTTGTTGACCGGTTGACCGTGCTTTACCCTTTCCTTCTTAGCCTTACCTTGGCTTCATGACCAAGGGTTCTTCACTTCGTTTCCAAGCTACCTTACGTCCTTCTTGCTTCTCCTTCTCCCTCCTTGATATTGTTCTTGATTTCCTTTGGGTTTGGAAGAGATTTGATGTGGCTTTGATGATGTTGATGCTAGTGGATGTGGTTGCTGAGCTTGAGAGCTAGTGATAGTGTGTTGTTGATCATTTCCTTGCTGCATAGGACCACAAGTGTGGTAAGCTCCTTACATCTTCCTCTTTCTCTTCTTCCTTTCTTTGATTCCATCTTCCTTAGCTTATGATTAGATGCATGTATAGATGTATGTTGATGTGGGATTGTGTATGTATATGGTTGTATGTGACTTTGGAATGAAGAAGACGTGAGTTAATCACGTGAAGAGCTGAAGAGGAACCGCAGGATCACCTTCTGCACTGTCGCTGCCCCCGCGGTCCAGCAAAGCCGCCCCTGCGGGTACCTTGTCACAGCACCGCGCCTGGAAGTCGCCGCTCCTGCGGGAGCCGTGTCACAGCGCCTGCGCCCGTGCCTGCGGTTGCCTGCGGCCGCTGTCACCGCGCCTGCGGCCGAGCATTGCCGCGCCTGCGGGTTGCCTGTTCCGCCCCTGCGTCTTTCCGTCACGCAGGTGCGTCTTGTCCCAGGTCTACCTAGAGTTGGGTAGATCCTTTCCTTTCCTAGTATGAGCGGTTTAGTGGCATGTTAGGTACGTATATGAGGATAGAACGAGGTTGATCGTATGCCGGTTATGACTTTGAGGTTTATGAGTTAGGATACGATCCTTATGGATCCCTTGGGTCTAGGTGTGACCCTTGTGATGGATATGAGTTTGATATATGTTGTTATGCCTTGTTACTAGGCAGTGTTGATCTCCAGAGTTGGAGCCGTTTGGGTTTGAGACTTCCGAGGTTGAGGTAAGTCCATAGGACTTACTTAGCTAATATCCCTATATTGGATGTGTGAATGAGTGGTGTTTGATATGTGATTGATAGCATGTGAGGATTGATTATTACCGACCTATGGTTTAGTGACTGCCCATTGTAGGGCCGTGACAGTCTTGCCCACTCATCCCTATGGGAGACTGGGAGGTTCTCTGCGGAACATCCAGATCTGGTACATGGAACGGGCGCTGTCTCCATTCCCTCAGGGTACACGGAGGAGTCGTCCCGGTTGACCACTCCAGCTGGCATTACCACCGAGAGGCGAGGGTTATATTCCTCGTGTCACATATATTCATATGGATATTTATATATATGATTTGAGTGTTGGACTATATTTATAAAGATGATAAACTGGGTAAATGTGTGATATCATGATGAGGTGTTTAGTATTTCTAACGTGTGCTTGTGCTTATGCTCATCTCATATATGTGTATGGTTAGCTAACGGTTTTATACCGTGTTGTAGATCCCTTGCAGGTTAGGAGAACTGCAGAGTGATTCAGAGTGGGTGATCTGTTGATGGCTCCGTACACTGGGTCGTCCTTGTGGGATATGGTATCTTTTGACCATGTATATATTTATGTTTTGTTTGTACTCAGCAGCACGTTGTATAAACCTTTTGATACTTTTATATCAGTTTGATGTTTTGTATTTAATCTATCGGTGCCTTGTTGTAAGATTCAGTGAACTTGTTGTCAGGCTAGGGTCAGGATCCATTGTGAGATCCTAACCCAGTAGCACCTCGAGTCCTACGGATTCGGGGTGTTACAATCCTCCACCTCCATTGACTTTCTTTTGCTTGAGTCAGAGCTGGTTTTTTCATGGTTTTTAACCTCCATGTTGTTGAGGAGCATGTTCACTATGTTAAAAGATTGAAAGAGTGCTCAGAGAAAAAATCATCCTCCTCCTCCTCAACTTCTAGATCATCATTAACCATAAATTCAGCCAATACATCATCCTGATTGAAATCAGGGATATCAGTATCATTAGGGATCAAGATATCAGCCTCTCCAAAGAGAGCATTATCATTGTTACTCTCATCATTCTCAAGCACAAGGGTCAATGGATTGGTGTTTGATTTCTCTGCATTTTCCAGGATTGTCTCATCATTAGGGCAAATGATCCCCTCATGAGCTCCTGCCAAGATACCATCAACCACAACAGGTTCACCCACACTGGTGGGCACCTCAAGGAGCTTGGGATCAACACATTTGCATCATTTTCTTCAGCACTATCTTTGGAGTTCTTGGGACTATTAACTGATCTAATAGGTGAATAATCAGACTGAAGTTGATAGTAATGCCACCTTTACCAGAAAGGTAGGGTTTGAAACCCCCAGTGGCAAAGGTAGCAGCCTCACTATTCTTCCCAGCCCTAGCTTTAGATTTCCACTAGTTGTCAACAGTTTGATCATTCACTTTTTCCTTGCCTTTTCCATCTTTTTTATTCCTTTTGAAGTTGATTTTCATTTTCCTAAGGTGAACTACCCGAAGAGGGCAGCATGCAAACACATGGTTCTCATCACCACAGTGTCCACACACTTTGAAAAAATCTTCAAACCAAACCGGAAATTCATGGAGCACTTCATTTTCATCTGGAATGGGGACAGAGTCAATGATGATTTTCTTATCATCAACATCAACATCAATACAAATTCTTATATAGTTGCCAACTTTTTCATTCATAAAAAAAGGATCAAGCTTGATAAACTTTCCAACATTGTTTTCCTCAATGATTGTTCTAATAGCTTCCTTGTTAGTAAACTCTGCAGGGAGCAGAGGGATTCGGACCCAAAGGTCGATTTCAGTGACAGATTCTGTCAAGGTATTAAAGTTTGGTTTCCAGGGTTTGAGTATGACCAACTGACCCAAGATGTGGAATGGTTTGAGATCCCAGACCATTTTCTTGTCTATAGGGTTGGAAATATTGATTTTGAACCAGTAGTTACCCTTAGGTATCATCGACACTTCACCTTTGATGTTTTTCCATTCTGATAAGAGTTTGTTCCTGATCTTTGAAAAATCTATGGGGTCACCAAAGATATGACCCATAAGGCATGATTCTTTCAATTTATGGAAATCAGTTCTAACCTTAGCAAGTTTGGAGAGGTAACTTGGAACATCGAGGTTGTTCTTGTTGAAAGAACTAGGAACAGCAGGGTAAGCACCACGCTTAGACCCACCACCCTTAGCATTCAGTTTTGCACCAGGGGCATCATCACTCGTTTTATCCCGTGGGATAAAACATACAGCGTCTTTGAAAGTCCGAGAAGAAGAGGTCATTCTCATAGAAAATATCAATACAGAGGCATAAATCCAAACGTTAGAGCATATAGGAGGGTAAGACACTTTCAAGAAGTTCTAAGTTTTAGAGTAAGAAGAGAAATGCCAAGCAACGTTTTTATAGTTCAACTTATCAGAATAAGCATCACTAACACATATTAAAATTTTAGATACTAGGCACCAACTAGCAAACTGCACAAGAAACGTACCTATACTGAGAAGTTCACATTCAAACAGGCCTAAAACGGCCCTCATCAAGCAGCCTCTCACATACCTGAAATGGGAGGGGATTATCAGAAATCCGCTGAAACCGCTCACCAACCCAACCACCAAGGACAAGCGGGAAGCGGTAGAGTAGTGGTCAACATCAGTCTTCAACTGGCTACATGGTGTAGGGGAACTATTACTGACACAGAGTCGGAACAAGGTTCCAAAGAAGAAGTCACTATGCCGCCGAAATGAGGAGAGCCAAAAGCAATCAAACCCTAGCCTCACTCCCTAGTACATCTAATCCTCAACATAAGGAAGATCCACCATATATTTAGGAGCCACGTAAGCCCCGGATACCAACAATCGGGGAGATAGTTCAAAAACAAGGGGAGATTTGGGTGAGCAATCCCAATTGAAGCTTCCACGTTCAAGGGATTTTGGTTCAGGAAAGGGTAAAAGAGGGGCGCGTGGTACAAAGGGACAAGCACGTTCATTTTTCGGAGGCAAGGGTTTTTGTCGACTTTTCTATAGTTTGCTGCTGATGAGCCCTTTTGTTATGCAATATGCATACTTACTACCTTCTATTTTGTTAGATATATAAATATAGCACTACGTTTTTCCTTTTTGTTATGCATAAAACAATTTGTTATTCCCTTTGTTATTTAACATATATACGGACTAGAGTATTCGACAAACCTGCACAAGAATCGTACTCATATGTAGCATGCATTGCACTGCACTTCAAGCTATGAAAGTGAAGGACGCGTGATTACCAATACTCAGTTGGTCTAGTGGGATGTGGTGGTAGGCTCCTTAAGTGTTTAGCTTGAAGATTCAAGTTCAAATCCTCCTGGCGGCATGTATGGAAAAATTGATATTGGATTCGAGTTCAAATCCTCATGGCGGCATGTATGGAAAAATTGATATTGGATTCGAGTTCAAATTCTCATGGCGGCATGTATGGAAAAATTGATATTGGATTCGAGTTCAAATCTTCTTGGCGGCATGTATGGAAAAATTGATATTGGATTTGAGTTTAAATTCTCCTGGCAGCATGTATGAAAAAATTGATATTGGATTCGAGTTCAAATCCTCCTGGCGACATGTGATGAGTGAGAAGATGTATGGGCCGTACAGAAGAAGAAGAGAGATAGGTGGCCCAGAGAGGTATGACCGTCCAGCCCAAAACAGAAACGTAAGGAGAAGTAATGGAGACGTGGAGAGCGAAGGAGAAGGACGCGTGGGACATGCAAGTGAAACGTGGCAGCTTCTAAAAAGCGGTTTCTTATTCAATGTAAGCGAAAGAATTTGAGTTGGTTACGAACTTGTGCCTCCAATCACTCCACTATTACTACTAAACAATCCATTACCCTCTCACTTACACTCGACATATCTTCTCAAACACTGAAACCCTGAAACCCTTACTCATTTCATTTGTATCCAACAATGGGTTCGGAGACGTTCGTCGAAGTCATCCTCGCCATCCTTCTTCCTCCCGTCGGAGTCTTTCTCCGTTACGGCTGCGGGGTTCGTACCTTTAATTTTCTCCTTTATTCTTTTCCTTTTTTATAAATTCTAATATATAATGAAAGTTTTTCTCTTGTTGTGTGTTGGGTGAATGACAGGTTGAATTTTGGATCTGTTTATTGCTCACCGTATTGGGATACATACCTGGGATCATATATGCTCTCTATGTTCTTGTTGCTTGATTACTTTTCATTTACGCTTTCTTTCTTTTCTCGATTCTCCTGCCATCGATTATGTAATGTAATGTAATACTCAATTGCTTCCTGCGTGTATCTACCTAATAATCTTCTCTTTTACTTCTTTTATGAATCACCTTCTTCATGTTTTAATTAGTATTGCATTTTTTGGGACCCTTTTGTCATGAGATCCCAAGTATACGAGAAACCTTCTTACATAATATACAATTTGGGGATTACTTTTTAAATAATTATGTATATTAAATACTTCAAGTTTTAAATTCAATTACAAAATAAATATATTAAAGAAACTCCTATATAGCTTGCCATTTTCATGTCTGGATATGCTTTCTTTATAGAAATCCTACCGAAATAAAAATGGGAAAACAAATAAACACATTTTATGTTGAGATTTACTTCTTCTCTTTTAAAAAAATATAAATTACACAAAACCATCCTTATTTATCCTTTTTTCTTATATATAGTTTATCCGCTACTCCACCTTTTATATTTCAGATTTTATTTAACCACCTATTATTCATATTTTTTAGAACTATTTTCTCAATAACTAGGAGGATTTTGTTCAGCTCAAATTTTAAAAATTGTAAGTATCATTCATATCAAAATTCGAAGTAATGGAAATATTATCATAAAGTAGCTAGAGTGAACCCAAGTTTTTTTTTTTTACAAAAAAAAAAGAAAGAAAAGAAGTAGCTAGGGTGAACTGAAATTTAAAAAAAAAAAAACAAATTGCCAGCGTGCATTTTTTTGAATTTTTTCTAATCAATACTTTCTATACAAATTAGAATTACGACAGACAAATGAGACGAGCTATTTGGTTTGGCTTGTAAAAGCTTTGTCCGATAACAAGGCGATCAACTTGGTTCGGCTTGTAAAAGCTCTATTCGAGCTCGTTCTCTTTCTCAACGAGTAGTCGGATATGACACGTTTTAAAACTTGTATAAAATTGAGGAAATTGGTCTAACACTAGTCCTTTTTTTATATATGATATACAAATTAGACTCTTATTAGTTCGGAGTAATTTTTAATTTAAAAGAACTCAATCAAGGTGTAATTATTCCTCCGTTTCAACTAAGCAAAATAAATTAGGCGATCCTTACTGTCCATCTTTATAAGTCAATTCCTCCGTTTCAACTAAGTTTATCTACCCTTGAGTAAGAAAAGGTGCCTCAGCGGCTATGCTTCTCTGGGGCCTTTAAAACCCGACCATAGACGTTGCTCTCCCCCGATGTTGTAATTCTTCTAGTTATTCATTTTCTTCGGCGCAAATTAAGAGAAGAAATCCTAATAAAGCCCAGTCAGCCACCAACTCGGTGCAGGTCACGTGACCTACAACTCGGCCTTCGCTTTTTAAGGCTTCCTTTACCCACATTTCTATGTGCCCACAACACTTCCATATGGAGAAAGATAGGCTTACCATGTTCCATCAATAGCACCTAACCTATGCCGATTTTGGCGGACTGTGCTCCACCCCGGTGAACTCATGCGGTTCCGACGTGCCTAGAGGCCAGAGGCGAATCCGTTCACGGTCCGAATGCTCTTATCTCTCGGCAAAGATCGTGTGAGTGTGCAGTTATGCTTTGGATGCTTCCAATCAACTGCTTGCTTGCGGGCCAAGCACGGGAACAAAAGAAAGCCGCTAATTGGAACGAGAAATGGGCAAGAGAATAAGAGCAGCCCAAGCTCCAAAAAAATGAAATAAGGGTAATATAAGAAACTAACTGTTCATAAGGGAAAGTCTCCTTTTTATAATATTATAAGATATACAAATTAGACCCTTATTAGTTCGGAGTAATTTTTAATTTAAAAGAACTCAATCAAGGTGTAATTATTCTATACAATAGAAGGGCAATTGAATGAAAAAAAAAATTACCTATCAAAACCGTTTTTCTTCACGATTCATTGGCGTTCTTCATAAAGAAACACTTATGAGAAGACGATATTCAAAGCGCATAAAAGAAGGCAATACAAAGGCAATGCTTCGGCAAAATCCAAATCACCATCTCACAAGTTCTTCAATTCGTCTTCAAGCTTTTGAAGTAGTGATCTTTTGTAACAGGGCGACCATGTGTATTCCGTTAGTTTCTCTAAAACGAAACACATGGAGCATAGAAGACCAAAAATCGGCGATTTGTAAAATTCACCATCTCACAACTTCAACAACGAGGTCTCTGTACATGTATGCTCATGAATCAATATATTTCCAATACAATCTTCGGAGGTTAATTGTTTGGTATTTCCATTAATTTCGTTATTTCTCGAATATAAAGTATCATTGTGGTGAAAGAAGAAGTTGGGAGCTCGAAAATTAGCAAGAATCCGAATATTATGTTTAATTGTTGTCAATAACATATAATAATAAAACAGTGTAATTAGGTGGTGTCAACTAAAAAAAACACATTTAAAACTTTTTTGTAACTCCGGGCCCTATCAACCAGCGTCTTCTTTTTTTTTCCCATCCCTGCCGGCACTCAAAATGTGGACGCTGACGCCTTGCGAGTTTCGTCGGTAACAATTAATCGAATGCCGTGTAATATATAGATATTTAATTAAAGCATGTTGATATTTTGTACAGAGTAAATACCTTTAGAATGATCGAAACGACACGGAAAAATTCTTACACATTTAGCATTGCCGTCAAATGAATGTATTTGCAAAACACAAATGAATATAAACTAAAAAAAGTAACGAGAATATTTGAAAATAAAAGAAAATATATATAATGCCGGATACTATGTCTTTCGCTTTCTCTCTTGGCTCTCTCAGGCGTTGTTATTAAAACGCCTTTTCTTTTCAACTGTCTCTCCGTGTTCAACTCGCGTTGAAGCTCACGAAGCTCGACGATTACGAATCCAATTTTTCTAGAGAGAGATACGAACAATTTTAGAGAGAGAGGGGAGATAGAGACGTAGATCCCTATATTAATTTCGCTATCAACCGCGTTTCATCTCGTAGAAAGTTCTAGGAGGAAAAGCATTTTGCATCCTCTGTATAATTTTATACTTTTAGCGATAAAAGCGACTATCGTTCGGATCGAAGCGGCTAGGGTTTCGGATTTTCGATTTGGTTTCTCGTGTTTGTGTTGTTGATCGTGTTCGATTTGGGTGCTGTGCAGAGTGCGATCTGCCGAGGGCGGAGATTTCCAAGTTAGCTAATTGTTTATTGTTTGTCGATAAAGGGTACACAATTTTCATTTCTTTGTTGTTGGGGGTTGGAGACAAAAATTGGAGTTGGATGAGAAGAAATTGCGTGTTTTAAGTTTTTTTTTTATTTGAAAAGCGATGTTGTTGACCTTACCCGTTGGTGTGTGAAATATTATGGCACTGGTTGCCTGTCGTGGAGAACATGTCGCTTTACATCGGTCGCGAGGCTTCAAAGGTTTCTTTCTTTTCTGTTCATCCTATTTTCTTTCTTTGTGTGTAAGATTCTTTCTTTTGACAGCCTAGGATTAGGTTTGGTTTATAGCGCGATGTTTGTATCTTTGTGATTTTTTTGAAATTGATTTGGCTGTGTGTTCGGTGATGAAGCTTTGGAAGAGACTCTGTGCAGAAACATCAACCGAAATCCAACTGCTGTGCGAAAAATGGAAGTATCTTCTTGCAGGTCTTATTTTCCAGGTCTGCTTCCATGTTCAATTTCTATTTGTTTTGCATATAATGGCTTGTTGGAGGTGTCTGATTCCATACAAATGACCTCCTTCAGTTTATTATTTTATCAAAGACTTACTCAAGCCTGCTACGTTTCTTCTGTAAATAAATTGCTCATCCATCAATTTTTTTTAATTTCTGCCAAGGAATGCAATTATTGACTGACTGGCTCTTTCAGTAACCTCTGAAGGAATCAAATTTATCCTGTGTGTTTTAACCGCTGAAATGTTTGCAATAGATGGATTTATAAATCACGATTGCATAATGCACACCATCCATTCAATGCTTAAGCTTATGTCATTTAGCCTTTCAACTATGTGCTTATGCTCTTTTATATTTACACTTTGTTTGCTGATTTATCATCAAGGAGTTAGATTGATTATGGGCAGATTTTTTTAAAATAATGAAGTATGAAATGCATTTCTTTTCCTCATGGGAAGTTGTAGATTGATTATGGCCAAATTATGAACTTTGAAGTTTCTCTTCCTACAGTACATTCATGGATTGGCTGCTCGAGGCGTTCATTATATACATAGGCCAGGGCCTATACTCCAAGATACTGGCTTCTTTCTACTTCCGGTATGTTTGGTAGCACCAACACATTAATTCTATATGCAATCCAACTTCTACCATTTTTTTTTATGTGCTTCCAATTTTCTAATTTCAACTTTCGTAATCAAGGAACTTGGACCAGACAAGGCTTACATTAGTGAATCTGTATTCACCTGCATATTTTTGTCATTTGTTCTGGTAAGCTTTTTTCTCTCTGTTCTCCCCCCCCCCCCCCCCCGCGAATGTAGGTTTGTGGCTTGTCCATTCTTTGCTGAATAAGTGTGTGCTAGGAAATTGACATCGGTTGGCACTGGCAAATGAAATATCTGCTTGTAAAATTAAAGAAAAAGGTTATGGGTGTATGGACTACTGCTGGAACAGAAAAATGGACACTTAAAAACTGCAGTTTGGATGTACTCATTATCATTGATAGGCAATCTTTTCATGTTCACCTGTTCGGTGTCTTAAAGTGATCACTTGGCTACACTGTACATGCGATAACATTCTTTGGAGATCCTTGTCTTAAAGTTGCTCACTTATAGGATATTTTGCTACTTTTATGTATTTATACGTACATGTTGTTATTGCTCATGGGTGGCTTCTCCCTGCATATAGTTTCTTCCTACTCTTTTATTCTAAGTTTCACTAATTGGTTTTAGTTGACTGGAGCTCTGTTGTCTCCTCTCTGAAGTTTTTTTTTACGGGAACACTTTAAAGGGTCTCACAAATGTATTTGGTGTGCTGTATTGCAGTGGACTTTTCATCCTTTTATCTTCAAAAGCAAAAAGATTTATACAGTGTTAATCTGGTGTCGGGTCCTTGCTTTCTTAGTGGTAAGTGCTGAACTTATTTTTTCACTTCCTTTTTTTTTCCGCATTACAGTATTATTTCTATTTTGGCTATTATTGAGCTATGGATCTCTTATGAATCTGCTTGATAGTTGACACAGACTCAACTATCTGAGTACCTTATTAGCCTGTTCCATTCCCACCTCCTCAATAATAATGTCAAAGAGAGAATAATCGCCAATTTTTAAAAAGCTAACCAATGAATAATCTGTGGTTTTCTTGTCTAATGATTAATTTATGACTTGCTTAAAATTCTGTTCCAGGCTTCACAGATACTACGGATAGTAACATTCTATTCTACCCAGCTTCCTGGTCCAAATTATCATTGTCGTGAGGTAAATCTTCTGCATATCTTATTTTCAGACAGTTTTTGGTGATTCAGTCCTTGTCCAAGTAAACTGAAAACTTTGAACTGCTTTGTGTATTGTGTTTAAGTTTGCAATACCAGAAGATGATGCTTGTTTTGTCTAAGCAGGGATCTAAACTGGCCACGCTTCCTCGTCCAGAGAACTTGCTTGAAGTTTTTATTATTTGTGAGTTTTCAGTTTCTGTTGTTGAGATATTGCATATGCATTAATATCAACTACAATAGTTTTATGGTTCTGACTTCTGAGTAATCATTTTTGTATGCAGTTCCTCGGGGAATACTATTTGGTTGTGGTGATCTCATATTTTCCTCTCACATGATCTTCTCACTTGTGTTTGTGCGGACTTATCACAAATATGGCACAAAGAGGTAAAGCTGCATTCCAAGCCCTTTTATATATTCCTTATGAATCTGTATGCAAGCATGAATTGTTACAGATGGGATGCATAGATAAATCTGTCATCCACTTCACTGGTTTTAGCTCGATTTATTTCGTGGGGGAAAGTTACTTAAACTGTCCTAACAATTTCGTGGGGGAAAGTTACTTAAACTGTCCTAACAATAACCTCAATAATTTTGTAAATGACCCTGCCTTGCAGGTGCATTAAACAACTGGCTTGGTTGATTGCTGTTATCCAGAGTGTATTGATTATAGCATCACGAAAACATTACACTGTGGATATTGTTGTAGCATGGTACTAACTACATCACTTATGGTATCCCTCTAGTTTTGTACATAGAAAGCCACCAACTTTATTAACTCTGTATTATTCTCGCGATGCAGGTACACTGTCAATCTGGTGGTGTTCTTTGTTGACAAACAACTTCCAGGTTTGCTTTCATTTTTTAAGTACTACCCTGGTTAATCATCAAATTGTAGTGCTCTCCAATGCTCAATTTAATATGCTTGCAGAAATGCCTGATCGGTCAACTGGAGTTGCATCACTCCTACCATTGAGCAACAGAGAGAAGGAAGGAAAGAGCAAAGAGGAGAACCACAAGCTGTTGAATGGAAATGCTGGAGAATCAATAGATAGGGTATGTGATGAAATTTTCAACATCAAACTGAATTTTCTAACGGATTAGGATGACATTTATGTTGTATAACGATCATTACAGAGGCAGCGGAATCAAATGAATGGGAAGATTATGGAAGATGCCCACAGTGGCCATCCAGATTCAGCTATGAATGGCGTGTAGATATAATAAGATGACGAATACAGGATTAGCTCTTAATCTGCAGCAAAACTCCAATGCGGGTGGGTGTGAACTCGTGCAGGTAACTGATTGGTTTCCATTCAACAAGCTGCGAGCAGATCACTTTCTAATGTGCTGAGTGAAATGAAATTTTGGAATAGGTTGTTCTGATTATTCTCATTTTTTGTTTCTTTTATGTTCCCTCCATGAATCGTCCCCTTAACATCTACAGACAGCCTCACAATGTAACCTAATCCTGTAGTTCTTCCAAAATTTGGCGGCCGAGTTCTCTTGAGAAGCACTACTAGGTAGAAGTAGGGCACACAGTATATAACTTGAAGCTCTTGTGAAGCAAAAGCTTTCACAATTTTATGCATTTTGCTGTTATTGAACGTTTGGTTGGTTTGGTGGTCCAAAAGTGTATCAGAGAAAAAATTGAAATGTGAAGATTCCTCTTTTCTTAATTTTATTCAATGAACATGCATGGTCTGCAGTAATTTCTTATCAACAAAGTTGATCCATATGTTTTTAAACTTGGTTTGATTCATTCACATGGCGATGGCCTCTATCATATATCTGCCCTCCCTTGTCATTAGTTGTTGGCATGTGATGCTGCTGTAGTGCTGTATTGGTTCCCTGACATACTCGACTGGCTTCTTCAGTTCTGCAGAAGAACTGTTCACCTTTTGTTTATTTGTATTTGGTGTTGAAGCATTTTACTTTAGAGGCAATAGTTTGATGAATATGTTTACCAAGCAAAATTTAAATAAAAAATATAATGTAAAAAGCAACCCATGAAGGCAAGAACCTGTGATGAGTTTGAGTTTTGAAATCTATTTTAGCGATTGTAGCAAAACTAGCAATAGTTGAAACTGTGTCGTATCAATTGTGATTCTATTATTGACTCATCAATTATCGCAAATTTATGAAAGAAAGAACTTCAATTTGTTTTTGTGACATTACAACCAAAAACAATTAATTATAATTATAACTTAAAATAAAGAAGTAACTAAAATGTTGATATTAATGCAAGGAATTTGAGTTGTGAAAGGTACATGAAACTAATCGTGAATAGTAGTAATTTGAAAAGTGAAAGGAAGTGGGGGATGGCCCACATTTGGTTGGGAAAACAGAGAGGCATGGGATGAAGCAGTAGTACGCAAATTTAATGTTTCCAAACACATACTAATACTGTCTACTGCCCACTTGGGTCTAACCTGTCATTTCATATTTCCACTACTGCCCTTCAGACTTTACCTATTTAAGCCTTTCCGTATATTTTTTAGGAGGTGATATTTTCACCCTAATACATTAATAATCTCAAATTAGAGAATTAGACCTTAACCGAAACATGGCTCTCCTACACTGCCCTTCAGACTTTACCTATTTAAGCCTTTGCCGGACATGGCTCTCCTACACTGTTTCCACCATGGAGACCTTAATCGAAACATGACCCAAATTAGAGAATTAGGGTTTACAATTGTTCAAATCAGAACAACACGGGAGCAAGTGCTATCCCAATAGAGAATCAACGGAGACTCATGAAGAGGAGAAAGAATTTTCTATTTCACGATGGTTTGGAGAGGTAGATTTCTCGTTCAAGAGTAGAATAGGGGAAGCGTCTTGCTTGAAAAAGGAGGTTTGCAAGTTTCCTTCTCTTTTTATTTTTAATTTAATTTATTTCTCTTATTCTAGCACATGTCACTCATTTAACGGATCTGGGCAAAATCCGAAAACCATGAAAACTTAATGTCACCACCCGAACTGTGAAAAATGATGGGCAAATTTCGGAAAATCTCAAAAGGGTACAAGGTACTATCCAGAATTTTCCTAAATATTATATATAGTATGTTGTTACGACATAAACAATGATAAAACTGTCGTAAGTTATGATTTTATGATAAAAATATGTAAAAATTTAGATGTTTTGAGTGTATCGAGTCGGTTGATGGGTGAAAGACCCTTACCCACTCATCACCCAAATTATTTGGGTTTTCACCCGTTTTATTTGGGTGATTCGGATATAAGTGAAATTACCACCCCTAGTCAAGAACAATTTTATTGAGTGAATGGCTAAACAACCGCAACCACCTATTACTCCTTGGTTTGATCGAGTCGTTTGGAGATCGGGAGAATAAAACTTATTTTAGTAAAAAACTCATCCATGAGACATAAACATTCAATTTGATAAAATAGAAAACAATGCAACAAGTAAACTTACATAAAATAAACATAAGACACCGATGTAATTTGATAGAGAAAAAAAAAAGATTTTCATTACAATAATATTGAAGAATATATTATATTAAGCATATGGAGACGTACATAGTGTATCTTATGGTACGAAACTACAAAGTATCGTTGGTGTGACATAGGCATGGGCTGCAAACATAAACCGCCGGTTTAGGTTTGCAAACCGCTGGTTTAGGTTTGAGCCAAGACCAAACCTAAACCCGGCGACCTTAAAACCGGCAAACCGGCGGTTTGCCGGTTTAGCACGGTTTATTAAAACAAATAAAAAAAAAATATATTCAAAGGCAGAATGTTAATTTTTTTTTAATATTATATAAAAATAAAAATTACTATAAAAAAACTTAGTATATAAAAACTAGTAATTAAAATTTATATCAATTAAATAAAAGAAACATAAATTCAATTTATCAAAAAAAAATCGGAAAAATTAAAGGGCTTGAACCGGTTTCTCGGTTGCCTACGTATCCTCTCGGGATTAAGAGGAATCAAATCCCACGTAGTTCTCTTACCTTGACTTACCTTTTTTCGGACTTCCGAGTTTTTTTAATCCCGCTTACCTTTTGATGTCGGACTCGGAAGTAGTGCCGGCGTCTTCGGAGTTGGAATCCGATTTGGAGTCGTACACCGGTGCATTCCGTTGTTTCCGCTTAGCCGCCCTTATCCAATCTTGGATACAAACTTGCATCTCCAACTTCTCGGGCTTCAATTGAGTTCTCTTGTGACCGAGAATGTTCCCGCCTTGGCTAAATGCTTGCTCCACCGCAACCGTTGATGTGAGCACGACCATGATTTGTTGTACAATTTTAACTAAGGTTTGATATTTAGGAGCTAATCTCTTCCACCAATCCAAAATATCAAAATCACCATTACCATCAAAATTAAAACAAGTGTTAAGATAATCTTGATATTCCGCTTGAAGATGAATGTCTAGGTGTTTTCGTTCTTCTAGCAAATATTTGTTGTGCAAGTGAAAGAGAAGAAGATGAACTAGTAGAAGAGGGAGATGGACTAGGTGCGGTAGAAGAAGAGCTAGCATTAGATTCAAATGTACTAAGTAATTTTCCAATTTCGGTATTAACTTGTTGCACAATGTTAGGGACATTAATGTTTTCTTGTGTTGAGTTTACACACAAACAATCATAATAAGCGGTCAATAAATCGGAAAGACCATCTAGTTTAAGTCTAGGATAAAAAACGGCAGTTACAAGATAAATCATGAGAATGTCTTGATAATATTTAAGCCATTTATCTTTCATGTCAAACATGCAATCCATGAGGCAAGGTATGTTAAAACATTTTACAAAAGCTTCGGAAACATTAACGGCAATTTCTAAAAATCTATGAGATGTTGGAGCGTAAACACAACTCATGGTATTAGTTGCATCATTAAAAAAACATTACAAATATGGGCACAAGTTTCCCAAACATTTTCATCATCTAAAATTGATCAAGGTACGTGAATTGAAGCAAATTCTTGTAACAAAATTTTATAACGTACGGCTTCACAAAGTAGTTTGTAAGTCGAGTTCCAACGAGTTCCAACATCTTTTGAAAAAGCAATAGGATGAATGACGAGGCTAAAAACCTATGGTCGTTGTCTTTTAGCTTTTAGTCAAAGTAGAATACCTAACGTTACACTTAACCGATTTGTATAGTGTAAGTAAGGGTCGAACCCAAGAGAGTTTGGTCAAGTTTTGATTAGATTCAATTATCGATTTGGTAACCAAACAAGACAAAAGTGATTAGAAAGTAAGCAAAGTTGGTGATAATATGTATGATTAAAGAGCTACACTAGGTTGGATCTTAGCATGCATACTACTTGGTTGATTCTTTTTAGAAGCAATTCACCAATGTTCTCATCTTGATCATAGATATGTGTTAAGCCGACCGGCATTAACACAACTTAACTAGATTATTGATCCGTAAACCTACAAGATCAAAGCACAAGTTAGCATTCTAGCAAAGATAAAGAGTATAAAGAAGAATAAACAAACCGTTAAACTTTCTTTATAGTTATGTTCCTTTCCCTTAGATAATCACAACTAGCTTTTACCTATGAGTTTACTACTAGATTAAGGACCCGAACCCGGAATCGATTAATCCTAGCACTTTGCATGCATTAGTACACTTAAGATGATTAATCTAAGTGATAAAAGACATACAAACATAAGTGAGAGATCAAGGAAGCATAACACAAAGGATATTGAATTAAACTTATATTAAAAGAACTTACAACCAAATAGTAATGCAGCTTCAATCAACTCAATGTAGTAGAGGAAGCTTAGAAACACATTACAAAATGGCACTAGAAATATATAGCTTTTTGGGGAAAATGTGGATGATTCTAGCAATCAGCCAATGGCTCTATTTATGCTACAAAATGCATTAAAAGGGAGTAAAGAGGTTGTGTAAACAACCACCATTAAAAAGGGAGTAAAAAGGTTGTGTAAACAACCACCGTTAAGGTCATAAAGGTGGCGTAAACAGCCGGAGTAAAGTCCTCTGACTCTAAACCGCAGCCGCTGCCAAGGGTGGCGCAGGGGCGGTTTAGGCCAAAACGTTCTGTCTTCATCGTGGCCGCAGGGGCGACCTGACATTCCCGCAGGGGCGGGTCTTTTAATTCTCTTGAACGTCTGACTCTTCAACTTCGTGTCGTTTCTGAAGATGATCTGCAGGTGCGGCTCAATGTCACCGCAGGGGCGGTGACAAGCTTCTTCTGCTTCACATGTCTGCTGGCAAGGACGCAGGCAGGGGCGTTGGGGCGCCGGATTCGCTTCTTCAGGCTGAGTCACCGCAGGGGCGGCCAGAGGCGGCCGTAGGGGCGGTGACAAGCTTCTTCTGGGCGCAGGCGAGGGCGCTGATTGCGGCACTGGGCATGGGTCTTCAGGGGTGTCTCCGCAGGGGCGGTGAGGCACCATAAACTTATCTTCGTTACTCCCAAGTGTTGCTCATACCTTCTTTTGCTTCATTTGGACTTCTTCATCTGGATCAAGATATTAGTAACACAATATGACTCAAAAACACAAAAAGGACTCTAAAAACTACCTAAATTGATAGTGATTTCATCACCTATCAATGAACATTTTTGTTTAAACATAAATTTCTCCATTTTCTTCTTAAATCGGAGTCGTGTCAAATATGATCAATAAAAAGTTTGATTGGGGTTAGCATATTTCCTAAAACCTTAAGTCCATCTTGAACACATAAGTTTAAAATATGACATGCACATCTTTGATGAGTACAAGGAGTTTTTATATATTGTCCCACATCTTCAACCAAATGGTTTACGGCGGCGGTATTTGCGGATGCATTATCAAAAAAATATGAAAAGACTCGATCTTGTAAATTATATTCTTGTAAAACTGTTTTAATCATGCTTGCAATGCCTAGTGCATTATGTCTTTGATTGAAATGCCGAAATCCAATAATATATTTATGCAAAAACATAGCGTTATCAATAAAATGTAAAGTAATGCCCATGTAAAAATGTTGTTGTGATTGTGTACTCCAAATATCACTACAAATTGAAACATGATGTTCAAAACTAGCCAAATTCGATAAAATTTTTCTTTCTTTTTTAAGTAAGATTTAGTTACTAATTTTGAAACGGTTTTCTTATAAGTTGATTTAAAAGAAGGTTGAAGATATCTAGTGTTATATTCCCTAACTTTTTCATATTCGGCATAAGAAAACGGTAATGAAAGTGAAGAAATAACATCGGTCAATCCTAAACTTTCTTCACTATGATTATATGTAAATAAAGGAGAATGAGAGGTAGAAGATGAAAACCCGTGGGACAATTGTGTTTGTCCCCGTGAAATCCCGAGCTTCTCCAGATTGAAGTTTGCCATGTGAGTTTTCAATGTCCCGTAGCCGCCCTTGACCTTCCACTTGTACACCTTCGGGCAATAGTTGCATGCCACTTGACAATAATCGTTCACCGGCTCCCCTTGGTGTAATGCTTCGTAAATATTTCGGATGTAAGCATTTTCGGAGGGGGAGACTTCTTCGTGGAACTTCGGTAACTTCGGGATTGTCGGGCATTTGTGTTTCGCTCTCTTGGGTGCTAGGAAAGTATTGAGAAGAGGGAATTTGATCACTTGGGTTTGCTATTACGAGAAATCGAGATAACGAGAATACGAGGAATCGAGAATTCGAGAATAAGAGATTAGGAGAGTAGAGAAGATGAGTTGTAGATTGTGTGATTTTTAGAGGAAGAAAATTTTGGTATTTATAGGAAGTTAGGATAAGTTGTGGGTGGGGTATTTCATTTTTTTTTAATTTTTTTTTATAAAAATTTACATGCCCCAACGGCTCTTAAAAGAGCTGTTGAGGCACATTGCAAACCAACGGCTCTTTAAAGAGCCGTTGGGTTTGTTTTAAAAAAAAAATAAAAAATAAAACGGCCGGAGGCCCAAACCGCCGGTTTTGGCCAGTTCAAACCGACGGTTTAGGTTTTCGGAAACCCCAAACCGAAACCTAAACTGTCAAACCGGCCCCATGCCTAATCTCACGTGGATTTTGGGAATTACGTTAGTCTCTCGTACCATACGTACGAGAGTTTATTTTTCTTCGAAATTTGATCTCTCGCACCTTATGTGCGAGAATCTAACCCCCGTTTGGTTGTACTCCGGAAACAGAAATGGAAACGGAATGGAAATGAATCTAGTCCACATTGGTACATTGTTCATGGAATCATTCCATGCAAAATGCACTTGCTTCCCCCATTTTGTTACCCTATAGGGTATCAAAACTAATCAATTTCTACCACAATTACTTCAAACCACAAGGAATGATTCCCAAAAACTTCATGAACATGGGTACACGTATGGACTAGATACGTTTTCATTCCGTTTCCGTTTCCGGAGTTCAAACCAAACGAGCCCTAAATGTTGAAATTTAATGCGGAGGTTGGGGGTTAAATTTAATTTTACGGTTGGTAGTTAAATTTAATGTTACAGATGATAATTTTAGTATAAATATGTGTTAGATGGTGGGAGATGGATAAGAGTTGAAGAGTATTAGAGTGTTCCAAGAGATATTTGAGAGAGTTGAGTAGTATTTGCTCCTACGAAAATACCATGTCTTCAAGTTCTTCGGATGAAGGAGAAGAACAAATCGGTCAAATTCAGGTATGGGGTAAAATTATTATTCGAAATCTATAATTTTTATTATGTTGTATTTTTTAATTTTTGTTTATTTAGAATCTAATTTTAATTTTATTTTATTTTAGATTTACGATGGTCCTTCATTTGACCAAAATGAAGGACCCGACTATTCGGGAATCTTCGTAACGGACGGATGGTGGAAAGATAGAGATTTCATGATTGCTTGGGCTCGGGCGAGGTGATGAAATATTTTATGGTGCTTACCATAAAACGGTCATGAAAAGCGTCGGAATCACGGTGTTACGGTATGGTGTACTTAACGTGTGAACAATCCGGGAGCAAGAAGGTTGGAAAGAGAAGAGTCGTTGATTAAATGATGTCCCGGTGAAGACTCGGCACATCATTCAAAGAAATGTGGTTGTCCATTTTTGTTAAATGGATATGAACAAGTGAAAGATGTATGGCGGTTGAGTATGGATTTCATAACCATGCATTGTCAAAGCACCTAGAAGGCCAAACTTTTGCCGGTCGTTTGACGAGTGAACAATTTCGAGACGTGAAAAGGGCAACAACGGCCGGAACGACACCGAAGATTGTTCATGAGACGTTGAGACAAAAGTATGAAGGAAGTTGGTCGGGAGGCAACATGTATACAACGCGGGGGCGAAGATTCAAAGGTTAAAACAAGGAGTGATGAGCCCAACACAATACCTATTCGACATGTTGGTGGAAGGAAAATTCATTTTTGGTTTCAGGGAGTCCGAGGATGGAAGCTTGCAAGACATTGCATTTGCCCATGAGAAATCGATCAAATTATGGGAGAAATATCATTACGTCATGATCATGGACACTACCTACAATATCAACATGTAGGCTTTAAATACGTTAATTTTCACTATTTTATTACTTTTAGTTACTAATGTAATTAATTTATTTTTATCTTATATGTTCAAAATGCCATTTTGGAGATTGTATGGATCGCCATTTTCAGTATTGCTCCCATTGGACAGTCAAACATGAACCGACTTGACATTTCACTTGGGCTTTACGTTTATGACAAGGAAAGATGCGGATACATACAACTGGGTTCTACGCCAAGTCGAAAGGTGGTGGCAAGTGTCTAAATACCGATCGGAGGTGATAGTGACCGATTGGGTGCTTGGCCTTTTGAGGCTATCCCTTGGGCTTTTTCCGGATCCAACACATTTGTTGTGTTCATGACACATCGACCGCGGGATGGAGGGACAAGCCTTTAAGAAGACACAATCAGTAACAATGCAACACCAATTTCAAAGTGATTGTACGACGTTATTCAAATCAAAGTCAAGTGCAACATTCGAGGCCCGACATCAAGAAATGACTGAGCATTGGGGTGATTAGTGAGGTTGATGAATTATTTGAACAAGATGTGGATATGTCATAAGGAGAAGATTGCAAGTTACCTTGTTGACCGACATTTCCACCTTTGTAACCAAGCTACAAACAGGTATGCTTCATTTTGATAATGTTATATTTTGTATAACTAACAATGCATCTTTTTAGTTCAAGTAAGACTAGTGTCATGTTTCAAATGAACTAAATGTGTAGGGTCGAATCCACACACTCTACTTTGAAGAGGCAATTTGATGCATCTAACTTCCAACTCTCGACTTGTCTGAAGTATATCAATTTGATGTTGAGGGACGAATTTTGTCGGATAATGGCATCATTGGAGCAATGTCGTTTCAAGACTCGGAGTGAGGTTGCAAACTTACCGTTGTGTCACCAACTATTGGGTAAGGTTTCCGATATTTGCCTATGAGATTTGTATGCGACGTACATCAAAGTATGCAAAGGGGATTACCTTCTAGATTGAGAAATTGCTTTGTGCGGTCATCTACCGGATTACCTTGTGCAAATGAAGTGGCGAGTATCATGAGAGAATGACGGTTTTCCTCTTAACGGATGTCCACCCGTATTTTGGCGTGAGATCGATTTGCCCCTCGCACCTTATGTGCGAGAGAATATGTGCTTTTTGACAAATATTCCACTACAAAAAACACTATTTCGAAACATTGCTTTTTGACCAAGATTTTGGCCTCTCACACCGTATCTCCGAGAGCTAGTCATTCTTTCGATACTGTCTCAGGACAATATATGTCTTGTCCCGAGACGAAGTCAATAGCTTTTTTTTTGAATTTTTTCTACTCTCTCGCACACTATGTGCAAAATGCCTTTTTTACTAAGCGTCGGGATTAATAATAAATGGGTCCGAATATAAGCTTTATTTTTTTATGGAATAGGTAATTGGTGGTCCATTTCTCAAAACACGTCAACCTAGCTAGAGCATCCTTATGAATGAATGCCTCAATATAGAGTTTTGAAAATTACATGAAACGGCAACATGTAGGTCATGGTCATATGTAGCGAGCAAATACGCTACAACGTTGATTCCCATGAAAATGTGAGTGATAATAACTTCTTGAAAAGTCGAAAACATGGAGACAATGTTAGAAACAATCATATCGATTTCGCACAAGGTTCCTAAACTTTGTTAATGATGTTAATAACTATAAGGTTGTCGCCTTCCACACTAATGCGGGTGATTCCAAGCTTTTTGGCTTGAAGAATACCATGCCTTAGTTAGCGCCGTGACTTTAACATTTTTGATTGAGATTTTACCACACTTTTCCCGCCCATATTTAACAACACTCGTTCATTATAGTCTCGTATAATGTAACCATACGAGCATTCCCCATTTCACTTTTTTGATCCAACGAAGTTTATTTTGAGCATATATGTACTATGTTTCAGCAAACCATGCTTCTTTTTAAGACGGTTAAGATTTTGATTGGTAGACGAGGATACTTGAGGATTTAAATGGGTGAGTATCATTTTTTTTTAATCTTGTACAACTTAAATTATGGATTATTTTTATATTATAATCCTCCAAAATAATCTATAAACTCAACCAAACAGACCCTAAGAACTTAGTATTAGTTTCTACCATTTTAATATAAAGTATTTTCCATTATACCAAAAAACCTATATTTACTAAGAAAATGTCAATCTTCTTCTTCTTCTCTATAATGTAATAATTATTATTGTATGATTAATAATTATAGAATAGGATAGGATTGAATCTTCTTTTATAATACTGATCAAATATCTATTGATACAAAAGATATATTCATATAAAGACGATACAAAAGGTTGAGAATAAGACATTGATGGTAATCAACGCATACACTATCTAAATATATGTACATAACATATTAGTAATATCCCATAAACCCCTGCAAGATGAAGCATGAAGATTCTGAAAGCCCATTAAATTGGGAAAATTATGAAACCGTCGTTGTCTGAGCGGTTTGGTGAAAATATCCTCTACTTGATCCGGATATGACAAGTAAATGTGTTTCTTGATAGAACTTGATTTCGGATTATATGACAATCCACTTCGATGTGTTTGGTGCGTTTGTGGAATACGGGGTTTGAAACAATATAGATGGCGGCTTGGTTATCACACCATAGAATACATGAGTGAGGAAGAACAACGCCAAGAGAACGACGAAGAGATTTAATCCAAATGATTTCGCATGTTGTCGTGGACATGGAGCGATATTCTGATTATGCCGGTTTTGTTGACTCTTTTGACCGTGCTTTACCTTTCACCCTTACTTCTTCGTTTTACCTTGCTGAGCAAGGGTTCCATTTCATTCCATATTACAGCTTCCCTCACGTCCTTCTTGCTTCTCCTTCATCTTCTTTGATCTTGTTCTTGATTCTCCTTGGTTTTGGAAGAGTTTTGTTGTGGCTTTGATGATGATGATGCTTTTGATGAGTGTTGCTGTGCTTGGAAGCCAGTAAGAGTGTTGGTGATCATTCCTTTAGCTAACCACATCTGTGGTAAGTTTCCTATTCTTTGTTCTTCTTCTCTTTGCTTGATTCTTCCTTTCTTTAGCTTAGGATTAGATGCTTGATCATAGGGTGATGTTAACTTGTGTGTATATATATATGTATGGATGGGAATCTGAAAGAGAGGAGATGTGATTTAATCACGTGAAGAGTGAAAGACAACTTGCGGGGTTTCGCTCTGCACTGTCGCCGCCCCCGCGCCTGGAAACCACCGCCCCTGCGGAAGCCGTGCCGCAGCGCCTGTGTACCTTGTCACCGCCCCTGCGGCTTCTCCCTGCCGCGCTTGCGGGTTATCCTTTCTGCCCCTGCGTCCCTTGATCGCGCAGGTGCGTCTTGTCCTGGGACTACCCAGAGTTGGGTAGCTCATTTCCTTTCCTAGTATGAGGGAACTAGTACCATGCTAGGTATCGGTTTATGATGAGTATGATATAGATAGGCCGGTTACGGCCTTGAGGTTACGAATTGGATATGATCCGTATGGATCCCTTGGGTCTAGGTGTGACCCCTTTGTGTGATAGGAGTTTGATATATATATATATATATATATATATATATATATATATATATATATATATATATATATGCCTTGTATAGGCCGTGTTGTCCTCCAGTTTGGAGTGGACCAGTCGGAGAGTTGATCGTACTTGAGTTACTCCTGAGATTGAGGTAAGTCCATAGGACTTACTTAGCTACTATCCTTATATTGGATGTATGCTTGAGTGGTGTGTGTGTGTGTGTTATATGCTTGAGTGGATGTATGTTTGAGTGGTGTGTGAGTGGATCGTACTTGAGGTTCTCTGTAGTCAAGCAAGATCTGATATATGGGAAGGACCCTCACCACTCCCATAGGGTACACGGGAGGTGTGTTGATACTACTCCAGCTGGCTAGAGCACTCAGAGGAGGGGATTATATTCCTCGTGTCACATATCTTCATATACATCTATTTATACGATTGAGTGATTTAACTTATTAAAGATAATAAACCGGGTAAATGTGTGATATCATGATGATGTGTTAATGTTATTGATGTGTGTTTGTGCTCTAGCATCTTCTTATATATGTGTATAGTTAGCTAACGGTTTCATACCGTGTTGTAGATCCTTTGCAGGTTAGGAGAGCTGCAGAGTGATCCAGATGAGTGATCTGCTGAGGGTTCCGTACACTGGGCGTATTCGTGGGATATGGGTTATTTACGTTGTACGGATTCATGTTTTGACTTTGTACTCAGCAGTACCTTGTATCACCTTTTGATATATATATATATATATATATATATATCAGTTTTATGTTTTGTTTTAATCTATTGGTGCCTTTTTGTAAGATTCGGTGAATTTGTTGTCAGGCTAGGGTCAGGATCCATTGTGAGATCCTAGCCCAGTAACACTCCGAGTCCTACGGATTTAAGGTGTTACAACAATATGCATTTAGATATAAAGGACTAGAATTGGAAAGTAACAAACCTTGCATGCTCAATTGTTTAACGCAACGCAAGACTCGAGTGACAACAATCCACATATTCTCAATTGGGTGATTGATGAATTGAGAAAGGAGATGAACAACATAATTGAGATTTGGACTAGTAATTGTTAAATGTATAAGTTGACCGGCCACATGTTTGTACCGAGTTGGATCAGCGAAAGGAGCATTGTTGTCAGAGTACAAAACGTGATTTTGTTTCACGGGAAAAGGGACTAGTTTTGACAATAGATGACTAGCATCTTTGAGCATGTCGATCGCATATTTAAGTTGGGATTGGTAAAGGCCAACCGTTGTACGTGATATTTCTATACCAAGGAAAAATTTTAACGTGTCCAAATCCTTCATTTAAAAGCATTAATTTAAATTGGACTTAAAATCAAATATAAAGGATGAATTATTTCCAAAAATAATCAAATCATCGACGTATACGAGAATGTGAACAAAGACATGAGATTTAATATACGAAAATAAAGAGTATTAAATAATTGAGTGAAACCGTATTGACGAAGATCGTAAACAAGTTTAGAGAACCGGTTGCGTGGTGCCTAGCATAGACCATAAATTGATTTTTGCAAGCGACACCCGACTGTTTTTTGTGTGATGAGAAACCCAAAGTTAATTTCACATACACTTCCTTGTCTAGATTCTCAGTGGAGGAATACATCGTGGATATTTATCTGGTGGAGTTTCTAACTTTTGATCGAAGCAACTGCTAAGAAAAGTTTAACAAAGACAAGCTTATCAACCGGACAAAAGTTTCGGAAAAAAAAACTATACCTTCTATTTAGAGTAGTTGTATTCCTTCATAATCAATTAGCAAATAGAGAGACCACGATGATCCGAAAGATGTAGGTAGAATTCAGAGGCAAGCGTTAGAGTTTCGATCACCAACAATGAGTAGGATAAAGAACTCGATTGAAAGAAGAGACAAACGAGAGAGAAAGAAATTGTAAATATGATAGAGAAGATATACGGATAGATTAGAAAAAGAAGGATTGTATTTTAGTGTGATACCATATAGAATAGGATATAATAAAATCTTATTTATTGATATCGATCATAGATTTATTTATACAAAAGATATTCATATAAAGAAGATACAAAATGCTGAGAATAAGAGATACAACAACCACAAAGAATACATTATTTAAATATAGGTACATTATATATTATTAATATCCAATAATAATATTTTTATTGTACACGGTGATTCAATGTTATTTTTTTTTTTTTAAATAACTCATCTTATAAGTATTTTACTTCTTTTCACATAAGTTAGGGGTTTCTAGTCTCCTTGTGATCGGATGACGTATTTGTCGGGTTTGGCTATGGTCGTGGATGGAAATCCATGTTTTATCGATAAGTACAATGTTGAAATTCTTTAAATTTGTAATTGTTAACCTCAATTATATATATAATGTAAGGGGAATAAAAATCACTACTCATAACTTCGCTTTACCTGACACAACTTTCATTATAAGAATCCTGCTAGTTGTCATGAGTAAGATTTGCAGGAGTATTGGAAGGATCCGACACTCCAAACAAGGGTGGGTAACAGATCGATCATATCTGAATACCCGGATATTCGAATGAAAATTTTCGTAAAACCTCCGATTCTAATCCGATCCGTATTCGGACAGATATCTGACACTTTTTTGGATCAGATAATTATTCGCGGATATCTGGTCAATCCGTTTGAATTCTAAAATATAGTATCCAAAAATGATTTTAACTGGATCAAATTATTATCCGCGGATATCCGGATGATCCGTTTCATCCGAATGACTTTTGTTTGACCCGGTTGATCGGAAAATAACTTCAGCTGGATCCCGATATCCGACTGATCTGTTTAATCTGAATATCCGTTTGAAACGGATATGTATTTGCTACATTTTTTTATCACAAAATTTAATTAAAAAAATAATTCAAAGACACAAAACAAAAATCTAAATAAAAAAGATAATCATATAGATGATTTAAAAAAAAGAATATTAAAGTATATTATAATTAAACTAAAAATAAAAATAAGGTTTTTAAAACGATAGATATCTCCATCTCTACACTTTATAACTACTTCGTAAAACACAAAATAAAAAATGCTAAAGTAAAAGTAAACATTTTAATCTCGATAAATATTTAATTTTTGTCTTTAAAACATTAATAAATAGAAAATTTTATTATTAAATATTATCAAAGCAATAGTTTTTTTAAATTAATAAAAGCTATGTGATTGTAATTTCGTCAAAAAATTTATGAAAGATAATTACACAAGAAAAACGATATTATTACAAGATTATAAATATAATATGAAACTATATATATATATATATATATATATATATATATATATATATATATATATATATATATATAAACGATTTTATTAAATGAGACAATCTTATAATAAAAGGTTGGTTTGCTAGAAAAAAAATAACTAAAGCGATAGTTATCATAATCATCATTACTTATATAATTGAGAATTTTATTCTTAATACTTTAACACATATCTTATGTCCAATATGGTTAAAATATTTAGACCTTTTATAAATATCATTATATAAACCTATAGTATATGAGAAACTTAAAAATTAATGCATATCTTATTTTTAAGACTTTAACACATATCACCATTATTTATTCTTTAATGTTTTTTCTAATAGGGTGATAAGAATTGAAATTAAAAAGCTCGTTATAGATCTATAATTTTAGTTAGGCAAAGTAATGAATTGATAATGTTTATTTGTTTATAACTTTATAACTACTCACATAGTCACATTGATCTCATTTAATTTAATCAAAGATATATACATCTATAAGCATAACTATATAATAACTATATAATCATAACTATATAAAGCTATATAAGTATATCACTAATGCTTAGAGATTTTATTTTATATTTATAATTTTAAATTAAAAACTTTATTATTTACGGGACGGGACGGGCCTATACGAATGCTACCTTTGTATCTGGAAACAACAAACTCTCCGATAATGTCCAAGATACGGTCATCGTATGGCATAAACCTGACGTCCTCTAACCTAATCTCCTCTACCCGGCGATGTAGAGACGTCAACCTCTCAAGCGTCAAGGTGGGTCTTCGGGATCAAAATCCTCAAAGTCCAACATGCAGATCATTGTTGCTCAATATCTGTGGCAGCTAGACCGCAAAGTGAGGGAAAGTGTGCATATATCCACACCTATATTTTGCAAGAAGATAAATTATTATCGATTATTTGATATATATATATATATATATATATATATATATACTACTTAAATATTGAAAAGATCTCTCGAAGGTTGATACATGTACAAGTAAGGTGCATTCACCCAAGCCCGGAAAGACAAATCGAGATGCCGATACTAACGACATAACATCCCTACCCCAAAGCATAAGAGTCAGTTAGCTCGTGATCCTGTACGTGGTCGACCATCCATTAACGTATCCGGTTGGAAGTCTTATCGACTACCAACGCCCCTCCCATCATCAAAATAAAATATACGGATGCAACATAGCTACTGGAGTGGATGGGTCAAGGATGAAACGTGTGGTGACCTTTATAATGGCCTCTATCTAGATGGAGTGCTATGTGTCTCGGCCTTTGCCTACGTCATCTCAAATGTGGATCTCAACCACTCTACGCATGAATGTGTGCTCCATGGCGTCTCAAATGACTATCCATCTATCTGGAGACCCATCAAAACAACCACATCATGGATGGTGATCGTCATCTCACCCCAAGGGAGATGAAAACTGTTGGTCTCAAAGTGCTACCGCTCGATGAAGGCATGATAGAGGGCGTGATGTGTAAGAGCCTTAGTCTTTGGGAGCTAATTTAGCCTTAGCCGCCCCCGCGGGTCTGTGAGGCCGCCCCTGCGGCTCCTCTGTTGTTCCGCCCCTTCGACCAGGAAACCCGCCCCTGCGGTTTCCGGCGGCTGCAGCCGGTTTTGTTGACTCCTTTGACCCGTGCTTTACCCTTTGCCTTACTTCTTTCTTTTCCTTACTGAGCAAGGGTTTCCTTCTTCACTTTCCAATCCAGCTTTCACGTCCTCCTTGCTTCTCCTTCATCCTTCTTGATCTTGTTCTTGATATCTCTTGAGTTTGGAAGAGTTTTGGTGTGGCTTTGTGTGTGGATGATGATGATGATGTGGTTTGATGTTGTTACTGAGCTTGGAAGCCAGCTGAGGTGCTAGTGGTGAGCAGTTCCTAGTTAGGCCACAGCTGTGGTAAGCTTTCTTCTCCTTCTTCTCTTCCTTCTTCCTTGTTCTTCCTTCCTTAGCTTAAGATTAGATGATTGAATGTAGGTTAATGTTGGAATGTGTATGTTTATGCATGTGTGTGAATCTGGAATGATAAAGACGTGATTTGATCACGAGAAGAGCCGAAGAGGAATCGCGGGTTCACGTTCTGCACAGACACCGCCCCCGCGCCTGGAAACCGCCGCCCCTGTGGAAGCCGTGTCGCAGCGCCCGCGCCAGCGCCTACGCCGTGCCTGCGTTTGCCTGCAGCCTTGTCACCGCGGCCGCGGCTGAGTTCCGCCACGCCTGCGGGTTGCTTGCTCCGCCCCTGCGTCCCTTGTGTCACACAGGTGCGTCTTGTCCCGGATCTACCTAAAGTTAGGTAGATCCTTTCCTTTCCTAGTATGAGCGGTAGTAGCATGCTAGGTAGCGATGTTGATGAGTATGATATAGATATGCCGGTTACGGCTTTGAGGTTTACGAGTTGAAAATGATCCTTATGGATCCCTTGGGTCTAGGTGTGACCCTTTGTGTGATAGTAGTTTGATATATATATATATATATATATATATATATGTATGTCTTGTATAGGCCGTGTTGTCCTCCAGTTTGGAGTGGACCTGAATGAGAGTTGATCGTAGTGATACTACTTCCGAGGTTGAGGTAAGTCTGTGGGACTTACTTAGTTGTCATTCCTATATTGGATGTGTGCATGAGTGGTGTTTGTTATATGCTTTATAGCATGCGTTATGATGGTCACCGACCTATGACATATTGCTTGCCCATTGTAGGGCCGTGATAACTTGCCTTTTCATCCCGCCGGGAGTCTGAGAGGTTCTCTGTAGGCAGGCCAGACCTGGTAAACGGTTTGGGCACTCTCCATTCCCTTAGGGTACACGGGGAGGTGTTCCAGGCACCATTCCAGCTGGTTATAGTACCTAGAGGCGAGGGTTATAATCCTCGTGTCACTTATGTTTATATGGATATATATACGAGTTGATTGCTGGACTTTATAAAGATAATGAACCGGGTAAATGTGTGATATCATGTTGACGTGTTTAGTATTCTTTGGTGTGTGTTTGTGCTCTGCATCTCTTATATATGTGTATGGTTAGCTAACGGTTTTATACCGTGTTGTAGATCCTTTGCAGGATAGGAGAGCTGCAGAGTGATCCAGAGTGGACGATCCGTTGAGGGCTCCGTACACTGGGGCGTTATCGGGGTTATGGGATCTTTTTGTTGTACAGTGTGGTTTATTTGTACTCAACGGTACTTTGTATTACCTTTTGATGTATATATATATATATATATATATATATATATATATATATATATATATATATATATATATATATATATATATATATATATATATATATCAATTTTATGTTTTGTTTTAATTTATTGGTGCTTTGTTGTAAGATTCAGTGAACTTGTTGTCAGGCTAGGGTCAGGATCCATTGTGAGATCCTAGCCTAGTAGCATCCCGAGTCCTATGGATATGGGGTGTTACAAAGTTGGTATCAGAGCACAGGTTTACAACAATGACACTAGTAATCTGCGACAAAGGTCGAATAAATAACTAAACAGAACCCGAAAAGGGGTCTGACTTTTCAAAAGGTTTTGGTTTTGATATGAGTACAAATGTTTTGGGATACCATGTACGTGAGCCATCGCCCCTCTGAAGACCTCGATAGTATAAATATATATAGATATTCTGTTGTGATTGATTTGTTATATATCTATACATACGGCATATATATAGCCTTTTGAGTTAGTTTACGTCTTCTACAGATGGTTCAGACTAGAGCCTTACCTGCAGCTAGACGAGGTAGAGGTAGACCCCCTCTAGGTAGAAGACGAGGTAGGACTCCTACTGGTGGTTCACAGGCAGCAGGAGAGATACATGAGGAGGTTGTTGAGAGTGCCGTTCATGAGACTAGGAACGGTGCAGCTGAGAGACAGGGGCCACAGAGAGCCCAGTCTGGTGAGTCTGATCGTGTCTCCATGGAGGGGCCAACCTTCCGCGAGTACATTAGACGTGTTGAGGAGGCTGCTAGGGCAGGAAGGCGTGCCCCTGATCTGCCAGCACAAGAGGGATCATCTGAGAGATCTCATGCAGTTACACAGGTGCCAGCTACACCGGCACCTGCCGCTGAGTTTGCTCGAGCTACAGAGGAGCATAGAGGGCCTCGACCAAACACTTGGTTGAAGGCTTTTCATCAGATGGGAGTACCCCCTTTCACTGGGAATGTGGGGTTAGAAGTGGAGCTCTGGATAGGACATGTAGACTCAGCTCTAGAGTCTATTAGATGTCCAGTTGACAGGCAGATTGAGCTGGTGCAGACTTTGTTTAGAGATTTGGCACAACACTGGTGGAGGTCTGTACGAGTACAAGTTACTAGTTATGAGTAGATGAGGACTTTGATTCGAGAGCGTTTCTGCCCTGCCTCGTTGAGGAGGGAGAAACTGCGAGACTTTGTTGAGGCTGGGTTCGAGGATGTACCGGTCCCAGAGGCCATCAGGAGATTCAAGGAGGAGCTGGCATTGCTGGGTTCAGCTGCACCTCCTGTAGATCAGCATGTGTATTTGTTTTTCCGACTTCTAAGGGATACTACCCGTACCTATATGGCGGGTTTTCACTGTGAGACCTTGGTCGATTATCAAGACCGGGCTTTTGATTGCGAGAGGGAGAGAGCTAGCCAGAGGAGAGCTTCTCAGACCGGAGGGTTTGAGAAGAGACAGCGGACTGGGTAGACCAGTGGTATTGGTGGAGCTGCTGGTACAGGGTGAGGCCAGAGTCGTCCTCCATCTGCACCCGGTGTAGATAAGGGAGTGTAGTGCTTCAACTGTAGTGAGTATGGGCATATGAGATCAGAGTGTACGAGGCAACCGGTGACCTGCTTTACTTGTGGCATACCTGGTCACAAAGTTACCTTCTGTAGACGAGGGAGAGCTTCATCACAACAAGATTCTTCTCCTGCTAGTGCAGCAGGAGGTGCGCAGAGGCCACCTCAGCAGCAGCAGAGTCAGGGACAACAGAGGGTCCCAGATCGCCCTACGACTCAGGGATCTGCTCCTGGGCCGAGTGGAGGCAGAGGACGTGGTGGGGGCACCACTGATACCAGAGGCCCACAGGGCCGAGTTTTTGAGTTGAGGAGTACAGAGGAGCCAGCTGCACCTACTGCAACAGGTACCATTCTGATTCATGGTTTACCTGTTAGAGTCTTATTTGATACGGGTGCTACGCACTCTTTTATTTCTGATGCCCATGTAGAGCGTCTTGGTTTAGATACGGTTGAGGGGATGCCCTTTATTATAGGGTTATCCGATGGTGGTAGGGTCAGAGGTACCCGTGAGATTCACGGCTGTCCCATTTCTGTAGGGACCCGTGTGTTACTAGTTGACTTCTTTGTCATGCCGTTAGAGCATGAAGAAGTCATTCTAGGTATGGACTGGATGGATAGACACTCTGCAGTTTTAGATGTAGGTAGGAGGACTGTTACCCTCTCTACCGAGTTAGGCCAGATAGAGGTTTTCCGAGGTTGGGACCTTGGAAAGACAGGCACAGTTATTAGTGCTATACGGGTAGCGAGACTGATTGCACAGGGTTGTGATGCCTTCTGGTGTTATATCATGAAGAAGGGGGAGAGTCCAGCATTAGAGGATATTCTTGTGGTATGTGAGTTTACTGATGTGTTTGTTGAACCGTCTAATTTGCCGCCTCAGAGGAGTGTGGATTTTGGCATCGAGTTAGAGCCTGGTACAAGACCGATCTCGAAGGCCCCATACCGGATGGCGCCTGTTGAAATGCTGGAGCTGAAGAAGCAATTCGAGGAGTTGGTTGAGAAGGGCTTCATTCGCCCTAGCGTGTCCCCATGGGGAGCACCTGTCCTCTTCATACGGAAGAAGGACGGATCACTGAGGTTATGTATAGATTACAAAGAGCTGAACAAGGTGACCATCAAGAACAAGTATCCCTTACCGCGTATTGATGACTTGTTAGATCAGCTTCAGGGAGCGACAGTGTTCTCCAGGATTGATCTGTGTTCCGGGTATCACCAACTGAGGGTGAGAGAACAGGATGTGCATAGGACAACATTCAGGACCAGATAAGGACACTACGAGTTTGTAGTGATGCCATTTGGACTTACGAATGCCCCAGCAGTTTTTATGGAGTTGATGAACAGTATCTTCATCGACTTCCTGGATCAGTTTGTGGTGGTTTTTATTGATGATATTCTGGTATACTCTCGCAGTGGAGAGGAGCATGCAGTACATTTGAGGATTGTATTGCAGGTTTTGCGGGATAGAGAACTTTATGCAAAAGTTCTCTAAGTGCGAGTTCTGGATGCCAAAGGTAGCATTCCTGGGTCACATTGTATCCGCCGAGGGGATCAAGGTTGATCCGGCGAAGATAGAGGCAGTAGCTGCATGAACTACACCGACGAACGTTAAGGAAGTACGTAGCTTCCTTGGCCTAGCCGGTTATTACGGACGCTTTGTGGAGGGATTTTCTGTGATTGCCCGTCCACTGACGAGTTTGCTGAGGAAGACTACCAGATTTGTATGGTCTGATCAGTGTATGCAGAGATTTGAGGAGCTGAAGAGATGTCTGACTTCTGCTCCTGTTTTGGCACAGCAAGAGGGTACCAAGGATTTTGTAGTATACAGTGATGCATCCAAGCTAGACTTGGGATGTGTGTTGATGTAGCGGGGCAGAGTGATTGCATATGCGTCTAGACAGCTGGAGACGTATGAGGAGAACTACCCGACTCATGATCTGGAGTTGGCAGCGGTAGTTCGTGCACTGAAGATCTGGAGACATTACTTGTATGGTGTTACATGTCAGATCTTCACAGACCATCAGAGTCTGAAGTACATTTTCACGCAATGGGAATTGAATAACCGCCAGCGTAGGTGGCTTGAGCTGATCAAGGATTTTGATATGGAGATTCTGTATCATCCGGGGAAGGCGAACGTTGTCGCCGACGCCTTGAGCAGGAAGACGCCTCGAGAGCAGGCGATTGCGAGGCTGACAGTTCAGCATCAGTTGTAGAGGGATCTGATCTGGTTAGAGTTGGACATCCAATTTCTTGATGAGGATGCCCGTTTGAGTACTTTAGAGGTTCTTCTTGATCTGTTGAGCGAGATTCAACACAAGCAAGAGACTTGCCCGACCTTGATGAGGATCAGAGAGCGGATGTCTCGGGATGAGGCACCACAGTTTCTTCTGGGAGCAGATGGAGTATTGAGACGCCGTGGTCGCGTCTGTGTACCTGCTGATGCAGATTTACGTCAGAGGATTTTACAGGAGGCTCATTGCACCCCTTACTCGGTACATCCAGGTATGAGTAAGATGTATCAGGATCTGAGACGTTTATATTGGTGGGGAGGGCTGAAGCCCGATGTGGCCAGATTTGTGGCACAGTGTGCGACCTGCCAGCAGGTCAAGATCGAGCATTTCAGGCCTGGAGGTGAGCTCCATCCACTTCCTGTTCCACAGAGGAAGTGGGAGGACGTCACCATGGGCTGAGGCTGAGCCGGAATTTTGATGCCATTTGGTCATAGTTGACAGACTGACGAAGACGGCATGTTTTATTCCTATTCGGAAAATGTGGCCGGTGAGTAGATTAGCAGAGGAGTACACTAGGCAGATAGTGAGACTCCATGGGGTACCGAGGACGATCGTCTCAGATAGAGATGGACGATTTACCTCGAGATTCTGGCAGCAGATTCAGACTGCCCTGGGGACGAGTTTGCACTTCACGACTGCGTTCCATCCTCAGACAGATGGTCAGTCAGAGAGGACCATTCAAACCCTGGAGGATATGCTGCGAGCTTTTGTGTTGGATTGGGGACAAGTGTGGACGGATCATCTCCCACTTGTTGAGTTCTCGTACAACAACAGCTGGCATGCATCGATTGGGATGGCCCCATATGAGGCACTGTTGGACAGAGATGCCGTACCCCGTTATGCTGGGATGAGCAAAGCATTATTAGTGGCTTGGCACCTGATCAGATACAAGATGATATGGCTCGAGTAGCATTGATCAGAGAGCGTATGCTGACTGCGCAGAGCCGTCAGAAGTCTTATGCTGATAGGAGGCGTAGACCTCTAGAGTTTAAAGTTGGTGCCCATGTGTGGCTGAGGGTGTCTCCGACACGAGGTGTTAGGCGTTTTGGCATTAAGGGGAAGTTGAGCCCCCGATATGTCGGACCGTTCGAGATTCTGGATCGGGTTCGGAGCGCAGCTTACAGATTAGCCTTGCCTCCGAGATTAGAGGGTGTTCACACTGTGTTTCACGTGTCCCAGCTGAGAGAGTATATACTAGATCCGAGACACATCGTGAGTTATGATGATTTAGTGGTTGAGCCGGACCACACTTTTGTTGAGCATCCGATTGTAGTCCTAGAGCGAGGTATGAGACGCCTGCGTTCGAAGGACATTCCTATGTTGAGGATACAGTGGTCGAGACGAGGACCCGAGGAGGCTACATGGGAGACTGAGGATAGTATCCAGAGGAACTATCCAGAGTTCTATGCCGAGATAGGTGCACTAGTAGGATCACCGAGTAGATCTTAGTACTAGCTTGGTGAGTCTTATGTGCTTACATGCTTATATGCTATGATATGTTATTTCATGCTAGCTTTGTTGTGATTATGATCTTATTAGATCTTGTTGTGCTAGTATGATTCTTGTTTATAGCTGGAGATGGTTCTTTCCTCCATGCTATTGTGATATGTTTATGGTTTGGCTAGAGATGATTTTCCTCTAGGCCTTGGATAGTATAGTTTGTTGCTGGAGTGGATGAGTTCCTCCATGCTTATGTTTGAGGTTATAGAGAGAGTTATACCTCGGCTTGTGAGTCCGAGTGGTTTGAGGATTTTACAAGTTTCGGGACGAAACTTGTTTTTAGGGGGGTGAGATGTGAGAGCCCTAGTCTTTCGGACTGAGATTGGACCTTAGCCGAGATTGGCTTTGGCCGAGATTGGCCTTTCCGCACCCGCGGGCACGACTACCGCCCCTGCGGCCCAGGGAACCGCCCCTGCGGTTTCCGGCGGCTGCAGCCGGTTTTGTTGACTCCTTTGACTCGTGTTTTACCTTTGCCTTACTTCTTTCTTTCCCTTGGCTGATCAAGGGTTACTTCTTCATTTCCAATCCAGCCTTCACGTCCTCCTTGCTTCTCCTTCACCCTTCTTGATCTTGTTCTTGTTCTCTCTTGAGTTTGGAAGAGTTTTGGTGTGTGTGGTTGATGTGGGTTGATGATGTGCTTAGCTGCTGAGCTTGTGAAGCCAACTGAGTTGTGCTTGTGCTCTTTCTTGCCTAGACCTTCAGTAATGGTAAGTATTCTTGCTTCTCCTTCTTTCTTTCCTTGATTCCATCCTCTTAGCTTAGGTTTAGATTTATGTGGATGTAGATTAATGTTGGAATTTGTATGTATATGTATGTGTGTGGTTTTGGATGAGAGAAGACGTGATTTGATCACGTGAAGAGCCGAAGAGAGGCCGCGGGATCACGTTCTGCACATACGCCGCCCCCGCACCTGGAAGCCGCCGCCCCTGCGGAAGTCGTGCCGCAGCGCCCGCGCCAGCGTCAAGGCCATGCCTGCGTTTGCCTGCAGCCTTGTCACCGCGCCCGCGGCTGAGTTCCGCCGCACCTGCAGGTTGCTTGTTCCGCCCCTGCGTCCCTTGTGTCACGCATGTGCGTCTTGTTCGGGATCTACCTAAAGTTAGGTAGATCCTTTCCTTTCCTGTCCTAGTGTGAACGGTAGTAGCATGCTAGGTAGCGGATGTTGATGAGTATGATATAAATATGCCGGTTAAGGCTTTGAGGTTTACGAGTTGGATATGATCCTTATGGATCTCTTGGGTCTAGGTGTGACCCTTTGTGTGATAGGAGTTTGATATATATGTATGCCTTGTATAGGCCGTGTTATCCTCCAGTTTGGAGTGGACTGAGTTGAGGGTTGATCCAGTTGAGACGACTACGAGGTTGAGGTAAGTCCGTGAGACTTACTTAGTTGCCATTCCTTTATAGGATGTGTGCATGAGTGATGTTTGTTATATGCTTTATAGCATGTGTTATGATGGTCACCGACCTATGGTATATTGCTTGCCCATTGTAGGGCCGTGATAACTTGCCCTTTCATCCCGCCGGGAGTCTGGGAGGTTCTCTGTAGGCAGGCCAGACTTGGTAAACGGTTCGGGCACTCCCCATTCCCTTAGGGTACACGGGGTAGTGTTCCAGGCACCATTCCAGGTGGCTATTGGACCCAGAGGCGAGGATTATATATTCCTCGTGTCACATATGTCTATATGGATATATATACGAGTTGATTGCTGGACTTTATAAAGATAATGAATCGGGTAAATGTGTGATATCATGTTGACGTGTTTAGTATTCTTTGATGTGTGTTTGTGCTCTGCATCTCTTATATATATGTGTATGGTTAGCTAACGGTTTTATACCGTGTTGTAGATCCTTTGCAGGATAGGAGAGCTGCAGAGTGATCCAGAGTGGGCGATCCGCTGAGGCTCCGTACACTGGGGCGTTATCGGGGTTATGGGACCTTTTTGTTGTACAGTGTGGTTTATTTGTACTCAACGGTACTTTGTATTACCTTTTTGATGTATATATATATCAATTTTATGTTTTGTTTTAATCTATTGGTGTCTTGTTGTAAGATTCAGTGAACTTGTTGTCAAGCTAGGGTCAGAATCCATTGTGAGATCCTAGCCCAGTAGCATCCCGAGTCCTATGGATTTGGGGTGTTACATGATCAACCTCCGTGAATTCAAACGTCTCCAGCCTAGTCAATCGACTCCGGATGGCTAGAGCAAACCATCCCTCTAGGTCATCATGATCACAATGCTAGTCACACAAATCTCTCACCTGGTCGATATGTCGTGTACCTTCATCACCTCTCTAACAAACATCCTTCATTTGAAAAAAAGTGGATATAGAAGCAGAAGTAGAGGGTGAGGTAAAAAGTAGTGAATGAAGGCTTAGATGGGGCGGAGCTAGGAGCAAAAGGTGTGAAAATGGTGTCCTCATCGTCTGACTCAGACCGAGCCTCCTGATGAGGAAGTAGTCCAAGCTGAGTAGAAGGGACTCAAATCGGGAGGGGAAAAAAGCGAGATTTCTAGTAGGTTGAGTATCATTAGTAGGTCGTGGTCGATCGTCTCATCGTAAAGAAGCGGTAGGCGGGTATCATCTCTACTGCTCGACAACTATCTAAAACCATTTTTCGAAATTAATAAAGTTATCAAAAATCCGAATTTTGAACTCCGTATACATTAGTAAACTATAATTAAGTTTTTTAATATAAAATGTAAATACACGTGCTTGTTTAAAACATGCGCGTGTGTTTACATGCCAACTTCAACACAATCCGCTTGTACTGAAGATGGCGGCTTACCTTCAACGCTATCGGCCTGCGTTGAAGGTAAGCTTAACTTGTTTTTTATTGGCGAAGAACAAGTTGAGTTGGATGCGGAATCCTCTTCCGTAATGTAGTTGTTAATTTCAGTCTGCGCGTATAGTAACTATGTTATTAAAAGGGATAAAAACTAAGTAGTTAGTAAGAGTAGTCGTTACTTCCAATCTATTATATATAACTAAAGTAGCTTACGGATTGCCGACGTGACACTCTAAGGTTTCAGGATTTCAGCCAAATCACCATATGTTACTAAATTGTCATTCCCTAAAAATATATATTTTTAAACCTGATTTTTTAATTATTAAAGTTGTTAAATTTAAAGACCGGATTCTTAAAGTTTTTACTTATTAATTTTTAATTAACAAATAAATATTTTAAATTCAATTTTCACTTTCCTGATTATACACTCTCTATATCTATATATCTATCTATTATATCTAACTAAAGTAGCCTACCGATTGCTGACGTGACAATATAAGGTTTCGGGATTTCAGTCAAATTACCATATATTACTAAATTGTCACTCCTTAAAAATATATATATTTTAAAACCTGATTCTTAATTATTAAAGTTGTTAAATTTAAAGACCGGATTCTTAAAGTATTTATTTGTTAATTTTTAATTAACAAATAAATATTTTAAAATTCAATTTTTACTTTCTTGATTATACATTATCTATATCTATATATTTATATATCTATATACTAAAGTAGCATACGGATTGCTGACGTGACACTCTAAGGTTTCAGTATGTTGGTCAAATAACAATATACTAGTGTATTGCCCGTGCCTTGCACGTGATTTTGATAAAAATATTATTTGTTATTATATTTATTTAAGGGATTATAAATAAACTATTTTTTTCATTAGATAAAGTAGATAATGAGCAATAAATATTTGTACACTTTACATATAATATTATATAATACATTAATAAAATATCTAACCGTATAATAATTCATATTTTGATTTTTCTCCTTCTTATTATACTGATTCATATGCAACATAGAAATTATACATTGATGGTATATGGTGTTAAATTAATTGTTATATATAAATTAATTTAAGAAATAACACAATCTATAATCAAAACTCATTACGTTTAAGATTAATCATGTTTGTTGTATAACTGGCCCAATTTAATTAAGATTTGATTTTAATATTTCGTTAAATAATTTTTTAATGAATAAACTTAATTAATATTTTGGTGGGTTGTGGTTAAATGCTAAAATGACACGTGGCAGTGATCATTTTTCTGCGTGCACGTGGCAAGGAGTGCTACTCCTATAATATATTTAAGATTTAAGATTACTAAATTGCCACTCCTTTTAAAATTATACGTAAATATTAATTTGTTAATAAAGTATTTATTTTAAAACCTATTACTATCAATTTCGATATTATCTATTTTTAAGTTAAGCTTAACTTTTGTTTAAACGATTTATATATTTCGGTGCATTTTTATCTTTCTTAACAAGTTAAATCTTCATTATATTGTATCTTCTTCTTTTTTCTTTTAGAATTTCAGCCTCCTTACGGTTAAACTATATTCTTGATTACATGATTTGAATTAGATTATATGTCGGTCACTTTTATTAAAGAATAATTTTTTTTAAAATGCGTTCATTTTAACAAAATGCCTATTCATCTGAATCAATCCTATATATATTATGAATACCAGTGCGGGGCACGAGATCTAAGATTTCAATTTCTAAGCCAAATAATCATATATTACTAAATTGTCACTCCTTTTAAAAATTATTGATTTTAAAATTTTTTAATTTTAAAACCAACAGATTTGGTGCAATTTAATAAAAAAAGGTTTTGTACATGCAATTTAAAAAATGTCACTCCTTTAAAATTATTATTTTTTTAAGTTTTTTAATTTAAAATCAATATATTTGGTGCAATATAAAAAATAATGATTTTGTACACACAATTTAAAAAAGATAATCTTTGATCTTATACGTAAATCTTAATCTTAATTTGTTACAAATTTTATTTTTGATTTTCATTTTTTAAATTATAGAAATGTGTCGTTTTTATGAAGTTTCATAAGAAATGATTTTCATATAAATGTCAAATGAAACGGTTAAATTGTTATTGTATTTTCGTTTATTTTAGTTGTTATTTTATAGTTGATGTGCTCTGAATTGTATAACGATTCAAAATTATTTAGAAGTGTTTTGATATTATATAAAACGGAACAAGACGGGCCTAGCGGGATGAAAAGTTAATGTCCATATTCTGTCCCATATATTTATTGGTAGGACGTGATTGCTATTTTTATGAAATTCTACCGGGATCGGAATGAAATCGGAATGAGAACAAGATCATGATTTACGAGATTGTTCCCAAGCTTATTTCTATATGTATTAAAATACTCGTAAGGGTCCTAATTTTCTCTATAAAATAAGACAATTTAAAAGATTATACAAGACTGTGACGACATAACTTGACACTCAGTGAATTGCGTTGGATGGGGAGTTGGGATGTTGGGACCTGCCCTCCCTAAATGCTTCAATGCATTTGCATCATCACCAGCCGTTTCAAAAGCGAAAGCACCCCTCCCTCTCTCTCTCTCTTCTTCCATATCTTCACTTCTATATTTCATTCATCCTGCTAACACCCCAACTCATTGTGCGGCGTCTTCTTCTTCTTTGAAGCTACTTATTCTCGATCGATGTTCATGAAGCACCTCATCCTCTTCCTTCTCCTCCTCTTGCTTTCATCTCATCTTACAATCGCCCGTATGTATACGTTTTTCCCCCAATTAATATCTCTTACATAGTTACATGTTTATGAGATCTAGATTCTAGTGTATTCAAACATTTCAATTTTGTTTTTGCTTCATTTTAGGGGGATACGGATCCTCTGGTTCGAAAGTGTACGACATCGATTACAGAGGACCGGAGACTCACTCTTACCTTCCTCCGCCTAATCGCTACGGAAAGAAGCGGTTTATTAACCATGGAGAAGCCATTGTACATTCCAAATCTGAGCGCGTTGAAGAACCAAAGCATACTCCAATAAATGTGAGTTTTACTTTTCATTGAGTTTGAAGATTAAGAAACTAGAGACGATAGCAGATTGATTGATCTACTTTATGGACTGATCCTGTTCGATTGAATGTGTTCACAGGGGAAATGAAGGAAGCTTCCATAAGATGATGATGATTCATATTTACTTTTATATGTTTCGTCTTCTTTATTTGCTGGTTCTAAGAGATTAAAAGAGATTGTAGAAAACAGTGATCAAATATCAGGATATGTAAATCCAACTTGGTGTCAGATCCTCTTTGCTCCATAATTGTATCTAGTATATAAATATTTGTATGATGAGTCTTTTTCTGCTTACTTATTTATGTAATCAATATAAACTATTGTAAATTATAGTAACTGAACTTGAGAACTTTGAATTGTATAATATGATAGATTATGCATTTCGGTTTTTATGTAGAGTATTCATAACCACGTGTTAACATGTATATGTTGTTGACCTGACATTCATTAACACAACCACATATATATATATATATATATATAAAATTGCGGATCATCAAATCGATCCCTTTCAAGATCTAGATTATGACATGGTAACCGAAACATTTCGGATAGATATATAAGATTATTATTTCATGGAATAATATACAACTTGTAAATATGAACGTATTATGTGTTTAAAAATGAATGGGCATATGTAGATGAAAAAGAGGGAGAGTGACTTAAATTTTAAAGTTCAGCTTTATTGCATTAATTGTAGCTTGCATATAATGGACCTATACTTTGGTGGGCTCAGTCGCATCTTATAGCCATACATACTCTATGCTCTATATTTATTTGGCCAGCTTTCCTAATGCAAATTTGAAAGTTCAATAAGAATGATCAAGGGACAATTCAGTTGGGATTGCAGATGCTTGGTTCTTTTCCTCTCATGGAAGAGGCAGAGATTGTTGAGCTGACGAGAGAGGTACCATGTGAGGAAGTTCTCAAGGTGATTAAGTCATCGATGCCATCGACGTCCACCTATCTTTTTCCAAAAGTGTTGCGAGTAGTGGGAAGTAGCTAGGGTCGTTAAATTGTATTCGAGACTTCCTCTCCTCTCTGTTACGCCGTTGGAATTATTGAATGAGACCTTACTTGTCCTTTTTCCGAAGTGCAAGAGCTTGGAAGTTATGTCCCAATTTTGCTCAATAAGCAGGAAATTGCCAAGATATTATGATGAGGCTTTGTCCCATGATGGGGGAGTGGTGATTCCCTTTAAAAGTAGCTTTATCCGATGCGCCTTATTGAGGAAAATGTTATTTTTGTGCGCGTAGAAAAGAAGTCACGTAAGAAATGAATTGCATTAAGCTTGACCTTGAGAAGGTAGCGATAAACAAATTGAAGTTTCATCAAGTATACAATCCGCTTGGTAGGACCTGTTAGAGATTTTGCGTCAAGTCTCCCTATGTTTTGAGTTAGTTGTCGAGACCAAGTGCGCGCATGTCGATGCTCACATGTGTGTCATGATGGCTAGAGTTGCGGGAGACAGGACCAAGTGACTGACACGATAGAGCGTCAAGACAATTGGGATAAAATGAAATTGGATTGAAATAAATGTAGAGCCAAATGACTAGGCCTAGTCAAGTGTGGCTCGACTCGGACTCGTTCTCACGAAGCTCAACACAGCTTGTGTGAGCTCATTTAGGCCCAAACGTCTGACTTAGCCTTGGAAAGCATGAAAATGGCAATGTCGGTGCTCAACATAGTGCAAGAGCTTGTTTTAATAAGAGTTATGGTCATAACACGGAAGACGATTTTAATAAGATTTAAGATTATTACGAAATTTCTTTCGCCGACGTATTTTTTTGTTGTTATTGATCTGTTAAAAGAAATGATCAAGTGTTTACGTTAATCACACTATACATTAGCTTTGAGTCTGATATATAGTTGTAATACACATCACTAGTATTAAGGTTGTGTTTGGCATTTTGGGCAACAAACAATAGTTTAAGTGCAAAGTAGTGTATTTAGAAGGGTTTGAGCGAAACACAAGTGTTAGTGTTTGAAAACACTAACGAGTGTTTTGCACTTAAACTAGTGTTTGAGTATATCATCTGCTTAACACGTGACACACATTGGGAGGGTCATCGTCAGTTTCGGGTTATTCTGACATAGAGAAGGGTCGAGAGCGATAGAGGGCAAAAGTGGGCGAACTCGAAGGACTGCTTGAATGTTTATTAGATGCGATAAACGAAATTTTGATCAAATCTAAACATCTAATCGTCGGATCTCATGCATAAAATAATAGGTTCAATAAAAATTTTTCCTTGAATAAAAGAGACCAATATAGACCTATCATAAGTTGAGGTATAATTTGTAAATAAAAAAGGAATGACGGTTTGGGACTGAGAAATTCTATAATCACAAATAAAGCACTACACATGAAACTCTTATTGAAAATTCTAGCACAATCAAACAACATTTTGGTTCAAATTATCAACGAAAAGTATTTGAAAAACCATAATATTTCCTACTACCAAAAGAAAGAATTAATATCGTAACTATGGAGCAATCTTATGAAACTTAAAACTGAATTCAAAAAAGGTATTATATGGCAGGTCGGAAATAACAATATCATCAATTTCCAGCATGACAATTGGGTAACAATGACACCACTCATAAAATGATCCAAAATACCAACCAAATTAACACAAATATAAAAGTTAGTCACTTTATTAACAACTCAAGAAATTGGAATACCAACAAAATTGACAACGAGCTACAAAATATCATCAATCCAGATATTAGGAAAAAAATAAAAGAAACAATCATACCTAAAAATGACTTGCATGACAAACTAGATTGGAGATGTAGTAATAACGGTGGTTCTCTACTGAATTTGATTCAAATATGATTGAGGAGAAATCTAGTTTCCTACCAAATAATTCTTGTGATTGGATCTGAAAAATCGATACCCAACCCAAAATTAAAAAATTCGTTTGAAAAATGCATATAAACGGAATTTCAACAAAAGCAAAACTTGATGAAAAAATGATTGTCGTAACAAGACACTACCATCACTTAAAAAATTTGCCCCACCTGATCATCGAAGGCCCTTTTACTAAACAAATCATCACCAAATTCAATCGAACAATCTTGAATGATCTTAACAAAATAAAATTCCAAAATAAAAAGGCCCATGAAATCCTGAGGGAATAAAAACTGGAACGAACAAGTTCGAGTGTCTCATAACTATATGGTGTAATATCTGTTTTTTTAGTAACAAACTTATCATTAATAATGACCGAATTGATCGTGATAATAAGGTAATTGCATTCATTAAAACCAAATCCATAATTGGAAAACTAAAATCACCGACAAAAATGATTACGATATTAAACAACAACAAAAAGACAATAACATGACAAAAAGGAAAAACACAATATTAAATGGGATGGACCAAAATTGGGTTTCTATAAACTTAGTTTGATGGATAAAAGCTTGATTCGGGTGTAACATCCGGGGATGTTATTAGCCTTGATGCAAATAAAAAAAAACTTCAATTCAGTCATAAAATCTGAAGCTTTTGCTCTTAAGGTTGGCTTACAAGAGGCAATCAGAATGCAGATCAAAAATATTGAAATCGAAGGTGACAATCTGCGTTTTATAAGGGAACTCCAAGGTTTGTGGAGCTGTCCGTGAGATGTCGAGATGATTATTTCCGACTCAAGACTGAATATTTGTTTTTTTGACGAAATCTAGATCATACATGTTTTTAGACTGTGTTGCTTATCGATTGTTTAATTTGAAAATATCTACCCCCAACACCAATTTTTCCTGATAATCCCGAACTTCGTGTTTTTATCCGTAAAAATGTTTTAGCTTAACTACTTTCCGTTATATATATAAAAAAAAAGAATTTAGGCCTAGTTTTCGAAACTATCCAAAATTGGTGTTATATTCTGCAAAATTTCCTTTTTAATATCCATTTTCGGTGGGGATATATGTAGTCATTGTCTGCAACACGTCATAACTCATAAGTCCGGGGGAAATCTGATCAGATGTAGCTGTCACCGACAACTCATCCCGATACGCTTTCCTCCTCCGTCACAAACATTTTCTTTGAATCCTCCTCTGAATCTCATATTCTTTTTTGTCTGTGTCGACCTCGGTCTACCAAAGTTGGGAAATTCTTTCAGATCGGACATTATCAACAATGGCTGCCGACAGAACTAACCACGATCAAAAGGTCGATGAATCCAGTCCTTTCCTGCAGAATCAGGAGCCTTTTAACGTAGAGGTCGAATCCTCGAACCTTGACCGCTGCGAAAAGAGGGATCCATCTCCACCACCATCTATTCCATCTCCTCCGCCTCTGCCTTGCAAGCCGTCGGTGCCGCTGCAGCCCGAGACCTACGGATGGCCTGCCGATGGAGTGCCTGTCGGTATGGTGGGGCGCACTCCCTGGGACACCGACGTTTCACATTGTCTCGGACGACATGATGAGTTTTGTAGCAGCGATCTCGAAGTTTGTGAGTCTTTACGAATTTTATTTTCTCGCAATTGATTTTCATTTATGGTTTTGAACATCTAATTAGATTCAGTGCTCTCCGCTGCTTCGTTCGCGTGTTACAATCGATTTGTTGCTTGTTGATTTCATTTCGGATCATGGCTGGATCTCATTTTTAGGGTTTTGTATGTGAAAGGTGGAAACAATCTCCATATCTGCAATTATCATTGGTTCTATGATTAACCTAGAAGCATTATTAGGTCATCTTTCCCCTTTACCTGTTAATCAATTGATTGCAGTACGGTAGCGCTGTTTATTCGATTCTAATTACCGTTGTGTTACAGAGTAATGTGATGTAGAGTAGAAATCTGAACAAATACTCTATAGTTTGTTGCGAAAATAAACAGTTGAGAAGAGTAAGGAGCTCAATCTGAGTTTGGCTGGCCTATTGCCCAAACATCAACTCCATGTAATCTGTTTAAGTTGAACTGTGAAGTGCCTTTATTTTCTTTTATAACAACAGAAGAAACATAATGACAAAGTTTGAGGGGCTTAATTACTAGACGAGGCTCCATATGATGAATACTTAGAAGGAATACTTCATTCTTCAGGAATTGCTTCAGTCTGTATTGTGTGCACACTTTTCTCTTCTAATATATGATGATAATTACCTAGTGAATAGATGTTGGATGATCAAGTCTGTTTCTGGATTCATGCTTTCTTTGTAATTGATATTGCAACTTCTTTTATGTTGGAACTAGGCTTCTTACACTGTCTGTTGTATAGGATCGGTGTGCTATGTAAAAGTAAATATAATAATTGAGCAATTTTGCAGGCGTGCTTGGGTGTGTGGCGCCATGTGTCCTGTATGGAAGCAATGTTGAGAGACTTGGGTCGGCCCCAAGGTCTTTTACAAACAATTGTATGGCTTATACTGCTTTGTACCTGATTGGAAATTCTTTCTTTGGTTGGAACTGTCTAGCACCCTGGCTTTCCTATAACAGCCGAACTGCACTTCGTCGGAGGTTCAACCTAGAAGTAAGCTTTTCTTTTTTTTATTTTTTTATCTTGCTTTCATGTTGCAATAACAGAAACTATATGTATTGCCTCCATCCATATCACTCTCTGATAAAGGATTCATCACTTTTTAGTATGAATGTAGCCTGCTATAATGTTCATCTGCCATTTATGACATACATCTAATCTGTATCTTATTAGTTCAAACTGAATTCTCCTCTGTGTATAATTTTTTTCAGTCATTGCTAAACTGTTTGCAGCTTCGTCAACTATGAGCTTTGGTCCAATATCTCACCTTGGATGTGTTACCTTAAATAGTCTCTGATCTCTTATCATGTATTGTCTACTCTAAACAGGGTACATTCGAGTCTCTTGCACGATCACATGGGTGCTGCGAGAGTTTTGTGGAGGACGATGTGCAGCGTGAACAATGCGAGACAGCCTGTGACTTTGCGACTCATGTGTTCTGCAATCCATGTGCTTTATGCCAAGAAGGACGTGAGATTCGTCGTAGGCTACCCCACCCAGCCTTGAGTAATCAGACAGCTCCTTCCATGTATCCACCTAGAGAGCAGACCATGGTACGCCGCATGCCATGAGAGCTTCCCTTTGTATCCGCATCCCAACTTGATGGTTTGTACATTCGCTAAATAATCCGTCGATACTTGGACTCTGTTCGTGTGAAATGATTACTGTTGCGAGTATGAAACACTATGTTTTCTTATTGAACTTCTATGTAGATCGCGATGCGTACCCCTCTTTGTGACCTCGGGCAACAAAGTGAACATGGTGGAAACTTTAATCTGGTAATGGAGAATCTAAGATATAGTATACTAGTACAATCTTCATTGTCTTAGCAGCCTTTTTTTATAGAAAACCAAGCTTAGCTATATTTTATTTATAAAATTACTCGCGCTCGTCGGATGCTGAATAAAATTATGTTACTTTCATAATTTTTTTTAATTTTATTTTTTATATTTTAGTTTTGGTTTTGACCCAATCGCAAAATTGGTTGAACTTAATTTCGTTAATTTGCTAATATTAAATTAGATATTTTTTGCTAATATTAAATTAGATATTTTTTGTTAATAAAATAAATTGGTCGAAATAAGGTCGTATTTCGTAATGGGAGTTTAACCCAATTGTTCATTTCCAGGATTATATGTATTATGTTACACACTTACCCGTACATATAGCTAGCGAGTAATCCCAAACCAAACTCGTCAATTGCTATTTATGAATCTACAATCCTTTCTTATCTCTCCTTCATCTCCGGTAAGTGGATTGTTCTCCGACAACAAGACAACGGCTCGAGAAAACTGTTCATGGAAGTAATCGTTGTCATCGGCCATCTTTTGGACATAGGGCAGCGTGGTCTCATCCGAAACGAGTTGTTGGTCAATAGATAATAAACCCTTGTGCCCTAATAGGTTTTTGTAGTACATGTTGTCGAGAATCATGGGCGTCTCTCGGTCATTTCTTGCGTACTCCACTTCTTTAGGGTCTGGGTTGGGGTTTGGACATCTACCCTTGAGGTACTCAGCATAGTCTGGGTCAAGGGTCGGATCTACATCCGGGTATAATCTTCCAACTAGATTTGTACAATGAACTCTCCCTACAGAGTGCGCTCCTGTGAAATCCAGTACAAAGTGTATGATCAATATATACCGCAGTTATGCGTTTTAAATATATATATTAATGCACTTCTATTGATGAATAAATGTTAGTAAAATATCATAAAATTTACGGTACAATTTTTGAAACAAAATATTAGAAAAAATTATATAATATGTATAAGGTCTTAAATATATGGATTTATAAAAAAACTCCCAATAAATCTGGTGGTATGATCTTAAATTTTTTTAAAATTGGTTCAAATTTATACAATGAACTATTAATGAGTAAATATAATGTTAGTAAAGAAATATGAATGCTTTCAAATTTATACAATGAACTATTAATGAGTAAATGTTAGTAAAAAAATATGAATGATTTAAAATATATATTTTTTTTTAATAAATATGAACTATTCGTTCATTAGCTATTAGCTAATTGTTCATATTTTACAAAGTTTAATTAATTTATTTTCTTTGTTTTCATACCGGAAGAACCTCCTCTACCTAAACAATTTTTATGTTCTATATAGATAGATAGACAGACACGTAATATAAAATACAATTTTTTCAAAGGATATATGGTTGGGAGACAAGTACAAACAAGTAATCATTCACGCATGTGAGTATATATGAGAGACCCATTGCTAATTCCATATAATATATATTGATCATTGAAAACTGGAGGCAGTCACCCATATTTGACCTATTGGCATGTCCAGCTAATTATATCAATCATCATTCAAATAATTGTAAGATAAAACAAACACTTAAGTCGTTAATGAATCATATTGAGAGAGAGAGAGAGGAGTATGGTATTACCAAGTACAGCAACGGTGGCTTCAACATCGAGGCCAATAGACTGAAATCGGGAGAGAACGAGAGAGATGGAGTCGTTGTGATTCGGTATGAAGTTCTCTATGACCGTTGCAAAGCTTTCACGGCTATCTCTCCTCCCTGTCTTCATCTCTATACGGGGTCCTCCAAGCTAATACATACAACACATAATTCAATTCAAATCATCCCAAAGCAATATATATATATGATGATGATGATTATCCAAGTTAGTTGATAGGTACCATTTGAATTCCGTCTCGCGCAGAAAGAACGACGATGTCGGCGCAAGAGACGGTGGTTGGGCATTCGTTCTCGACGGCGTCCTTGATGACTTGGATGTACTTGAAGTTCCTCATACCAAAGTTCCTCGGCGCGGTCTTCTCTGTGTCGACGTTGCTTGTGGGGTCAAGCAATAGCGATGCATCGCACGACTGCTCAAATTGACCGTAATGAGACGAGATGGAGGTTAAAGGGTAAATTAATATTGGCGTGGAAGTGAAGTTACCTTAACCATGCAGTCGTGGAAGAGATTTCTGACCCACGAAACAGCGGTGTTTCCATGTTTGTGATACAACGTGGTCACTTGTTCTTTGATTATGTTCTCGGCATTTGGACAGCTTGTAGAGTAGTAATTTGATTGCAGTTGGCTTAAACCTGTAAATTAAAAGCAAATTATAATTAAGAGGAAACTAATTAGTCTTGATGGAGATGGGTGGAGGACATACCGAGATGAGATTGTAGGAGGAATAGTATAGCAAGGAGATGAAGTTCCTTGTTGAGTGTTACTGCCATTTTGTTGAATTGATTGAATGTGTTGGGGATGGGTTAGATATAGAGTTGCTTATATAGAGGCGATCTTAATTGGGTTTATTTATTGTTGCTTTTTAAGTAAGCCAGAATTTGGAGTAATAGCCCCAATTGCAAGTTGTATATGGAGATTAAGTTAAGTTAATGAATGGGAGGCTCCCAAACCTCCATTATAGTCCCACTATGTTTGACCTTTCGGCTCACGCTTGCCCATAGTGCTCCATGGACCACGTAATATCATACGTCATTCGTATGTTTTTTCTGAGGCAACGAGGATGAACTGGCTAGATTAATGTTTTTATTTAGGTTTCATTGTTTTTAAGTTGTTTAGTGTTTTGTTTTTTAGGTTTAGTGTTTTGTAAAGTATAAAGTCCGTAGATTTTTGGAGCGATTACCTAAAATAAATAGATACTAACGTAAATGAACAATCAAATGTAAATACAAATAGTCTATCTTACGGTGCACCTTGTATTCATGTTGTTAAAGATGAACAATTAAGTGCATGCGCAATCGTGTATCCCGTATCCCTAGTATATTTTAGGTTGTGCACTTCACTATTCATAAAGGGGTGAACGATCGTCCACCCCTAATCAACCATGCATACCTAGTTGTTCTTCGTTATTCATTCATTTTAACTGAATAACCATATAATACAACTATATAACACAAACTCGCTCGACAAATGACAATCACGAGTATATGTTGATAGCATCATGAATAACCTTAGATTGAATCTCTTATGGATTCTCAGTTTTTACCGTAAAAGAGGTTTTCACAGGATACCGAAACTATACATGTGCAAATAGGGAGAGGTAGTTATTGTTACGAGTATATGTAGGTGGTATGATGAATAATCCTATAGTTTGTTGAGCTATGCAGGAATGAAGGTTGCTTTTTATGGTGTTCTATACTGTTATCTAGTGTTGTAGGAAGGGTTGTTCTTTAGACAATAATAATGCCAAGAAAAGCACTAATTACTTGGAAGGAAGTTTAACTTGCTAACCAATTAAGGTAGTAGGGTTTGACTCTTGAGTCCGTGAACTAATATATATACCTATACAAACTACTCATACTCTATTTTGTATTTTTCTCACAAGTAGTGTTTCTTTTCTTTTGTTTATAATTCGTTTTATGGTATTTCTGAATTTTCAGTGATTACAAAAATAGTTGGCGTGTAAATTAAGATTGATTTGATGTATGAAACAAAGTCACAATGATGCCTTTAATTTGTGAGTTGTTAAGTTGCTTCTCATGCATACTTTGGGAAGTTTTAATGTGCTCTTAGCTTTGCAATTCAGATTCAGTGTCCATTTGATTGGGACGGTGAAATGAAAACGGAAACGGAATCGGTTAAAAAAATTAAAAAAAAAAATTTAATGAGATCAATTTCATATGTTAAAAAACATCTAAACAAACGTAACTTTTCGTTACCCATAACAATTAAGAATTCCAAACAAGCCTCAATTCACTTTTATCTTTTGTATCATCATTTAAGCCGCAATCCTCGAAAAAGTTGATAATGGTTCATCCACTTTCCATGTTAATCATCACTTTATCTGATTGTATGCAATTCAGCCTCAGTCTCATCATTCAAACTCTGAATATTCACAACAATATCCACTCTCTTCGATCAAAACTCCTACTATAGTAAACCTCATCGTAATATATATCAATTCACTTTTATTTTAAATTTTTTGAATGAATGATAAACGATCACTTTGTATAAAATAGGTTTAATATATAAATAAAATAATCCCTAATATAGTTTTAAATATTACAAAATTCACTGCATGCCCACCACACATTATTTTTTTATTTTATACACATACAACAATAAGTAGTAAGCAACTATATTTTATTTCTTAATAAATTTTCGTGGGTTGACATTGTTATTTCTGGATTATTATTTCTTATCACTACGGTTATTCCATTATGCCGACTTCATCACACACCACTCCTTTCAAACTTTATATTTTTCTTATTTTTTGTAAACAAAACAAAACTATGGTAAAAACATATCTTTAAAGGCATTTTCAAATCATGTTAGATTTGAAACTTTGAGTTCCCGGTTTTAGGACTTGATTTAGAGCATTGAGACCTTGTTTGGTGAAATTTATTTTTTAACTAGTTTAAATTTGTTACTTGACGAATTTTTACTTATGTTATTCTAAAGAAATTTTGTATGTTTCATAAATAAAGATTTTAGGATAGACTCTAGAGTATAATCGAAAAGATTTAGTATTAACCAAAAGGTGAAATAAACATATTTAATTAAGGCGAAGGAAATTAAATAAAATTAATTATGTTATTTTTATGTGTTAGTAACCTCTAAAACATTTATTCTAGTAGCTAAACAAATATATTGCTTGATTAATTTAATAATATTTCGTTTTTTAATTAAAAATAATTCTTAGCAATTTCAAACGGGCCCTTGTATCAAACTTACATGAAAGATCTTCTTTTTCTTTTAGTCAATTAAGCTTAATGCATTTTGGTTATAAGTTCTTCCAACATATTAGTCCAAATGATACCGTTCATAAAAAAAAGTTGTTTTATAATAATAACATTGAAATATATAGCTAAAGAAATTTAAACACACATAATCACATCTAATAACCGTTATGGCTATGTGGAGTATACCTCACTCGCTCTTTGGCATGCTCCTAACTTTTCTTTTGCTGAAAAAACTCTTCAGCTTGTTGGACATGCTTTGATAATCACTTCAGTCGGATACTATCAAAGCATGCTAGTTATAGCTTTGTACTTTACTGGGCATGTTAGTCCAAGTCAAGATCGGATTAGCCGCTAATGCTGTTGGAAACAAAAGAGATTAAAAAGGCAGAAGAAGGGCTTGTCAACTCATAGATGTTTCAATCTGTTAGTAAGCCCATATGGAACCACTACAACTCGTAGTGACCATGATTTTTCTAGATTGTCATGTTGACACTATCCCAGTCCCAACTTCTCAATTGGCGACCATCAAGCCTTAACTCGCTTTTGGAAGAGATCACCGACCCTTGCCACTGGTCGAGTAGGTCATCTATACGTGGTAAGGGGGTACTTGTTCTGGATAGTGACTTTGTTCAACTTCCGGCAATCCACGCTTAGCCTCCAAGATCCATCCTTCTTCCTGACGAAGAGGGTTGGTGCACCTCAAGGGGAACGCTCGGGTGTTTGAAACCTTTTTAGGCGAACTCCTCGAGCTGCTTATTCAGCTCCAGCATCTCGATCAGCGCCATGCGGTATGGAGCCTTGGAGGTCAGCCTCGTGCCGAGCCCCAACTCAATAGCAAAACAACGCTCCTCTGCGGCGGTAACCCGGGTGGCTCCCCGAAAACGTCCTCGAACTTACCTGCCACATGAATCTCCTCCTACGATGGTCTCGTCTTCTCCTTCATGGTATAACACCAGAAGGCCTCGCATCCCTGCCCGGTAAGTCTAGCGATTCGGACTGCGCTAATGACTGTACCGGCCTTCCCGAGGTCCCAACCTCGGAAAATCACCTCGTGCCCCGTCTCCGTGGAAATCGTCACGGTCCTCCGGCTGATGTCTAAGACGGCATGATGGCGGTCCATCCAATCCATCCCCAGGATGACTTCTTCATGCACTAAGTGCATGACAAAGAAGTCGGCTAACCAATCTCGGTTTTCCAAACGAACGGGACAATCGCGTACCTCTCGGGTACCACTAACCCTACCTCCATCGGGTAACCCTACAATGAAGGGTCTCCCCTCTAACGTAGCTAAGGACAACCCAGCTACACAATCATCGGATATAAAAGAGTGCGTAGCACCCGTATCAAATAAAACTCGGACCGAAAAGCCGTGAATCTGAATAGTACCTGGGCTGCCGGCGCTGGAGGATCAACAACACTCCTCAGCTCAAATACCCTGGCTTGTGTGCCTCTGGTCTCTTGGGTACCTCTACCACGGCCTTTACCTCGGCCCTACCCCTGAGCTGATCCCTGAATACGAGTCTGACCCTGACCCTGGCTCCTCTGCTGAGAGCCCTGTGACTGATACTGGGCGGCCTCTGACTGCCCCCTGCTATGCCAGCAGGCGAAGAACCCTGCAGTGACTGGGACTTGCCCTGACGGAAAAAAGCAGCTCGGTGACCCATCTGACCACAAGTGAAGCAAGCCACTGGCGGCTTCCTACATGTATTCTTCGTGTGTCCAAACCCTCCACAACCGTAGCACTGACGTCCCCATCTGATGCCTGTCTCGACGTCTGAGGACCGGAACGTCCAGGGGTCTGGCAACAAATAAAGGCGAAAACTCAATACGTTTTTAATGTATGCGGAAACCGAAAAGTAAGAAACTACAACTTGGAAACTCAGCCGAGTCCTCAAAACAACATAATTTGATACGAAGTCTAAACGTACGACAACATCCATAAACAAGAACATGAAACCTGACTCAAAACATCCCCGTCCTATAATGTACGGAGACCCAGCTGCCCACTCCTCCACCTCACTCGGCGGCATCCCTAACCTGCAAGTCATCTACACAACGGTTTTAAACCGTTAGCTCATATTCTAGGAATTAGAAAAGCGGTGAAGGCACAAACACATCCATAGCACAAAACATAAATCACACAAGTCCGGTTTATTATCTTTCATTATTAAGTCGTATTCCATTCTAGTTCAACTTCTGTTGTGACACGCAATGGTCTCGCCTCGGTCCCTACTTACCGGCAAGGAATCGTACGGATGCACCCGACCATCTAACCTGCCGGGCTAGTCGCCGAGAACCTCCTAGACTCCCTTGGTCGTAGGCAGTGATGTCACCGCCCGTTCTCATACACTTGGGCCAACATATACATATAGGGTCGGTGGTCCTAATTACCGATTTAATTGTTATAACATAACATAAACACACACCACCAAACACACAGCAATGCCAATACATAAAATACGAGCTAAGTAAGTCCGGAGACTTACCTCGTCCCAAACGCTAACTCACACAACGCTCTCGCTTCCCTTGGGAAGAAGTATACAACCTGCTCACAACAAGATATCATAAAAACCTGCTCAACTCAAGAAGTCTAGGACTTCTACACAAATGACCTACGCAAGATCATTTGATTCACATTCTAGGACCGTATCCTAGAGTCTATCATAATCACCGTCAATAATGACGTAAAAGCCAACGAGGTTTAAACACGCTCATCACATTCTCCTAAGGTCCCAAAAGCCACACTTGGCATTCCTTCTAAGTTATGCTAGTTCCAACCTATCATGATACTACTAAAACATAACTAGATCGAGATAAGATTATTAGCTCGAGGGAGAGGTTACTCACGGGGCGTCAAAGGATGGAAGACGATCTATGAATATCGATATGGCTTCGTGGCCTTTATCGGGCTTCGGAACCTAGCATCAAAACTACACAATTTAGGCCATACGCTAAATTGATCACAAAATATAGTATATATAAAAACCTAAGATAAAACTCGTTTACAAAATCCGAGGTTAAAAACCGCTAACACATTTTCCGGGGCAAGTATACAATTTCCAAACATATGGGTCATCAACCGTAATTAAAACCTTGGGGCAATTTCCGACAAAAAACCCAACAGAGGGTATAAATGCAACAAATCCAGAAATCTGGGTCAAAACTGCAATAACCAAACTCTGGGTACAAACTGCAATTAACACAAAACTGAGGGGGCCGAAATGCAATTATACCAAATAAGAGGGGGCCCGATTTAAATAGCCAAAAGGGCTGTTCCAGGACCGCGGCGGCGGCAGGGAGGACGCAGGCGCGGCAGGGCTCTGACCGGGAGGAAGGCGGCTCCGCTGGCGGCTGCAGGGGGGTGGCGGCCGGCCTCTAGCTCCGGCGAGGACAGCGCAGGGGAGGGGTGCACAGAGCAGCTCAGCCGAGGGAAGAAGAGGGCGAAGCGAAATGAGGGGTGGCCGGGCGTCGGCGGCTCCGGCTGGGCTTGTGCAGGCAGGGCACGGCGAGGCGAGGGCCGGGGCTTCTCTTGCTTTGACGGCAGAGTCGAGGAGAGCTCCAGTCCGGAGGAGAGGGCGGTGGTGCTGCTCCCGGCGGTGTTGACTGAATCGAGAGGCAAGAAGAAACGTTGGAGTGATGGTGGTGCTCCGCTGAGCGAGGTGAAGAGACAGAGAGGTGGTGGTGGCCGGTGGAAGGGTGAAGAAAGGCACGGTGAAAGAGTGAGGCGGGAGAGAAGGGCTGTAGAAGAAGGATAGAGCAGATGGAGAGAGGGAGATGAAGGAGGGATGGAGTGAGAGCATGGTGAAGAGAGGGTGTGCAGGGGAGGGACGAGGAGTCGGCTGTGCTCCTGCAGAGCTAGCTAGGCGGGTGACTCCTGCAGGGCTATGTAGGCGGGCGGCACAGCTAGGCGGGCGGAAAGCAGCTCCCAACCAAAGAAAGGAAGAAAAAGAAAAGAAAAGAAAAATAAAAACTAAATAATTAATAATAAATAATTTAAAATAGGAGAAGTAACCGAAAACCGGAACCGGAATTATTTTGACTCGGGAAAATTTTCCGACGTTTTTACGAAAATAATAATACGGATATACGTGAACGTATTCAAAACAAAATAAATACTCAGGAAAGATCCGCAAAACGCTCTCAGTCCGGAATAAAATTCCTGGACGTTACAACCATTTTACCCCTATTATTTTGTGCAAATTACATGGATGCCATTCATCTCATACTCTGCTCCTTAATTCTAATATATGTACACTTATCATATGTATTCCTTCTCTAGCCTCTAACATGATTGTTATGTGTTTCTTCATCTGGCCTCCAACACAACTTTTTTTTTTTTTTTTTTTGTCTTCGCTCCTCTTTCTTCTTCATAGTTCCCGATGATGGCATTGTAGACTCAAATGAAGATGATGATACCTTCAACCGACTGAGATCTGAAGCGTTCGATTTGGTCTGGTATGAAATCGAGTTTTCTATAAATGTTGAGTATTTCATTCTACTTTGGTTTCTTTAAATGCAAAATTGAGTCTTCTAGAAAGGTTGATTATCATTCGACTTTCGTTTTATTTTTTTCAATTCTGTGCAAAATTTTGAGCGATTCCTATTGACACATGAAGCTATATATGGATTAAAAAAATTGATGTTCGATTGATCCGGGTGAGTGTCAAGTTTCTTCTTCTTCTTTCCGGTCTTCAATTTTAGTTCTCGATTAACAATCTGTTACATAAGTAATGATCCATCTACATAATTTAAATATCATGGTATACGTCATTTACTGTCAATAGAAGATACACAACTATTTTGTATGTAAATAAAAGTGGTTGACAAAATAAAGTGTTCATACAAGTACATAAGAATAGTTATATGGATATTTACAAATATTAATATATACACAAAACATCAATAAGCTACACCTAATACATTACCAAATCAGCTACATCAACTAGTTTTATTAGTTAAACAGATATATACAACTAAATTGATATTTCCATTGTTAAAAGAAGTTACGAAATTGTTCTATCTGTCAACAAATTAGCCTGGAAAAATAACTTGCAATGTATTATACAGAATCATCAACAAACACCCAGATTTGCAAAATAACTTGCATTGTATTAGCAATATGGATATTCTTCTGTATAATCGCTCATATACAGTCACATGAATTCATGATTTTGTAACTGCAAATTTCAGAGCACTTACATGATGAACAGATAGATCGTTGAGAAAAATCGATGAATTGGCAACTTCTATGAATAATTTATGTATGAAATTAACAGAACACAGTAAATCGATTATTATCACCAGGGATTCAAGATATTGTCGATTTCCAACTCTTTGATCTAAGGGGAATATGAGCGAGGCAGATTCGAATTGAATTACTCTTTAATTCATATGAGAATTGTTCGATCGGTTGTCGGAATTAATCGATTGATCCCTATCAATCTGCAACGAAAGATGAATTGGCGATGAATCGAAACATATTTGCCTCATCTGTCATATTTGGCGTATCACCCTAGGATTTCTGTTACACTATTTTGAGGAATATAATTGGAACTACCCTAATTTTCTTCCGATTTTATCTTTTTCTTGTAATTTGAAGGGGCCTACTTACTACTTAGTCCCTACATAATACAATGAGCCCACCTAATACTATCTATTATCTATTATATATAACTAAACTAACCTACAGATTGCTGACGTGACGCTTTAAGGTTTCAGGATTTCAGTCAAATCACCATATATTACTAAATTGTCATTCCCTAAAAATATATATTTTAAAACCTGATTCTTAATTATTAAAGTTGTTAAATTTAAAGACCGGATTCTTAAAGTTTTTATTTGTTAATTTTTAATTTTAAATTAACAAATAAATATTTTAAAATTTATTTTTTACTTTCCTAATTATACATTATCTATATATCTATATATCTATATATTAAAGTAGGCTACGGATTGCTGACGTGACACTCTAAAGTTTTAGTATCTCGGCCAAATAACAATATATTACTAAATTGCCAATCCTTCTAAAATCATACGTAAATCTTAATTTGTTAAAAAAATATTTATTTTAAAACCTATTACTATCAATTTCGATATATTCTATTTTTAAGTTTTTTATTTTTTTAGTTTAAAACCAAATTAATATTATCTATTTTTGAATCCAAATTCTAATATATTAATAAATTATCATTATTTATATTAGAAAATTTTAAAATAAGTAAATAACTGTTTACAGTTTTTTAACCAAAATTAATTCAGATTGAAATTGTTCAATTTGTTACAAATCTCCAATGTATATCCAATCTCGTTTTTTCAAAGAATTGTTAACATTAAAAAATTTAAAGTAATCCGAATTTTTTTTAAAAAATTCCATTTATGTGAAGCTTAACTTTTTTTAAAAAACTATTTATATATTTCGGTGCATTTCTATCTTCCTTAACAAGTTAGATCTTCATTATATTGTATCGTTTTTTTTTAGAATATTAGCCTCCTTACGGTTAAATTATATTCTCAATTACATGATTTAAATCATATTATATATCAATTACTTTTATTAACGAATAATTTTTTTAAAATGCGTTCTTTTTAACAAAATGCCTATTCACTCTAATCAACCCATATATATATTATAAATACCCGTGCAGGACACGGGATCTAAACTAATTTCGAGCTCCTTTACCCATTTCACCTTTTTTGTTTCCCTCTTTTTTTCTTTTTCCTAGATTTATTTAAAAAGACCTATCTTAATTACAAAAGTGCATATTTTGTCTCCAATAAAAAAAAGCTTACACTCTTTATAATATCACCGATACTAAAATGCCTATTTTCTAAAATCCTTAAATATTGAATGATACTATTATTTATTTGGCTATGAGCAGAATTAGTTTTTAGGTCGGCTTTATTGGGTTAGCACTTGGCAGTTTTAGCCTTTTTAGGTCACCTTAATTGGGCTTTGTAGATGGCCAACGTCCATTATTGGGCCTATACCCAACCCAATTCCAAGTGGAGTGGCCCGAAAGAATGTGGCGTCCCTTAATTCCGGTCCCGTTTTGTATGATAGAATAGGTTAAAGTTTTGATAAAAGCCTAATGAAAAATCAGTGTGTTACTCTTTTCAAAATATAAGTAAAATATAAATTGTCTAAGTTTATAAACTAACAAGTTATATATTCTTAAACTAACCATAGATAGGAATATATTTCCACGAGAACTTTATGAGTTAAATAGGCTATAAATGCGCTTATTTTAATCTTGATATAAAGTATGTAGGGTTGATTAATTAGTGGTACTAATTGTGTAGGTATAAATAGGATTTTTTTAAATTTTTTTAAATTTCACTTCTCTCTCTAACTCTCAACAGGTTTGTGCGATTTGGCGATTCCTCTCGCCCTCTTTCTCTCTGGCCGATTTCAGTCGCCATTGCCCATCGCTTTTCTTCGTATCTCTTCTTCGTCGTTGTTCTTCGTCTCCTATCGATGGCGATCAATTACGCATCTTCAAGTTCTTTCACTTATGCAGATTTCTTCAAACATCAAAGAAGACGATCATCTCTTCCGTTCACTGCGATTAGGTTAGATTCTTCGTTGTTTTTAGAATTTCAAGCATATAATTTGAGGTATGTAAAATCCCTAGTTTTTTCATTGCTTATATCTATTCTTGGATTGGTTTAGTGTAGCTGCTAGGGATTGAATTAGGTATGTTTCCAACTCGAGATGAATTCGTGGTTGAACTAGGTTGCGATTTCAACTCGAGATGGATTAGGGGTTAAATTAGGTATGATTGCAGGCATGTTAAAATTTTAACTCGAGATGGATTAGGTGATACCATAAATGTATTTTTTCTGCAGTATATGTCCCACTGTTGGTGGTTGCAATCCTGGGATACAAGTAGAGGTCATTCACTCTGTCAAGGAGCAAGTTAATGTGATCGGTGGCGGCTCACTTTCAGCAATGCCTTGTGTGTTTGTGTCTGTATCAGTGAGTTTTTTCTCTGATTTGAAACCAAGGAAACTGAGTTTCTCGAGAGAGGAGAATCTTTGAACCAGCAGTTGGAGATTCTCATTCAGCTCAAGCAACGAACCCAAGGAGGAGCTCAATCTGATGACAATTCATCTGTATTATGCGGTAATTGAAGTAGACAAACATCTGCCTTAGTGTACTTTGATCATCTATTTTTATTGAAATTTGATATTACTATTTGGAGAAAACAGAGAAAGAAGAGAAGGAAATGCAACCCACAGAAGACAACAACAACAACAGCTCCTTGCTTATATTTAGTAGCTTATTTTGTCTTCCTGGATTTGAGAATGTTAGTTCTAGTACACTGAAAACGAATCCGAATTCCTACGATCATCTTAGTTCTAATGCTTTGAAAGAACAGCGAACTATTGCTTACAAGTTAACAAGAAAAGATAAGCTCCTTGCTTATATTTAGTAGCTTATTTTTCTCTAATGCTTATATTTAATGCTTTTGTTCAGGATTTGGGGTTTTGCTGAAAGAGCAGGGTGTAAAAGGCTTCTATCGTAGATAGGCTGAAGCGTGATCCGTATTATTCTTGAGGTAACTTCCCTCATTAATAAGATGTAATAGTTAGATCCTTGTTACAAATAGCTTGTATAAACCATTAGGAGTAAGTTTGATGCTATGTATGATAGGTATAATCTATATTATGAGTCACCTAGCTGTCTCCAACTGAATCTCCCGTGATAATAAAAAAAATGGTTGCATTATTTGATGATGGGCCTTTGTACGAGTTCCATTACTTCTCGTGCATCATGAACAGTCTGTAAATTTGAAGTTACATGCATAATGGTTCATTAATACAATACCCTCACATGCGTACAAGGTTCACCTGCTTTGAATGGTTTTGTTAGCTAATGTATGTTTCCTTTGTACTAGTCAGATTTTTGTTTCTTCCTGAACATCCATTCATCAAACTTGTGATTTGGACAGTGGGTTTTGACAACATGGACGGATGATGAAGTGGTGAAAATCATGAAGTGGTGAAGAATTCAAGAACAAAGCTTCTCATCTCCTGTGTGTATATTGTATAATGGATTGGCATATGTTCAATTGGACTCCATGATTTGAGATCAGGATTGGGAACTCTTTTCAACGGAACGGTTCGAGTCAATTTGGATCCGCTATCGCAACACAGCGATGAAGAATCATGGGAGGTGTTGAGGAAATGCCAAGTGCGAGAGGCTGTTCAAGAGAAGGAAAAGGGGCTTCGGTCATTAGTTATGGAGAATGGATCAAATTGGAGTATGGGACAACGGAAACTCTTTTGCTTAAAGTAACACTAACACATGCAGATTGGGTTTGGACAGAGCCTCATTCTAAGAGAGTCAAGGTTAAGCTGAATATCCGAAAGGAAGTTATTCATGGTGTGGTTATGGAGCAAGCTTATATTGCTGAATATGTTGTGCACTTGTGCAAGATTATAATTGTGATGCGTGTACTAGAATTCTCGCTAATCCTGACCAATGGATTGCAAATGTTCAACTGAGGCAACATGTTCAGCACAGAAAAACATTCTTCTATCTTGAACAACTTATTAAGCATAATGCAGCATCTCAAGCTATTAGGATTCAGCAAAAGACTTTTCTTTTTCTCTAATAGAACTCATGCTGTGAGATTTCTAGAGTTTTTTGGTAAAGTTGTTCCAGTTAAGAGTAGGAGTGATAAGAAGTTAGTATCTCATGATGTTAAGAGCAACACTTATAATTATAAGTACACTTTCTCGCTTGATATTGTACTAATATGTCGTGAGGATCTGATTTGTCTTCCTCCAAAGCTCGTTAACAACTTAGGGAACTTGGGTCCTCTTGTGATTTGCACATAGATGACAAGCAGCATTATTAGATCCTAATACTTTAGGTTGCGCTTTCTTGACTGCTGAACAGTATTGGAGGTCAAATTTTGAGTGTTTACTTTCTAGCAGAAGGCTTGTGGAATACATAGTTCTTGATATTGACAATGTATCTCCAGATGTTAGTGTTGTTGGATCAAGGTATGCGTTGGCCAATGCCCAAGTGGCTCGAGTTGCTGATTTTGGTCGTACTAACACAATATTCACAATCAAGACTCATCTAAGACATATTTTGTCTATTTTTGAATATACTAATAAAAGATGAGTTGTTACATGGGGTTTGTCTATTTTTGAATATACTAATAAAAGATGAGTTGTTGAATCTCCTTAAATAGTAGTATAGAGCAATAAAGCCTAGAACCGTAATTGTTGGGTATTGAAATCAAAGTTGGGTAGCAAAAGAGCTCTTTCTACGGACTTATTTTATGACTAGATAATCGAAGTGAGGTTGAATATGTAACGTTGGGTATTAAAATCGAGTAACATAAGTGAATTTGGATGTAGAACGTTGGGTATTAAAATCGGGTAACAACGAAGTTGGGTAACATAAGTGAATTTGGACGTAGAACGTTGGGTATTAAAATCGGGTAACAACGAAGTTGGGTAACATAAGTAAATTTGGATGTAGAACGTTGGGTAACAAAGTTGGGTAACAACGTTGGGTAACAGGGTTGGGTAACAGGGTTGGGTAAAAGGGTTGGGTAACAACGTTGGGTAACAGGGTTGAGTAACAGAGTTGGGTAACAGAGTATAACGTTGGGTCCCTCCACAAATAGAAAGTCCTTCACAAATAGAAAGTGCATAGTTAGTGTTTCTATAAAATTTTGCCTACACACTTTGTTCCTTGATAAAAAATCTACATACTTCCCAATCTCACCCGAACTTTATCAAGAGAAAAAAAAATAAAAATCAATCTTAACCATTTATTATCGTTTTTATTATTTACTATATTGTCATTAATGAAAGGATGGACTAGTCACGTGTTTTATATTTATATCAATTATATAATTTCATCTTTTTTATAAAAAAATTCTTCTAATTTTCAATTACTTCACTTTTCAAAAAAATCTTTTTTAATTTTATTTATTTAATTTTGAATTTTCAATAAAAAATTCTTATATTTTTATTCTTACCTATTAGTACAAAGTATTATATTGGTACAAATAATACAATATAGGTACAAAATAATGCACATCTAAATAATGAAATTAGAATGAGTTATTCATATTGGTTCTATTTCTCTTCATTATATGTACAAAATAATGAACAACAAAGGAAAGAAGCGCAATTTCAATCTTAAAGATCGAAGGAACAACCTGCTAAAAAATTAAATGGAAAGTGCCATAAATGTTGTAAAGTGGGTCACAAGGCTAACGAATGTCGCAACAAAACTGATATTTGGAAAGCGAATATTCAAGCCAGTGTCACCTAGCACCAAATGACTTATGCATTGTGGAATTTGTGGTATATGAGGTCAACATGGAAGGAGACAACCCTATGGAGTGGTGGTACGACAAATGTGCTACAAAAGCATATTTGTGCTAATAGGGGATTATTCTACGACTAAGAATACGAAGGAAGAACTTGTGTTTTTGGCAAACTCCACAAACACCAAGATCGAAGTTTATGGACGGGTCTTCCTAAAGATCATGCCAAAGAAGCAGGTTATTCTCTATAGCGTTTTGCATGTGTTTGGCTTAAGGAAGAACATGATATCTTTTTCTCTACTTAGTATGTGACACCCGAATTTTCATTTCCGGAAACCCAGTTGAGTTACCGTTATTTCTATTTTATTTTATTTTTTATATCGAACGAAATAGAATTTAATCGGATCAACCTTATACCAACTTCCGGCCCAACTACATTGGCTTATTGCATTCTCCCTATTCTCCTTATTACGGACCAAGCCCTTTCTGGCCCAAAATCCGGCCGGCCCATCTTGCTCTTTTCCTGGCCTGGCAACGCAGCAAAGAGAATTTTCTCTTCCTTTTGCGCTTCTTCTCTGCGGCCGACTGCGTCTGGTGGTGATCGACAACGACGTGCTCCTCTCGTACTCGACTTCTTCCTTTATCTGGAAGACTGGAACGATACAGCAAGGAACTCTCCCTCCTTTCCTTCCTCTGCAGGCGGGTAAGCTCCCCCTTCACTTCTCCTCCGATCTCGTTACGGATCATCACTTGGCTCACGTGTTTTTCCCTCTGGCGGACCCTACAGCCGAGTCGCGAGCCCTGTCAACGAACCAGAGGCGAGAAGTCTCCTTGCTTCCGGGACGACGACAGTATAGTTGGAGGTAACCTCGTGCTTTCCTGCTCTCCGTCTCGTCTTCCTGTTTAGACCTTGTTGAACACATGTAATCATAGAATAGGGGGCTGGAAGTTTTGAACTCTTGACATTAGGACTCTAGAAAATCCAGGAATAAAAGTGTGCAGCAGGGATCGAACTCAGAACCTGATGTTTGCCTGTAAATGTTCCTGAAAAATATGTGAAGGATGCCAATTTTAGGAGCATGTTTCGATAGAATATGTAATTTAGTGTATTAAAATTTAGGAAAGATTCAACAGTTAGATTTAAAGTTATAGTTTTGGGAGAATAAGGGAATTTGACTAAGTGTTGGATTTGAGTGTGCATGTAGGCAACTTTGAAATTTTGTATGGATCTTATAAATGGAGATTTATGGGTTTGGATCGTTCTAGCTATAAGTAGACACGACACAGTACGTTTAGGATTTTTTATCGAAATTTTTGGGATTTAGTAAAACGTAGTTATCTTAGACTAAAGTAGGTTTTTGACTTATTCTAAAAGAAGTTTCTTTAGGGTTTTGGCTTAAGTGTAAACTCGGGGGAACTTTAAACCCGTTATGAGTCCTATAGTATTTTAATATGTTTTGGGATACAGTGAAAGACTTAGAACCGCTTTGGACACTTTTCGGAATTTTAAGAAAGTTAGGGTATTTTGGTAATTTTCATAAAAGTTAGGGTTTCGTATTCTTTCGCTGTAAGAACTTCAAAGATAGTCTAGAAACCTCCTAGAAGTTTCATAATTGATAGAATTTGGATGTTAAGACGTTTTCCGTCTTGATCAGGTTGTTGAGATCGTTTACGTACGGATTGAGTTTTAGCGAGTTTGAATCTCGGATCAGTCAGGTAAGTTCTTTGGACTTACTTAGCTAGTTTTTCGTAATACTGGTGTGCGTTATTTTGGTGGTGTATGTTTGGTGGTTAATAATTATAAGTTGGGTAGGATGACTTTATTTACGCTATTGACCTAAGTGTATGCAAATGGGTCATACGCAAAATGCCGTAGGAACTTTGGAAAGATAAAGTACCATCGTACAAATATCTCAAAGTGTGGGGTACCTGCCAAAATGTAGTAGCACCACCGCCTAAAATGTCAATATTGGACCTAATGTCGTATATTCATCGAGTATGCACACAACAATGCTTATTGGTTTATGGTACATAAAATAGATATACCAAATATCCATGATAATACAATAATGAAATCATGAAATGCATCTTTCTTCAAAAACATATTTCCGTGCAAGGATAAAGAATATCCAAAATGCACTCGTGAACAACGAGACGAGGTACATAATCCTGCACCTTTATATAAACACACAACATGCACGTTCATGGTGCATAATCCATATACAAGGTGAATAATAAATGTGTAACTCTTCATAAACACGAAAGCTCATGATCATGTATGAAGGGTACCCGGTTGTAAACCTAAAACATGTTTTATATATGTGAGGAAATCAAAAGCATTTAAATTAAACGTATTTTAAAGATCCTCACTCCTTACCGCGAAGAAGCTTCTCATATATAGGGTTAGGTTCCGGTGAGAATGTGTTTTACGGTAAAAAATAAGAACAACTATCGTTAGACTTATGCATGGACGGCTCAACGCCATAATTCACGAAGCCAAAAAAATCTTTTAAAAAGTTGATACTTTACATTAATAATAACTAAGCTTAAAAATAGAAAATTTAGTAAATCTTTTACGTTAAGAATTTGCAACTAAGATTTTGTTTAAAAAAATTTACAACTAAGATTTACAATTAAGATTTTATTTATATTTTAATTGTATGTCCGGTTACTATATCTATTAAGTTTATTATCATTTTATTTTTTTTCCTTTTATCAAATAAATTTGTTTTTTTAAATATATTTTATGAAATATTTTTAATCAACTATCGTTATTATTAATTTAGTTCAATATGCAAATTTTTGTTTTTAAGTTCTATCAATTTATTAAAACTCAACCCCGCACTTGTGCGGGGTTGAGTTTTAATATACACTAGTTCATTCTTTATATAAGGATAACACAACTAGATTTTTAAGCATTGGCAACATGCTTAGCCGTTGATATAACCAACATAATCAACTAATCAAGAGTTACAACGAACACTTCTGTTGGACACCAATCCGTTGCTAAAACTTGCGTCGGCAAATTTCAAATGGAAGATGACGTTGTCATATACCAACGGATTCCCTAGTTTGATAAATGGGAACGGATCGGGCGTTGCTCAAATGCCAACGGATGAGGACGTGGGTCAATATATGACGGTTGGGATACTAACAGATGAAGACGTGAGTCAATATATGAAGGATGGGATGCCAATGGCTCGTAACGTTGTCCAATGTCGATGACTCAAGGCGTTGGCAATATTTGTTTATAATTATTTTTTATTAAATTATAGCTACTAAAGCCCATACCTATTGTTGGCAGCCCATACGTAGGTACCTCAATAGTCCATATTTTGACCGTTGTTGTTAGCCGTATTTTGGTTCGTCATAGTCCATATTTTGACCGTTGTTGTTAGCCGTATTTTGGTTCGTCAATGTTGACAGTCCATATTTAGAACCTTATTTATTAGCCCATATTTAGGCTCGTTGGCGACCTGACAAGCGTATTTCCTAAGGTCGTTATTATAAACTTATCAAGTTAAATCCGAACTTAATACTAACCAATGTATAGTGATTAAGCAAGGGTCGAACCCAAGGGAGTTTTATCAAGTTTTTATTAGATTTAAATATTGATTTGGTAACAAATGGGGGGGATTTGAATTGTAACAAAACAAGACAGACAATAAAATTGGTGATAACAAAGTTGATTAAAGAACTACACTAGGTTGGATCTTAGCATACATACTACTTGGTTGATTCTTTTTTATAAGTAATTCACCGATGTTCTCATCTTGATCGTAGATATGTGTTAGGCCAACCGGCATTAACACAACTTAACTAGTTATTTAATCCGTAAACCTACAAGATTAAAACACAAGTTATCATTCTAATAAAGATAAAGAGATATAAAGAAGGATAAAACAAACCGTTAAATCTTTCTTTATAGTTATTTTCCCTTCCCTTAGATAATCACAACCAGCTTTTACCTATGAGTTTACTACTAGATTAAGGACCCGAACCCGGAATCGATTAATCCTAGCATTTTGCATGCATTAGTACACTTAAGGTGATCAATCTAAGTGGATAAAAACATGCAAACATAAGTGAGAGATCAAGAAAAATAACACAAAGGATAATGAATTTAAACTTATATTAGAAGAACTTACAACCAAATAGTAATGTAGCTTCAATCAACCCAATGTAGCAAAGGAAACTTAGAAACTCATTACAAAAGACACTAGAAATATAGAGGTTTTTGTGGGAAAATGAGATGATTTTAGCCAAAGCAAAGGGCTCTATTTATACTACAAAATGCATTAAAAAGGAGTAAAGAGGCTGTACAAACAACCACCATAAAGAATGGAGTAAAAATGTTGTGCAAACAGCCACAATTAACACCATAAAGTCGACGAAAACAACCGGATTAAAGTCCTCTGACGCTAACCCGCACCCGCGGCCAAGGGCGCCGCAGGGGCGGTTTAGGCAAAAACGTTGCATACATACTACTGCGGCCAAGGGTGCCGCAGTAGTATGTATGCAAAAACGTTCCATTCCCGCGGGGGCGGGTTCTTCAATGTTCTTTGAACGTCTGACTCTTCAACTTCGTGGCGTTTCTGATGCAAACCTGCAGGCGCGACTCAGAGTCACCGCAGGAGCGTTGACACTGGGTCTTCGGCTTCACAGGGTCCCTGGCAAGGGCGCAGGCGGGAGCGCTGTCTTCGCTTCTTCATGCTGGGTCACCGCGGGGGCGGCCAGAGTCAGCCGCAGGGGCGGTGACATGTCTCTTCTTGGGCGCGGGCGAAGGTGCTGGCAGCGGCAGTCGGCGTGGGTCTTCAGGGTTGTCACCGCAGGGGTGGCCAGAGGCGGCCGCGGCCGCGGTGACAAGCTTCCTTCGGCGCAGGTGAAAGCGCTGGCCGCGGCTCTCGACATGGATGCCACCGTTGTAGATTTGCAATTAAATTAACTTTTATTTTTATTTAAACTAACATACAATTATAATATAATTAACTATATATATATGCTGAAATTACTTACAAAATAATAATACACCTATATAAGTATAATATGTAATTTGAACACTATAAATTATGGTATATATATAAAATAAACTAGATATTATGAAGCAAATATAAATTATAGTATCAGAGGTGGAGGTGGAGAATTACGGGGCTGTTCAGTAGAGGAAGAGCGAGTGGAAACCATTTGGATCAAACTCGTGCCGGGCTCCAACTCAATAGCAAAATCAACGCTCCTATGCGGTGGTAGCCCGGGTGGCTCCCCGAAAACGTCCTCGAACTCGCATGCCACAGGAATCTCCTCCAGCGATGGTCTCAACTCCTCCTTCATGGCATAACACCAGAAGGCCTCGCATCCGTGCCCGATAAGTCTAGCAGCTAGGACCGCGCTAATGACTGTACCGGCCTTCCCGTGGTCCCAACCTCGGAAAATCACCTCGTGCCCCGCTCCGTGGTAATCGTCACGGTCCTCCGGCTGATGTCTAAAACGGCTCGATGGCGGTGCATCCAATCCATCCCAAGGATGACTTCTTCATGCACTAAGTGCATGACAAAGAAGTCGGCCAACCAATCTCGGTTTCCCAAACGAATGGGACAACTGCGTACCTCTCGGGTACCACTAACCTTACCTCCATCGGGTAACCCTATAATAAAGGGTCTCCCCTCTACCCCGTAGCTAAGGACAACCTAGCTACACAATCATCGGATATAAAAGAGTGCGTAGCACCCGTATCAAATAAAACTCGGACCGTAAAGGCGTGAATCTGAATGGTACCTGGGGCTTCCGGCGCCGGAGGATCAACGACACTCCTTAACTCAAATACCCTGGCTTGTGTGCCTCTGGTCTCCTGGGTACCTCCACCACGGCCTCTACCTCGGCCCTATCCCTGAGCTGATCCCTGAGTACGGGCCTGAACCTGACCCTAGCCCCTCTGCTGAGAGCCCTGTGACTGATACTGTGGCGGCCTCTGAATGCCCCCTGCTACGCCAGCAGGCGAGGAACCCTGTTGCGACTGTGACTTGCCCTGACGGCAAAAAGCGGCTCGATGACCCACCTGACCACAAGTGAAACAAGCCACGGGCGGCTTCCTACATGCATTCCTCATGTGTCCAAACTCTCCACAACTGTAGCACTGACGTCCCCCGTCTGATGCCTACCTCGACGTCTGAGGACCGGAACGTCCCGGAGTCTGGCTACGTCCCTGACCCGCTACTCCGGCCCCTGAACTAGCTGGTACTGTCCTCTGTCTCTTGTCCGGTCCTCCGGACTGTGCTGCCCTCCTAGACCCAGGGCGGTCTCTCTCATTGGCCGAAGCTCGGTCCTGGTACTCCGCCAGTGAGTCACAACGAAATCCCGCAAGGTAAGCACGGGTGGACTCCCTCAGTCTCCTGGAAAAGAGATAGACATGCTGGTCCGCTGGAGGTGCGGCGAGTCCCAACAAGGCTAACTCCGCCCGAAATCGTCTAATCGCCTCAATGACTGGGACGTCCTCGAATCCTGCCTCAAAGAAATCCTGGACTTTGTCTCTTCTTAGTGAATCCGGGCAAATGGTCTCCCTAACGAGTCTCAACAGCTGATCCATCCTGGTCACACCTCCTCTAACCGTCCTCCACCAATACTGAGCTTGCTCTCGAAATAAAGTCTGGACTATCTCAACCTGCCTCTCCTCTAGGCAACGGATCGCCTCTAAAGCTGACTCCACATGCCCAATCCTTTGCTCGACCTCTAACCCTACCTTCCCGTCGAAGTAGAGTACATTTTGTTAGTTGAAAGCCTTCAACCATGAATCAGGTCTCGGAGACCTCAACTCGTCTCTCGCCCTAACAACCTCCATAACCGGCTCGGGTGCAACTACTGCCGGTGCAACTATCTCTGGTTCAACCCTAATCCGAGTCACCCTCTACGAGACCTCAGCTGATCTCGCAGGTGCAGGTGCAGGCACCGGTGGTGCGGGAGGTGGTGCTCCAGTCCTAAACGCCTCCTCAACTCGTCGTACGTAGTCCCTAAACACGGTAGCTCCAACGGACGCTCCCCCGGTCTTGGCAGACGGAGCACTCCGCGCCCCGGACCTCCCAACGGTCCTATCCCTAGCCTCGGGAACGATGCTCTCGGCGACGTCCTCTACGGGGACCTCAACTGCTGGTGCACCCACAAATGGCGGGTCTGCAATGGGGATACGTCCCCGACCCCTACCTCTCGCGCCTGGAGGTCTTCCTACTCGTCCTCGTCCCCGTCTCGGGACGGTAGGAGGAAGAGGGGGTCTACCCCTGGCGGGTCCTACATAAGCGGTAACTCTCGTACGTGCCATCTGATAGTGTATGACGTTTACTTAAGTATAAATACGTAGGTAATACTTACGATCTCGGTATGATAAAACTTTTAAAGGCATAAAGGTAAGCATGATCACAATATACATCCAAGGCATACAAGCCCAAAACATCCTAAGGTCACATACATAACTAGGTACATACAAATCCAAAAAACATCCTAAGGCCATATATATATAACTAAGTAATAATATACATAAATCAACTTTAGAGATCTAAGTCACCGAGGTTTGCGGAAGGAGTGGTGGTCCCGTACATTCTAACCCAAACCCGACTCATGCACATGATTTTGAAAACGAAAAGTCAGAACCCGGGTTCTGTTTATTCCTCATCCGGCCTTTAAAAGATTGCGAGTGCCATTGTTGTCAACCTAGGGCTCTGATACCACTTTTGTAACACCCCAAATCCGTGGGACTCGGGATGCTACGGGCGAGACCTCACAATGGGTCCCGACCCTTAGCCTGACAACAATTTCACTGGACCTTTCCAACAAGGCACAAATAAAGGCAAAACTCAAAATCGTTTATAATGTATGCGAGAAACTAAAATGTAAAGATACAAGGTGGAAACTCAGTCGAGTCCTGAAAACGACATAACTCCGATAAGGAAATCTAAACCGTACAACATAAATCAACAACACAAAGACATAACCCCAAAAACGTCCCCGTCCTATAATGTACGGAGACCCCGGTTGTCCACTCCTCCACCTCACTCAGCGGCGTCCCTAACCTGCAAGGAATCTACACAACGGTTTAAAACCGTTAGCTCATATTCGAAGCATTAGAAAAGAGGTGAAGGCACATACACACATATATCACATATCACATACATACTCCAAAACACATACATACTCCAAAACACACAAATCCGCCCCTGCGGGTGTGCTGAGCCGCCCCGCGGTTTCGCTGCAGAAGCTCGTCTTCTTCGTCTTCGATCGTAGATCCTTGGCTCCAATGTCTTCTTCTCCTTGCTGGGTCTTCTCCAAACACCAACCAATGGTCTTAGACTCCTCTCCACGACCTAATCGAGCTAATAACACATGCATGCAAATGACTTGAGTGAAAACCTCTCAAAAGCTCCATCCATGGCAATGGATGAAGGAAGGAAGAAGAAAGGGATGAGCAGCCATGGAGAGGAAGGAAGGAAGGAAGGAAAGGGACTTACCACACCAGATCTGAACTTCTTCTTCTGCAGTCCCTATCCAAGAGCATCCATGGAGCAAGAAGAAAAGGAAGAGCAAAGAGAAGAATGGAGGAGAAAGTGACGTGAAAGAGAAGGGAGGAGAGAGAGGGAGGGAACACAATAGCTGAAAAGGGTTGAGGGGACCAAGGGGTCAGCTGACCTCTTGTCCCTCACCACGGAACGAGGGGTCGGAAATGACCCCTTGTCACTTTAACCCGGAACGAAGGGTCGGAACGCTGAAAGAAGGGGGAAAACGACGAATCGGCTTGGGATTTTTAGGAATAAATCCCGACAATCGGCATCTCGGGCCTACGGGAAGATCTACAAGGCACTCTAAGTCCGGAATAAAATTTGGGCGTTACAAACATGTGTTCTAATTATATATTAATGCAAATCAATGGATAGTATGCATAACTAAAATTGTAGAACTCAACATAAATACTCACAATAGCTTTTTTAGGACGTTCACCTGTCCACCTTCCAAGTCGTTTGCTATTGTATGTAACCCGCATTAATTCGTCTTGAGTGATTTCTCGACCATGTTCATCTTCCTATAAATATACAAATATATATGGTAAGAACAATCTATAACATAAAAAAATAAAATAATGAGTAATATGTCAAATACAAAACTAGACACTACTTACAAACTCTGAGCAATATTCAGCTGCGGATTTAGAGCCACCGGCATAGTTTGCAGTACCATTGTACTTCTTGGAAGCTCTATTACTTTTATTAATTGCACAAATACGTTTGTATTTCTCACAAGTCCTCATTTTTCTAAAATTTTATCCCAATGTTGTCCACGAACATATTTTAGAACATACCCTTTTTTAACGGCAGCGTTAAAAGTACCCCGAATGTGTGAGCTACATTTAATTCTCCAGTTTCTCTTAATGGCTGGACCATGATGAGGTTCGCAAAAAAATTGATGTTGTGTTATCAAAACATATATAAGAAAACTACTACATTAGAAAAAAGAGTAAATAATTAAAGAAGCCACAATATCTAAAAATATACAATCATGATCAGTGAATCAATTACAACAGAAAATACAAATATTTATGAGCTATCTAAATGACAAATTGATTTACAATAGATTTTTAATATATGAAGTTTATATCTAAACTTTGACATACAATATTTCACCAATATAAGTGATAAGAACCATCTATCAGCTCCTTCATACTCAAGATTCTATCATTTATTGTTCACTAAAAATTTTGTAAGTGTTCGACTAATATTTATAAAACATCCGTCTTGTTGTGCTCTTTAACAATCTAGGTAGACGGTCCACCGTATAGATTATCAAGCAGCAAGACCACCGGAATATGTAAGGCCTTTACTAGAAACCATAATTAGCCAACAAACAATATATACACATATTGATTTGTTTAGGAAGAAAGAAAATATTAACAAATAAATTGTTGCTTATACCTTGTCTACACAATAATTTCTTAAGAATATGGTGGATACTAATTCATTTTTTGATTGAAGCTGATAACATAGACAATCACCTCATATAAAATTGACATTGACGAACACATAAATTCATTTCAAATCCAATAACAAAATTTATTTTTATTAAATTAAACTCCATATTTTGAAAGAAAAAAACATTTACAAAATCATCATGAAACAGTACTAAAAACTAGGCTTATAACATATTTTTATTACTACAAACTCATAAAACAGTCTATGTATACTTGTAATTAACATTAGGCTTATAACAAATATCTAGTACTAAAAACTCAGAAAACAATATGCATATATGAAATTTACAGGCCTGCAACATATTTTTAATACTAAAAACTAAGAAAACAAAAGTAAACTTATATACATACATGGAATTCGGACCACCAAAACTCTACAACAACTACATGAACTTTAGAGAAACTCCTCCATGGACCATCGTAGTAGGCATGTATAGCTTTATAAATAGATCTCAAAATCCTAGACTTGTATACAAACCTAACAACAAATCAAAAGTTTAGTTAGAAATAATTCATGTGTATTGTTATGTAAAATAGTTTTAATTTCAAAAATCACTTACTAATCTCCCAAAGGTTCAACCTTCTCCCGTACAAGTGCATCCTTCTCCACCACTCGTGATTTTTTTGAGACAACTTGATGCGCTCTCCTTCGGTTGAACGCGAGGATCCACCGGTGTTGTTCCTTCCGTCCACTTCTTTTTTTTATTGTTGTGATTGGGATATGCCAAGTAAGGATCGTCCAGGCTCGCACCTTGGATCTCCTTGGCTCAAGATCTTTTCCCTCGGAATCTGACGTCGGGATTGAATCTCCTTCGTCCTCCTAGCCTCTCACCGTAAGGACACCACTTGGTATCTCACCTTGTGGGTTTCGAAACTTTGACGTCTCACCTTAGTCTCTAGGTTTGTTTTTTTGAAAGTAAAAACACAACTTTGGATTGAAATCACTCAAATTCGTTTTATTAGAAAGATATGTGGGAGAGGCCTTATATAGGCTGAAAAATCAGCACCTAAACTCCCAACATTTAAAAGGTACAACTCAAAAGTTCGGAAATTGAAACAAAGGCAAACTAAGGGATTTTCACCACTTAAATTTAAGCAAACAAATAGCCTAAGATCCTTAATATGGCCGGCCATTTGGAGCTTAAAAGGGACAAAAATGTGGCTGAAAAAAACCCAACATAATATGGTATTAACCCTCTTGAAAGATTGGTTTAAGTACAAGTGGAAATTTTATTTCACTTGTATTAAACAACCCTCATTATTCCATAATATCTTGCAATAGTGGGCATCATATCATGAAATAAAGTCAAGAGAAAGACCACATATTACAAACAAAAATTACAACTATAAGGTCCAAGTCAAGGCGAGTCGGAATCCTCAATCGCCTCAAGCATGTTCACCAAATGACAATCATAGTCGGCCCCACATGTTGGAGCTCCGAAAGGATGGTAGGTCAAGGTGGTTTGTCCTAGCATGCGAGCTCTAGCTCGAGTGAGAGGTGACGATGACCTAGGTGCCGGCACATCGTTCTTGTTGCTTAGGCTCACATCACAACTACATCTTGATGACTTTCTGAATCGTCACTCTATTTTCCTCCATTGTTTGTCCATAATCCTCCGAGCGCATCGAAGAGTTTCGAGTACGGGAAGCAATTGTGGGGTTGTAGAAGATGAGAGGGAGGAGGAAGGGTTACAAATGCTCGGTAGAATGGACTACGTGCATAAATATAATGTTAACTTAAATTTTAGGATGAACGCCCTTTAACTTTCAATCAATTTTGAACGAAAATGCAAATTCGTATCTCCAATATGATACGCAAACAATTACAATCTATCAATTTCTAACGAATGTCAAAAAAACTTCATATTAATAAACCATTCTCCCAAATCAAATATTCTTTAAATAAAATGAAAAACTGAAATTTATGAAGATAAAACTAATTTACGGTGATATAAGTCAAACCTGGCTTCCCAATGCCTTTTCCGTCGGTCACGGAGATCCTTCAGGTGTGTTATAAAATGGAAACCAAAATTACCCCAAATGAATCTAGATCTACAATACAAACTATAAAAAAGAGGAAGAAGAGAAATAGACGAGATAAGTCTTTTCAAATCCAGCTTAAATGAGATTAATAGATCTCAAATACTGAGATATGGACCGGGGAGAGCACCACTTTTCATGGTTGTTCAACTAGCATAATTTTTCTGGGTTTTCTCTGAGTTGTGGAAGTGTGCCTGCCGAGCTAATCTATTGACTTAGGGTTTTTTTTTGTGAGGTTTGAGATGAAATGAACGAGTATAGGTGTACAGTCAATAAGTCATCCATAACAATAGATTATAATATCATATAAAAACTATTATTGAAAAATATTTATACATAAAGTACAAACTTGCAGGTTTTCATTTACGGTGGAGGTGCATAGCATTAAATGTTATGTTGCAGCCGCCCACGAAGATGTAGTTATGTGTTTTTTTTTAGTTTTAAGAGATTATTTAATGATCTTATAAAGAAGATAAGTGTACTTAAAGTGGGATATGAGTACATAAATGTTACTCATAAATGTGTACGGGTATTTTTTGTATTACATTATAAAATTTTATAATATTTTACTAAGGTGATTAATTTGATAATAGTTCATTTCCTTAAGTTATTAATTATAATAAAAATTATTGACTATTTAGGTAATAAGGCTTCATATTCATGAATATTTGATATTTTAATCTCTATTTTTGGTATAAACTATAAAATGCTAAATGTTTATTTAGTTTTACTAGAAGAATATAAGAGTTCTAAACATCAATTAATATCTTAACAAAAAAAAATTATTTTAAATATTGATTTTAAATTTGAAAGGGTAACGATTGAATTTCATTATTGCAAATTTGATTAAAAAAAATTCCAACTTACTTGTAGGTTGAATTTGTTAGTATTTTTGTTAACTAATAAATGGGAAAAAAAAATAAAGTGAATCTAGATCTGTTTTGGTTTTTTGATTAAATTACGTAGGCTAAGATCTTGGTGTTGTAGGACAAATTTCAAAAAATCACCAAACTTGATCGATTCTAGTGGAAGGATTATTAATTTTAATAGTCATTTTAATAAATTAAAAAATGTCATCCAATATCTATAAAAAGGTTGCTAAAGGATACACAATTCACATATGAATATATGATGATCAATTGAATTCAGTGAATCAGTTGAGAACGTTCTATAAGATATCTCATCCAATATCTTGCTGTTCTCGAACAAATTTCAAAAAATCATCAAACTTGATCGATTCTAATGGTAGGATTATTAATTTTGATAGTCATTTTAATAATTTTAAAAATATCATCCAATATCTATTAAAAGGTTGCTAAAGGATACACAATTCACATATGAATACATGATGATCAATTCAATTCACTGAATTAGTTGAGAAAGTTCTACAAAGTATGTTGTTATCTTTCTTTAGTTGTTTTATAACTATACTTTTGTATTTTAATATATTATTTTTATTTTTTTTATAAAACGTAGTTGCATCTCATTTTTTGTTTACAATTGAGAACCTCAACAAGGACGGTAGAGAGAAAAAGAAACGTTTGTTTGATCTAAATGTTTTACCATTCGAAGATATTCCGGTCGACAAATAATATCATGGGTATGAAAAGAAATTGGATGCGAATGAAAATATCAAAGTTGCGGTAAAACGTAGTGGTTTCTTAAAACCAAATGTCGATAATGATGTTCATTGTAAGAAACATCATGGTTTTGATTTCAATGAAAATCCAGAAACTCGAGAAGGTATTTTGAGCATTTGGAAGATAATGTTTCCAAATTTTTATCGATCTATGGTGTAGTATTCTTTTAAATTTTTTTTTTTGAAACTTCTTTATATTTTTTAATAAACCTTGTGTAATAATAAGTTCCAGTTATATACAATAAGCGTACAAGAATTTGTAAGGTTGGATAAATTGAATAAGTCAACAACATGTAAGAGCTCTTGCTCAAAATAATAGGATTTGACAACCTTTTAAAATTTAGCCCAAATTCCTTAAATTTATCATGTTATATTTATCATGCTTTCTAAATATCCATCTACGCTCTCATTAATAATGCACATGTCATGATGTTTTGGACATGATAACATTTTGCTTGAATTTTAACGTCCGACACTTTCTATGATTTTTAAATATATTTAATTGTTTAAAATAGAATAACTATTTACAAAAATACTTGTGTTGCCTAAGAAATCATTAGGATTTAAATAGATACATATAAGTGAGATTTATTTAAAAAGTAAATAAGCCACCATTGGTTAAAATATTAATGCGGGAGTGAGTTTCTGACTTTTATGTCAGAGGTTTTATATTTAATGAAATGGACAAATTAATCCATTTGTTTTAACTTGTGTTGGTTAGTGATCATAATACATTTAATAAGAAAAAGATTAAAGAATAATAGGCGTAATCCCTAAGGGTCTATTATGTCAATCAGGTTTGAAAGGTTGGGACTCGGGACCATCAATGGGTTTCTCTTTATTTTTTTTATACCTTCCTTCACTAAAGAAACATTGTTAAGAATCTTGTTTTTTCAAAAAAAAAATCCGATCATATATTGTTTTTTTTTTCTAAACACCGACAAGAAAGGGGAAAAGCCAAAAATTAATTACTTTGATGTATTTTTAATTTTTTTGGTAAGATTACTGTGATGTATTTCACTTATAGTAAACTAACATATGAATATTTGTAATTCTAACAATGAAAATTTTTCAACACACAAAGCCAAAGCTAGATCTCAATTGATCTCGCTTAAAAATCAAGAATAAATTAAAATACATATGAACTTGGTGACGCAGTTCGGATAAATCCTACTTTGCGGGATTTCGTGAGTGAAAATCCAGCCCAAACTACTATAAAGAATTACATAATGTACAAAAAAAGAATTGAAAACTAAAATAGTTTTCTAATAATCATCCTCTTCTTCGTAATTCTCGTAAGTGTTTGATTGTCATTCATCTAAGCTCGAATATGTAGTCCTCTCATCTACATTTTCTATTTTAGTATTAACATAAAACTCCCCATCTTCATGAACAAAACCTCCATTGGAATCTCGTAGATTATCAACAAATATATCATCGACTATTGGACTCGAACTACTTCTTCCGGTCTTGAATATTTGTCCATCGATGTTCAATGATGCCTTGTGCCTTTATTTTACATACTACCCACCGAACAATACGATTTTTCTTTGTACCAAAGTACGGTGCATAATAAAGTTGAGTATCTTGTTGTGCCAAAATAAAGGGGTCATCTTCTCTATACAACCGTTTAGGATTCACATCTATGATTCCATATTTTGGATGCACGCACATGCCCGTGATTGGATCAAACCAACGACATTTTTGAAAAGTACAACCTTTTTCATACAACTACCAGGATACTCCACTTGGATTATCTCTTCGAGAAGCACGTAAAATCATGAGTTGTCCCTGTGCAGTCCGATGATTTTACCCAAACTCCACTATTCATTGTGGATTTGCTTTGTCCTTTCTTCAATGTATGAAATGTGTAGCCATTGATAATATATGATGACCATAATGTGACCATTGCTCTCGGGCCCCAACATAAGTACATTATAAGCTCATTTTCCACCTTGTTTTTGACAACTTGTCATAAAATATTTTAGTTCGTGGAGAGAGTTTTAAATCACGACAAAAGAAAAGGGATAATTACATATGATCTAAACCATGGAGCAAAATTTGCTTCACAAGTTCTATCGTTCTCCCCACCAACCTCAGTGTCAAATTTATTGTAACATTACCTCATATGTAATATAAATTAGTCATGTGTTGTACGCAAATCAATAAAACAATATATGCAAGTGGAAAATAAATACTTACAAAGTATATTCATCAACCTCGGTATGCAATACTAAAACGAAAGAAGAATACTTGCATTACAATCATTAAAATACACGTTTCAATTACATGTTTCTCCGCTTGGTCATTAGTGAGCCACCGTGTGGCTGTTTTACCCATTCCTCGCCCTGGATAGTTAAAAATAGATAAAGGAAGATGAGTTATAGAAGGGTCCTTGATGTCCTGTCGTGATTGCTTTCTTCTAGATGAGGATTTTGACTTAAAATAGTGATCACACAATGTAGAATTTTCTTCGATGATGTACGAGTTGCAAATTGATGCTTCAACATGTCGTTTATGTAAGAGCCTTAGTTCTTGGACCGAGTTTGATCTTTCTCCGAGACTAGTTTTGACCGAGTTGTGGCTTAGCCGCACCCGCGGATGGGGGTGTCGCCCCTGCGGGTTTCCGCTCCCGCGGCCCTGGCTGCCGCCCCTGCGGTTTCTGGCGGCTGCAACCGTCTTCTTTGACTCTTTGACCCGTGCTTTACTCTTTAACTTTCTTAATCTTTGCCTTGGCTGATCAAGGGCTTGTTCTTCACTTTCCTTCCAGCTTCCCACGTTCCTAGCTTCCCTTGCTTCCCTTTGACCTTGTTCTTGGTTAAGAAGAGTTGGTTTGAGTTTTGGTTGTGTTGTGGCTTTTGTGGTTGATGATTGTGAGTATGCTGAGCTTGGAAGCCAGCCTTGGTGTGTTGATCTTCCCTGTAGCTTAGGACCACAAGAGTGGTAAGTGTTTGCTTCTTCTTTCTTTCTTTCTTTCCTTCCTTCCCTTGGATTCAATCTCTTAGCTTAGGTTTAGATGCATGTATAGGTGTGTATTGATGTTTTTACGTGTATGTATATGTATGTGTTTGGACCTGGATGAGAGAAGACGTGTGTGATCACGTGAAGAGCTGAGGAGAAATCGTAGAATCGTTTCCTGCGTTGTCGCGGCCCCCGCGGCCGAGAGTCATCGCCCCGCAGCTACCGTGTCGCAGCGCCTGCGGCGTGCCTGCGTTTTCCAGCGTTCCTTGTCACCGCCCCTGCGGCTACGTCCCGCCGCGCCCGCGGTACCCGCCTTCCGCCCCTGCGTCCCTTGTGTCACGCAGGTGCGTTTTGTTCCGGTTCTACCTAAAGTTAGGTAGATCCTTTCCTTTCCTAGTATGAGCGTTAGTAGCATGCTAGGTACGAGTATAAGGTTAGAGTGAGGTTGAGTACGGTATCGTTTATGCCGGTTACAGCTTTGAGGTTTACGAGTTGGAATATGATCCTTATGGATCCCTTGGGTCTAGGTGTGACCCCTGTTATGGATATGAGTGTGATATATGTGTTATACCTTGTTTAGGGTGTGTTGATCTCCAAAGCGGAGCAGTTTGAGTTTTTGTCTGAGACTCCCGAGGTTGAGGTAAGTCCGTGGGACTTACTTAGTTGTCATTCCTTAATAGGATATTGTGCATGAGTGGTGTGTGTTATATGTTTATAGCATGTGTTATGATGGTCACCGACCTATGATGTATTGATTGCCCATTGTAGGGCTGTGACAACTTTTCCATTCATCCCGATGGGAGTTGGGGGTTCTCTGTGGTCAGGCCAGACCTGGTAAACGGTTCGGGCACTCTCCATTCCCTTAGGGTACACGGGGAGGTGTTCCAGGCACCATTCCAGCTGGTTATAGTACCCAGAGGCGAGGGTTATAATCCTCGTGTCACTTATGTTTATATGGATATTTATATATGAGTTGATTGCTGGACTTTATAAAGATAATGAATCTGGTAAATGTGTGAAAGCATGATGAGTGTTAAGAGTTTTGATGTGTGTTTGTGCTCTAGCATATTCCTATATTTGTGTATGGTTAGCTAACGGTTTTATACCGTGTTGTAGATCTTTTGCAGGTTAGGAGAACTGCAGAGTGATCCAGAGTGGGGGATCTGCTGAGGGCTCCGTACACTAGGGTTATACTCGTGGGTTACGGGGTATTTTGATCATGTATATACGTTCTGTTTTGTTTGTACTCAGCAGCGTTGTATAAACCTTTTGATACTTTTATCACAGTTTGATGTTTTGTATTTAATCTATCGGTGCCTTGTTGTAAGATTCAGTGAACTTGTTGTCAGGCTAGGGTTAGGATCCATTGTGAGATCCTAGCCCAGTAGCACTCCGAGTCCTACGGATTTGGGGTGTTATAATGTTGGTATCAGAGCCCAGGTTGACAACAATGGCACTAGTAATATGCAATAAAGTTCGAATAGACAAATAAACAGAAACCGAAAGGGGTCTGACTTTTCAAAAGGTTTTGGTTTTGAATTGAGTACAAAATGTGTTGGGATATCGTGTACGTGAACCATCGCCCCTTTGAAGATCTCGACAGTATAGGTATATATATACAGATAGATATTATTTGATGTGATGTGTGATCTATATATCTATACATACGGCATATATATAGCCTCCTGAGTAGGTTACGTCCTCTGCAAATGTTTCAGACTAGAGCACCTACAGCTGGACGGGGTAGAGGTAGAGGTAGACCCCCTCTAGGTAGAGGATGGGGTAGGATTCCTGCTGCTGATGTACGGGTAACAACAGAGCTTCAGGAGAATGTGGCTGAGAGTGCCGCCTCGGGGATTGGGAATGGTATAGCTAAGAGACATACACCACAGCGAGTCCAGTCAGATGACTCGGGTTATGTCATTATGAGGGGACCAGATTTCCGTGCGTATATTAGACAAGTGGAAGAGGCTGCTAGAGCAGGTGAACGTATTCCTGATCTGCCAGTACAAGGGGAATCATTTGAAGGATTGCATAGAATTACTCAGGTGCCAGTTGTACCGGAACGTGTTGCTGAGATTACTCGAGTTTCAGGGGAGCATAGAAGGTCTGGGAAGAGACAGCGAACAGGACAAATTAGTGATACTAGTGGGGTTGCTGGCTCAAGGCAAGGCCAAAATTGCCAGAGTCAACCCCCACCTGTACTAGTTACAGATCAAGGACGGCGATGTTTTAATTGTGTTAAGTATGGACATACGCAACGAAGGTGCACGAGGCAGACAGTGACTTGTTACATCTGTGGAAGACGAGGTCACATACATATTTTCTGTAGACATGGTGGATATTTTTCTCAGCCGGGTTCTTTTCCTGTTAGGGTAGCTGGGGGTGGACAGATGTCACCTCAGCAACAGCAGCGACAACAACCTGGGCTGACCAGAGGTGCTGAAGGAATGGTAGGTTCTGAACGATACCAGAGACGCTCAAGTTACCCCGCAGCTGCATTGGTTGCTGCTACGGGTCCACGGTGTTTTAACTGTAATGATCCTGGACATTTACGACCAGCATGCACGTATCCGTTAGTGACTTGCTTCACTTGTGGTGGGCAAGGTCACCTAGAGATTTTCTGTAGATGGGGTGGAGTTCTATCACAGCAAAGTTCTTTTTCTGCCCTTGTAGTGAGAGGTGGACAAAGATTACCTCAGCAGATACAGGGACCGTGGAGAATCCCCGATTGCCTTACTACTCCGGGAGCTGCTCCGGGGCCGAGTAGAGGCTTAGGTCGGGATGATGATGTTGTGGACACCAGAGGACCACAAGGTCTAGTTTTGCACTGAGGAGTGCAGAGGAGCCAGCTGCACCGCCTATTACAGGTACCATTCTGATCCATGGTTTACCTATTAGAGTTTGTTTGATACTGGAGTTATGTCTTCTTTTATATCTGATGCTTGTATAGAGTGCTTGAGTTTAGATATGATTGACGGGATACCCTTTAGTATAGGGTTACCCGATGGTAGTAGGGTCAGAGGTACCCATGAGATTCGTGACTGTCCCATTTCTGTAGGGACCCGTATTTTATTGGTTGACTTCTTTGTCATGCCATTGGAGCATGAAGAAGTCATACTAGGTATGGATTGGATGGATGGACTTTCTATAGTCTTAGATATAGGTAGGAGGACCGTTACTTCTCTACCGAGTTAGGATAGATAGAGGTTTTCCGAGGTTGGAACCTTAGAAAATCTGGCATGGTTATCAGTGCGATATGAGCAGCTAGATTGTTTGCACACAGATGTGAGGTCTTTTGGTGTTATGCCATGAAGGAGGGGAAAGTCCAGCATTAGAGGATATCCTAGTGGTCTGTGAGTTGCAGATGTGTTCGCTGAGTCGTCCGGTTTTCCGCCTCAAAGGAGTGTGGACTTTGGTATCAAGTTAGAGCCTGGTATGAGGTAGATCTCGAAGGCCCAAATCGGATGGCGCCTATTGAGATGTTGGAGCTGAAGAAGCAACTTGAGGAGTTGACCGAGAAGAGTTTTAGTCACCCTAGTATATCTCCATGGGGAGCATTTGTCCTCTTCGTACGGAAGAAGGACGGATCGTTGAGACTGTGTAGTGATTATAGAGAGCTGAACAAGGTGACCATTAAGAATAAGTATCCATTTCTGTGTATGGATGACTTGTTGGATCAGCTTCAGGGAATGACAGTATTTTCCAGGATGGACCGGCGCTCAGGATATCACCAGCTGAGGATGAAAGAGCAGGATGTGCACAAGACAACTGAGGATTTGGTTGCAGGCTTTGCGGGATAGAGAACTTTATGTTGAGTTCTCTAAGTGTGAGTTCTGGATGCCAGAGGTAGCATTCCTGGGTCATGTGGTTTTAGCTGAGGGGATCAAGATTGATCCGGCAAAGATCGAGGCAGTAGCAGCTTGGACTACACCGACGAATGTCAGGGATGTACGTAGCTTCCTTGGCCTAGCCGGTTATTACAGACGCTTCGTGGAGGGATTCTCTGTGATTGCCCGTCCACTAATGAGTTTGTTGATGAAGACTACCAGATTTGTATGGTTTGATCAGTGTGTATAGAGTTTTGAGGAGCTGAAGAGACGTTTGACTTCTGCTTCTGTTTGGGCACCGCCAGAAGGTATTGAAGGATTTGGTCTGATTAAAGTTGGACTTTTGGTTTCCGGATGAGGATACCCGGCTGAGTACTTTAGAGGTTCTACCTGATCTGTTGAGTGAGATCCAACAGAAGTAGGAGACCTGCCAGATCTTGATGAGGGTACGAGATAGGATGTCTCGGGATAAGACACCACAGTTCTTGCTGGGAGCAGAGGGAGTTTGGAGACGCCGTGGTCGCGTCTGTGTACCTGTTGATACAGAGCTAAGACAGAGATTTTTATAGAAGGCTTACTGTACACCTTACTCTATACATTCAGGTACGGGTAAGATATATCAGGACTTGAGATGTTTATATTGGTAGAAAGGGCTGAAGCCGATGTAGCCGATTTGTGGCACAGTGTGCGACCTGCTAGCAGGTCAAGATAGAGCATTGCAGACCTGGAGGTGATCTCCATCCACTTCCTGTTCCACAGAGGAAGTGGGAGGACGTCACCATGGATTTTGTGACTGGAATGAGGCTGAGCCAGAGTTTTGATGCCATCTGGGTCATAGTGGACCGATTGATGAAGACGACACATTTCATTCTTATTAGAGAGACGTGGCCGGTAAGCAGATGGCTGAGGAGTACACTAGGCATATAGTGAGACTCCATGGTGTACCGAGGACGATCGTCTCAAACCGAGATGGACGATTTACCTCGAGGTTTTGGCAGCAGATTCAGACTACTTTGGGAACGAGTTTGCACTTTACTACTGCGTTCCATCCTCAACCAGATGGTCAGTCAGAGAGGACCATTCAGACGCTGAAGAATTTGCTGCGAGTTTGTGTTTTAGTATGCATCTGTTGGGATGGCCCTTATGAGGCATTGTATGGGCAGAGATATCGTACACCGTTATGCTGGGATGAGCCTGGTACAGCCAGAGGTGTGACACCTGATCAGATTCAGGATGATATGGCTCGAGTAGCACTGATTCGAGAATGTATGCTGACTGCACAGAGCCGTCAGAGATCGTATACAGATAGGAGGCGTAGACCTGCAGAGTTAGAATTGGAGCCTAGTATGGCTGAGAGTGTCCCGACATGAGGTGTTAGATGCTTTGATATTAAGAAGAAGTTGAGAGTGCAGCTTACAAATAGTCCTGTCTCCGAGATTCTAGGATTTACCCTGTGTTTCATGTGTCTCAGCTGAGGGACTACATACCAGCTCCGAAACACACTGTGAGTTATGATGATTTGGTGGTTGAGCCGGACCACATCGGTATTGAGCATTCTATTACAGTCCTAGGCAGAGACATGAGATGTCTGCGTGTATAGAACAAACCTGTGTTGAGGATACAGTGGTTGAGACGAGAACCTGATGAGACTATGAGAGAGACTGGGGATAGTATCCAGAGAAACAATCCAGAGTTATAGGCGAGGATAAATATACCTATAGGATCCAGGAGTAAGTCTTAGGACTAGCATGTGGAGCGATATGATTATGTTCTTATATGCTATGCTATGTTTATTTTCGTGCTAGCTATGATGTGTTTATGATCTTACTAGATCCTGTTGTGCTAGTACGACTGTTAGGTATAGTTGGAGATGGTTCTTACCTCCATGCTATTGTGATACGATTGTTAGGGATAGCTGGAGATGGTTCCTACCTCTATGCTATTTGGATGGACATAGCTTGGTGGAGATGTCTTCTCCATGCCCCGATGATGGTTTGGCTAGAGATGTCTCTCTATGCCCCGGATAGTAGTGTGATCTTTTGAGGTATAGTGTCACATGGGTTGATACCTTATGTACGAGATATGATACCTCCGATGGAGAGAGTGTATCCCAGTTTTGAGTCTGAGTGCTTTCGGGGTTGTACAAGTTTCGGGATGAAACTTGTTTTTAGGGGGGTGAGGTGTAAGAGCCTTAGTTCTTGGACCGAGTTTGATCTTTAGCCAAGACTAGTTTTGACCGAGTTGTGGCTTAGCCGCACCCGTGGATGGGGGTGTCGCCCCTGCGGGTTTCCGCTCCCGCGGCCCTGGCTGCCGCCCCTGCGGTTTCCGGCAGCTGCAACCGTCTTCTTTGACTCTTTGACCCGTGCTTTACTCTTTACCTTTCTTAATCTTTGCCTTGGCTGATCAAGGGCTTGTTCTTCACTTTCCTTCCAGCTTCACACGTTCCTAGCTTTCCTTGCTTCCCTTTGACCTTGTTCTTGGTTAAGAAGAGTTGGTTTGAGTTTTGGTTGTGTTGTGGCTTTTGTGGTTGATGATTGTGAGTATGCTGAGCTTGGAAGCCAGCCTTGGTGTGTTGATCTTCCCTGCAGCTTAGGACCACAAGAGTGGTAAGTGTTTGCTTCTTCTTTCTTTCTTTCTTTCCTTCCTTCCCTTGGATTCAATCTCTTAGCTTAGGTTTAGATGCATGTATAGGTGTGTATTGATGTTTGTACGTGTATGTATATGTATGTGTTTGGACCTGGATGATAGAAGACGTGTGTGATCACGTGAAGAGCTGAGGAGAAATCGCAGAATCGTTTCCTGCGTTGTCGCCGCCCCCGCGGCCGAGAGTCACCGCCCCGCGGCTACCGTGTCGCAGCGCCTGCGTCGTGCCAGCGGCGTGCCTGCATTTGCCAGCGTTCCTTGTCACCGCCCCCGCGGCTACGTCCCGCCGCGCCCGCGGTACCCGCCCCTGCGTCCCTTGTGTCACGCAGGTGCGTTTTGTTCCGGTTCTACCTAAAGTTAGGTAGATCCTTTCCTTTCCTAGTATGAGCGTTAGTAGCATGCTAGGTACGAGTATAAGGTTAGAGTGAGGTTGAGTACGGTATCGTTTATGCCGGTTACAGCTTTGAGGTTTACGAGTTGGAATATGATCCTTATGGATCCCTTGGGTCTAGGTGTGACCCCTGTTATGGATATGAGTGTGATATATGTGTTATACCTTGTTTAGGGTGTGTTGATCTCCAGAGCGGAGCAGTTTGAGTTTGAGTCTTAGACTCCCGAGATTGAGGTAAGTCCGTGGGACTTACTTAGTTGTCATTCCTTAATAGGATATTGTGCATGAGTGGTGTGTGTTATATGTTTATATCATGTGTTATGATGGTCACCGACCTATGATGTTTTGATTGCCCATTGTAGGGCTGTGACAACTTTTCCATTCATCCCGCTGGGAGTTGGGGGTTCTCTGTGGTCAGGCCAGACCTGGTAAACGGTTCGGGCACTCTCCATTCCCTTAGGGTACACGGGGAGGTGTTCCAGGCACCATTTCAGCTGGTTATAGTACCCAGAGGCGAGGGTTATAATCCTCGTGTCACTTATGTTTATATGGATATTTATATTTGAGTTGATTGCTGGACTTTATAAAGATAATGAACCTGGTAAATGTGTGAAAGCATGATGATGTGTTAAGAGTTTTGATGTGTGTTTGTGCTCTAGCATATTCCTATATTTGTGTATGGTTAGCTAACGGTTTTAAACCGTGTTGTAAATCTTTTGCAGGTTAGGAGAACTGCAGAGTTATCCAGAGTGGGGGATCTGCTGAGGGCTTCGTACACTGGGGTTATACTCGTGGGTTACGGGGTATTTTGATCATGTATATACGTTATGTTTTGTTTGTACTTAGCAGCGTTGTATAAACCTTTTGATACTTTTATCACAGTTTGATGTTTTGTATTTAATCTATCGGTGCCTTGTTGTAAGATTCAGTGAACTTGTTGTCAGGCTAAGGTCAGGATCCATTGTGAGATCCTAGCCCAGTAGCACTCCGAGTCCTACGGATTTGGGGTGTTACAGTTTATTACCGACCCTCTCACCGACTTTGTGCTTCAAGATAATTCTTTAACAAAGATAAGTTGAAGTAAATATTCTTATAAAAGGCATTTACCTCTCGAATGGATACATTCAACGATAGTTTACCGGTCCATCAATTTTTGCTTCATAAGCCAAGTGTACTACCAAATGTTTCATTTATTCAAAAATGACGGAGGGAAAATCATCTCCAACTTACATAAAATTAGTGGAACAACTTTATTCAACTCGTCCATTTCAACCATTGATAACGTCCGTGAGCATATGAAGTGAAAGAGCTGACTCAATTCAGTCAATGGTCCCCAAACAGTATCCGGTAACATCTCTCTAAAAGCAATTGAAATTAATCTCTGCATAAACACGTTACAGTCATGACTCTTCATCTCAATTAACTTGTAGTTGTCGGTTTGTACACATCGACCAAGATTAGAAGCATATCTGTCCGGAAACTTGTAGTTGTCGGTTTGTACACATCGGGAGTTGAACGAGGAGCTTCCATCACTATTGATATATCCTTGACACGATCCCAAATAGCGTGTCCACTTAAGCGTTTAAGAACAGACGACTTTTCAACACGATTTTTGTAAAAGGCCTTTTTATTTCTCCTAAACGGATGATCAACACTAGTGCATCTTCGATGATCATCAAACCATGAATTTTGCAATGATGTATCGAAATGATTTGGTATCTTCCATACAATATGGGCAAGCCATGGGTCCTGCCGTACTCTAACCCGCCATCATCCCTTAAGCTGGAAAAATAATTAATTGTCCATAACACGGCAGCTCGCATGAGAAATGTTTCATTTCGAGATACATCAAATGTCAGGACACCGCGACTCCATAACAACTTCAATTCATCAATTAGAGGTTGCAAGTAAACATCTATAAGCTTCTTCGGGTTATGTGGACCGGGTATAATCAATGTCAAGAACATGTATGGAGTTTTTAGACACATCCACGGAGGAAGATTATATGGTGTTACAATGACTGGCCAACAAGAATAAGGTTTTCCAGATTGATTAAATGGGTTGAAGTCATCTGTACATAATGCCAACCGAACATTGCGAGAGTTCGATGCAAACTTGGGATATGTCGTATCCAAATGCTTCCATGCTTCATTGTCAGAAGGGTGACACATCATTCCGTCTTCAGTTTGATGATTGACATGCCATCTCATAGGCTCTGTTGTTGACTCAGATGCATATAACCTTTGCAACCTTGGAAATAGTGGTAAATAACGCAATTGCTTATATGGAACATCTCTTCCCATGTTAGTGTGTTTATATCTATCCTTATTGCAAAATTTACAACTTTGCAGCTCAATGTCGTCCTTCCAAAATAACATGCAACCTTCTGGACAAACATCGATTTTTTCCATTGGCATTCCTAGATCTCGTACAAGCTTCTTTGATTGGTAATAATTGTCGGGAAATGTATGATCTCGAGTGAAGAACTTTCCAATCCATTGAGAAATCCTATCGTAAGAACTTTCAGACAAGTTAAACTTAGACTTAATGCTTAGCAATTCCGTGACATAAGACAACAAAATTTCGTCTTCAAACCCATTCCACAATGGCTTATTTGCAGCTTGTAGAGCTTCTCAACATCTTTTCGATGAGTTGATGTGCTCATCCGTACTAACACTCACTCCAGGTTCGCTAGTGGGAGATGCCGTATTTAGATTGCTTGGGGAGGGAATATCCGATGTTTCATGTTGAACCGAGGTACCAAGATTATTGGTGTCCACCCAAATAGGATATGAAGTTGGAGTAGCTACATCAAACATTATATTGTGTTGTTGATTAAGATGGTCATACTCTTGTCTCGTTGACGAATTTTGGTGGAATTGAGTACAACTAGGAATTGGCAAATTTATACGGAATTCTACGTGACTAGTCCAACGAGTGTAGTTCCGCATAAACCCATTTCTAAATAAGTGTGCGCGAACATCTTTTGGCGTGTGATATTCTCCATTTTCACACTTACTACAGGGACATCGAATTTCAAGTGGATCACTGTGTGACACTGGAAACTTGATAAATTCGTCGAGCCCTTTATAAAATTCTTTCCTTATTCCCGTACACCTGGGCTCTAACTTATGGCACATCCAGCTCCGATCATTCATTTCCCAAACAGATATAACCTATATTCCATTGTATACATAAATTTTGATTGCTGAACATTATATATATATATATATATAAAGCCATTAAAAGAATTGTATGCATTCATTTTACTATGTGGATTTATGATTAATTTTACGCATCTCGCTATAAATTATTTTTATGATATTATTAGACTATATATACATTATATTTACATACCTTCTCTCTTTTTATCTGTTAGACCATTTTCGAGCAAAAATTTTAGGATTTTTAAAAAATTTTTTCACTGCATGCACCACATCATTTTAAAAACACATCTATCTTATTGCGTTCATAGTTTCTTTAACTTAATTTCTTAACTTTATACTTATTCATCCTACCTGTTTTTACATTTTTACATTTTTATATTTATAATTTTGTGTAACTATCATCTTAAAATACCGAGATATATAGGATGTAACACCCCAAATCCGTAGGACTCGGAGTGCTACTGGGCTAGGATCTTACAATGGATCCTGACCCTAGCCTGACAACAATTTCACTGAATCTTACAACAAGGCACCGATAGATTAAATACAAAATGTAAAACTGATATATATATATATATATATATATATATATATATATATATATATATATATATATATATATATATATATATATATATATATATATATATATATCTCAAAAGGTAATACATAAGTACCGCTGAGTACAAAAGAAACATATAACCGTACATCAAATATCCCCTATCCCACAATAATAATCCCAGTGTACGGAGCCCTCAGCGGATCACCCTCTCTGGATCACCCTGCAGTTCTCCTAACCTGCAAAGATCTACAATGCGGTATGAAACCGTTAGCTAACCATACACATATAAAGAATGAACATAAGCACTATCACATATCAGAAATACTAAGCACTTCAACATGATATCACACAATTACCCGGTTCATTATCTTTATATAAATGGTCCAACACACGAATCGTATATATATAAATATCAATATGAACATATGTGACACGAGGAATATAACCCTCGCCTCTCGGGGAGGTTGCCAGCTGGAGTGGTGATCTGGTCACACTTCCCGTGTACCCTATGGGAGTGGAGCAAGTGCCCGTTCCACTTCCATATATGGCCTGTCCGCAGAGAACCTCCCTGTCTCCAGGCAGGATGACAGGGCAAAGTTGTCACAGCCCTACAATGGGCAATCACTATACCATAGGTCGGTAAACATCATAGCACATACTATCAAGCATAAAGATACACCACTCATGCAACATCCAATATAGAGATGGCAGCTAAGTAAGTCCTATGGACTTACCTCAGTCTCGGAAGTAGTCCCAACTATGATCAACTCTCAGATACATCCACTCCAATCTGGAGGACAACACGGCCTATACAAGGCATACATATATACATATCAATCTACTATCACAGAAAGGGATACACCTAGACCCAAGGGATCCATAAGGATCATATCCAACTCGTAAACCTCGATAACACTAAACCTCAAAGCCGTAACCAACATATCTATATCATACTCATCATCATCCGACACCTAGCATGATACTAGTTCCCTCATACTAGGAAAGGAAAGGAGCTACCCAACTATGGGTAGTCCCGGGACAAGACGCACCTGCGTGATCAAGAGACGCAGGAGCGGAGTAGACAACCCGCATGCGCGGCAGGGATCAGCCGCAGGCGCGGTGACACGGGACGCAGGCAACGCAGGCGAGGCACTGGCGCTGCGGCACGGCGTCCGCAGGGGCGGCGGCTTCTGGCCACGGGTGCGGCGACAAGGTACCCGCAGGGGCGCTTTGCTGGACCGCGGGGGCGGCGACAATGCAGAAGATGATCCCGCGGTTCTTCTTTCACTCTTCACGTGATCAATTCACGTCTTCTCTCCTCCAAAGTTACACATATACATATACATACATAAACCAACATCAATCTATTATTCGATCATCTAATCCTAAGCTTAGGAAGGTGGGAACAAGGAAGGAAGAAGAGAAGAGAAGCAAGATCACTTACCAAACTTGTGGTCCTAGGCTGCCAAGAAGATCAACACACACAGCTGGCTTCCAAGCTCAGCAACAACAATAGCCATCATCAATATCATCAAACTCACATCAAAACTCTTCCAAACTCCAAGAGAAAACAACACAAGACTAAGGAGGGAGAAGGGAGAAACAAGAGGGACGTAGGAAGGCTGAAGAAGAGGAATAAGAACCCTTGATCACGAGCCAAGGAAAAGGTAAGAAGGGAAAAGAGTAAAGCACAAGTCAAGGGTCAACAAAGCCGGCTGCAGCCGTTGAAAACCGCAGGGGCGGGTTTCCTGGCCGTAGGGGCGGATCATGGCTCAGCCGCAGGGACGGCTCTACTCACACGCAGGGGCGGATAAGGCCAAAAGTGACTCCAAAAGATCAAGGCTCTTACATAGGATGTATGAATAAATAATTGATAACACATTTTTATAAAGTATTAATTTTATGTATAATGTATTACATACATTATAAAATAGTAAATTTTGTGTATATTGTATTATACATATATAACCTAATATATAAAATTTAATATTTAAATAAATTTCATGTATATTTAATACATTTTAAAATATTAATTTTGTGTGGGTTGTAATACATTGTAAAATATATAATGTCTATGTATATTGTATTATAAATTATAACATTAATTGGTAATACATTAATGTTTTATTTTTATCCAGTATATTAAATGTCACGTGTAATGACATGTGTATTATACTTTTATATAATAGATTATCTTTATACATAAACTTTAATATTTATAATATATTAAATTTTTGTGTAAAATAATACATTATTTTTGTAAGTATATTTTATAAAGCAAATGTTTTTTTCTAAATGTATATAATACTGGATCAAATCTCCATTTACGAACTTGAATTAGTAAATAGTAATCCACGGTCTATTTTGTATAATTTCATAAATATTAATAAAAATAACAAATTTTGAAACTGTTAAAACTCGTTTGATGTGTATTGAAAATTGAAAACTAAATTAGAATAAGAATGTTATAGTATAATTTTATATAAAAAAGGTTTGCTAATTTGTTGAATAGTATTGAGTTTGGAATGGATCAACCCTTTTAATATGAAAATTAATTTACTAATATACGTGAATTGTACAAACCTAAAAATCCTAAAATAGTAGTTTGTTTCATTTATCCTAAATTTTTTTGTTTTTGTTTTTTCTACCGTTATCTTTTTAATAACCGGAATTTTTATACCGATACCGGTAGCGTTACCGGATTTGTAAATCGATTAATCCTTCTTAGTTTCTTGTTATTTAACGTTTCCCTCTTTCTCGGCTTGGGATCAGCGCCAGCCCATATCATTTACTTCTCTCTTCTTTTTGGGCCGAAGGCCCGTACCTTGCTTTCTTCTTTTATGGGCCGAATGCCATACTTCTCTTTTCTTTCTTTGGCCGAAGGCCGTTCCGCTTCTTCTTCCTTCGTTATTATCTGAAGCGGATTGCGTCTTTCGATCCTAACTAACACTCCGCGATCATCGGTTGTTATCACGATTGGTTCGCAACTCCCGACTAATCTAGACTCCATCGTTACTCTCTCTCGAACCATGCTGTGCAACGGTTCAAACTTGCAGGGACAAGAAATCGAGCCTGATAACGTACCTGATCGGAGGTATAGTGACCAACACTCTCACCCGCGGCAGCAACATCGTCGTCTTCTCCGACCGCAGTTTGCTGTCGAGCGCAAGAGCCAACCAAACGTAAAGGGCACGAGCCGTCAGACCACCATAGCATAGAGAGTAACGTTGGGGCCGTCGGAATCCTGTCACCTCGGGACTGTAGGGAAGTCGAACTTGTTCCATTCTTCCATCGAGTGGGTTTAGCATACCACTGCCACCACCGGAGTTGCTCATCAGTGACTGGAGACGCCTCCTCCCCCTTCAGTGCTCTCTTCTTCCGTTTTTGCTTCCGGTGGAACGGTCTTCTTTCTTCCCTCCCTGCCGGTACTAGTAAGCAGCGTTCTCTGCCTTCTTTCTGTGCTTCTCTCTGGACAAGCAGTAACCTCAAAGCCTTCCCAGGAGTCAGTTTTATCTTCCTCTCCCCACCATTGAGCAAGATCTTCAATTTCTCTTCCTCTTCCTTGGATCTCAATCAATCGACCATATGGTGAGTCACGGACTACAGCCTTCCCTCTCCTTCTTGCTGCCTTTAGTGCTTCTTGTTCTTTATCTTTCTGTTTCTTGAACCTGGGTAGGGGCTGATCGAGTGGACTTGGTGCGTACTACAGGGAAGTAGTGCTTCTTGGCATCAACTCGACTTAACGACCGAACTACAAGACGTGGTGTAGGTATCTCCTATCTCATTTTGCTTAGATGTAGTTATGTATATGGATTATAATAGGATGATAGATGTTAGTTGAAAGAATCGAACCCTGGACCTCATGTAAATCTGGTTCAATGTTGCCAAGAAAACTGTGATGTTTGACCGAATTTAGAACCAAGTTTCGATATGCTAGGATGGTGATCCACCGTTGAATTTTTAGTATATTTGAGTTGGATACACCAAGGTTATAGTATCAAAATTTGGGAAAGATCCAACGGTTGGATCTAGTGTTATAAACCTTCAAAGTTGACTCGAAATCTAGTTTTGAAAGATAAGTGTGTTTGGAGGCATCTTTGGGATTTCGTGTAGAACTTTTGAGATGTTGTTTATGGATGTTGATTGTCCTAGCCTTGTGTAGGTATGACCTGGTATGTATAAACATTTTCTTTGGAATTTTTGAAATTTAGTACGAGGTACTTTCTATAGGCCAAAGTTGAGTGCTTGTTGTAGTTTCGGAAAGCGAGTTTGGACTTAGAATGTAAGTTTGGCCAAACCCTCAAACTTGTTTTAGAGTTTTGAGGTTTAATAAGTGTTGTCGGGATATAGAGTAGACTTGAAACTAGTTTGGGCACTTTTTGGAATTTTCGAAAAGTGATGGGCGTTTTTGTAATTTCCACTAAAGTTAGGTTTTCTCGTTCTTTTGGATCCGAGAGCTTTCTCGCTAGTATAGTAGCCTTCTAGAAATCTTGTAAGACTTAGAATGATGATTCTAAATCGATCTTTCTTGATCAGGTAGTTGATAGTGTTAACCGAGCTGATGATAATGGTGATGGCTGGTAGACGTGCTGTTCAGGTAAGTCTTATGGACTTGCTTAACTGATGATGCTATTTGAGTGTATGATATGTGGTGGTGTGTGTTTATCGTTTTAATGGAAATTGATTAGAACGACGATATAATTTAATTAGACCCAAGTGTATGATAACGGGTTGTGACATCGCTGCCCAACATTGTAAGATGACTGGGAGGTTCTCTGCAACCAGTCCATACGGTATACGATAGATATGCATTGGAACCATTCCAGTTGGTTTACGGGGGCATAGGCGAGGGTCGATGGGATCCTCGTGACACAAATGAAGTTGAATTAATAAAAGTGAATCACTTAATGAAAAGATAAGAACTGGATTGTGTGTGATTTATGATGTGTGTTATTATGTGTGTGTGTGCTTTGTAGATATTCTTATATAGTGATTGTTAGCTAACAGTGAAAACCGATGTTGTAGACTTTGCAGGTTAACCGCCTTTGAGGGAGCCGTAGAGTGTGGTCAGCCGGGGTTTCTATATTTGTTATTTCGTTATTTTGAGTTCATTTGGGTTTTGTTGAGGATTTCTCATTTCTCTTTCTGTTGGATATTTGTCCCTTTTGACGGTTGATGTCATTCACCTTTTCTGAGTCATGCATTAATAAAATATCTTTCCAGTTTTATCGGTTTCTTGTTATATGCCTTGTTGTAAGATTCTAGCAAAGTTGTTGTTCAACTAAGGTCAGGAACCATTGTGAGGTCCTAACTAGTAACATTCCGGGTTCCCAGAATTCGGGGTGTTACAATTATTATTTTATTTATTTTTTAAATTTTACCGTTATCATCATATTCCCGTATTTTATATGTTACTTGGTCGTTATGTTGTTATTTTGGCATTAACGTTAAATTGTCGTTCTTGTTATTTTATTAGCGCTAAAATTTTTGTTCTTTTTTATCGTACATTAAATTTAGACAATTATCTAAAATAATTATAACTTTCTTTATTGGCATTAACGTTAAACTGTTGTTTATAAATATCCATAAAACTTAAGAATTTTATTTAATTAACACTACACTATCATCACTAAAAAGAAATGTTAAATTAAAAAAATTATTTACATCTTTTACTTATTGTCCTAAGAGGTCGGATAAATAAACAGAGCCCACAAGGGATCTGGATTTCTAAAAATAATTTTGTTTAAAAAAAATTTCTGCATAGTCGGGTTGGTTCAGTCAGTATGGAAACCACCACCACTCTCCGCGGATCTCAATGGCGTAGTTTAGTTTGGATGTATGGACTTTACGTAGCTAGTTACTTTTTGGTTTTAATGTTAGTTTTGATAATTCTGTTCAGATGACACGCGATAGGGTAGCTGCTACGGCTGGTCGAGGCCGGGGTCGACCATCTCTACCTGTTGTTGGACGTGGTAGAGCCGGTAGGACTCGTGCTATTAGGGGGTGCGGTCGTAGAGGCGGACCGGCGTTGCTAGAGGTAGGGGTCGTGATGCTGTTTACGAGCCACTTGTCGCTGAGCCCGCTGCTGAGATTGAGGAGGAGATTGTAACACCCCAAATCCGTAGGACTCGGAGTGCTACTGGGCTAGGATCTCACAATGGATCCTGACCCTAGCCTGACAACAAGTTCACTGAATCTTACAACAAGACACCGATAGATTAAATACAAAACATCAATACACACCTATACATGCATCTAAACCTAAGCTAAGAGATTGAATCCAAGGAAAGAAAGAAGAAGGAGTAAGCAATACTCTTGTGGTCTTAGCTGTAGAAAAGAGCTCACACACCTCCAGGCTGGCTTCCAAGCTCAACATGCACACAATCATCATCAACAACAACAACAACCACTACTCACACAAAACTCAAGCCAAATTCTTTCAAAACTAGGATCAAGGTCAAAGGGAAGCAAGGGAAGCTAGGGACGTGGGAAGCTGGAAGGAAAGTGAAGAACAAGTCCTTGATCAGCCAAGGCAAAGATTAAGAAAGGTAAAGAGTAAAGCACGGGTCAAAGAGTCAAAGAAGACGGCTGCAGCCGCTGGAAACCGCAGGGGTGGCAGCCAGGGCCGTAGGAGCGGAAACCCGCTGGGGCGGTACCCCCATCCGCGGGTGCGCTAAGCCACAACTCTGTCAAAACTAGACTCGGCTAAAGATCAAACTCGATCCAAGAACTAAGGCTCTTACACCTCACCCCCCTAAAAACAACTTTCGTCCCGAAACTTGTACAAACTCCGAAAGCACTCAGACTCAAAACTGGGATACACTCTTTCCATCAGAGGTATCATATCTCGTACATAAGGTATCAACCCATGTGAACTATACCTCAAAAGATCATACTACTATCCGGGGCATAGAGGGACATCTCTAGCCAAACTATCATCGGGGCATGGAGAAGACATCTCCATCCAAACTATGTCCATCAAAATAGCATGGAGGTAGAAATCATCTCCAGCTATCCATAACCATCGTATCACAATAGCATGGAGGTAAGAACCATCTCTAGCTATACCTAACAGTCGTACTAGCACAACAGGATCTAGTAAGATCATAAACACATCATAGCTAGCACGAAAATAAATATAGCATAGCATGTAAGCACATAAGCACGTAATCATATCGCTCCACAAGCTAGTCCTAAGACTTACTCCTGGATCCTATAGGTATATCTATCCTCGCCTATAACTCTGGATAGTTCCTTTGGATACTATCCTCAGTCTCTCCCGTAGTCTCATCAGGTTCTCGTCTCAACCACTGTATCCTCAACACAGGTTTGTTCCATACACGCAGACATCTCGTGTCTCTTCCTAGGACTGTAATAGAATGCTCAATACCGATGTGGTCCGGCTCAACCACCTAATCATCATAACTCACAGTGTGTCTCAGAGCTGGTATGTAGTCCCTCAGCTGAGACACATGAAACCCAGGGTAAATCCTCGAATCTCATAGACAAGACTATCTGTAAGCTGCACTCTCAACTTCTTCTTAATGTCAAAGCATCTAACACCTCGTGTCGGAGACACTCTCAGCCATACTAGGCTCCAATTCTAACTCTAGAGGTCTACACCTCCTATCTGTATACGACCTCTGACGGCTCTGGGCAGTCAGCATACATTCTCGAATCAGTGCTACTCGAGCCATATCATCCTGAATCTGATCAGGTGTCACACCCCTGGCTGTACTAGGCTCATCCCAACATAACGGTTACGATATCTCTGCCCATACAATGCCTCATAAGAGCCATCCCAACAGATGCATACTAAAACACAAACTCGCAGCAAATTCTTCAGCGTCTGAATGGTCCTCTCTAACTGACCATCTTATTGAGGATGAAACGCAGTAGTAAAGTGCAAACTCGTTCCCAAAGCAGTCTGAATCTGCTGACAAAACCTCGAGGTAAATCGTCCATCTCGGTCTAAGACGATCGTCCTCGGTACACCATGGAGTCTCACTATATGCCTAGTGTACTCCTCAACCATCTGGTCACCGGCCACGTCTCCCTAATAAGAATGAAATGTGTCGTCTTCATCAATCGGTCCACTATGACCCAAATGGCATCAAAACCCTGGCTTAGCCTCAGTCCAGTCACAAAATTCATGGTGACGTCCTTCCACTTCCTCTGTGGAACAGGAAGTGGATGGAGTTCACCTCCAGGTCTGCAATGCTCTATCTTGACTTGTTGTCAGGTCGCACACTGTGCCACAAATCGGCTACATCGGCTTCATCCCTTTCTACCAATATAAACGTCTCAAGTCCTGATATATCTTACCCGTACCTGAATGTACAAAGTAAGGTGTACAATAAGCCTTCTATAAAAATCTCTGTCTCAGCTCTGTATCAGCAGGTACACAGACGCGACCACAGCGTCTCCAAACTCCCTCTGCTCCCAGCAGGAACTGTGGTGTCTTATCCCGAGACATCCTATCTCGTACCCTTATCAAGATCTGGCAGGTCTCCTACTTTTGTTGGATCTCACTCAACAGATCAGGTAGAACCTCTAAAGTACTCAGCCGGGCATCCTCATCCGGAAACCAAAAGTCCAACTTTAATCAGACCAAATCCCTCTATCTCCTCTGGCTGTGTCCAAACAGGAGCACTAGTCAAACGTCTCTTCAGCTCCTTAAAACTCTGCATACACTGATCAGTCCCCATTAATTTGGTAGTCTTCCTCAGCAAACTCGTCAGTGGACGGACAATTACAGAAAATCCCTCCACAAAGCGTCTGTAATACCCGGCTAGGCCAAGGAAGCTATGTACCTCCTTGTCGTTCGTCGGTGTAGTCCATGCTACTACTGCCTCAATCTTCGTTGGATCCACCTTGATCCCTTCAGCTGATGATATCTCGAACGTCGATCAATCCTGGAAAAATGCTATCGTTTCTTAAAGCTGCTCCAACAAGTCATCCATACACGGTAATGGATACTTATTCTTAATGGTCACCTTGTACAACTCTCTGTAATCACTACACAGTCTCAACGATCCGTCCTTTTTCCGTACGAAGAGGACAGATGCTCCCCATGGAGATATACTAGGGTGACTAAAAACCCTTCTCGGCCAACTCCTCAAGTTGTTTCTTCAGCTCCAACATCTCAATAGGCGCCATCCGATATGGGCCTTCGAGATCTGTCTCGTACTAGACTCTAACTCGATACCAAAGTCCACACTCCTCTGGGGCGGTAAATTGGACAGCTCAACAAACACATCTGCCAACTCACAGACCACTAGAAAAACCTCTAATGCTGGACTCTCCCCCTCCTTCATGGCATAACACCAGAAGGCTTCACATCTTTGTGCAAACAATCTAGCTACTCGTATCGCACCAATAACCATACTAGATTTTCTAAGGTCCCATTCTCGGAAAACCTCTATCTGTCCTAACTCGGTAGAAAAATAACGGTCCTCCTACCTATATCTAAGACTGTAGAAAGTCCATCCATCCAATCCATACCTAGTATGACTTCTTCATGCTCTAATGGCATGACAAAGAAGTCAACCAGTAAAACACGGGTCCCTACAGAAATGGGACAGTCACGAATCTCATGGGTACCTCTAACCCTACTACCATCGGGTAACCCTATACTAAAGGGTATCCCCTCAATCATATCTAAACTCAAACACTCAATACAAGCATTAGATAAATAAGAAGACATAGCTCCAGTATCAAACAAACTCTAACAGGTAAACCATGGATCAGAATGGTACCTGTAACAGGCGGTGCAGCTGGCTCCTCTGCACTCCTCAGCTCAAAAACTCGACCTTGTGGCCCTCTAGTGTCAGTGGTGCTCCCACCACGACCACTGCCTATACCTAACCCAGGAGCAGATCCCTGAGTGGTAGGACGATATGGGACTCTCTTCTGTCCCTGTATCTGCTGCTGCTGAGGTGGCCTCTGCCCACCTCCCGCTATACTAGTAGGAGTAGAACCCTGCTGAGACGAAGCTCCGCCCTGTCTACAAATGAAAGCTCTGTGACCTCGTCCGCCACAAGTGAAGCAAGTCACTATCTGTCTTGTACACTCTGGTATGATATGTCCATACTCTGCACAGTTGAAACACTATCGTACCCTATATGTAGTTGATGCAAATGAGGGATGACTCTGGCGGCTCTGGCCTCGTCTTGAGCCAGCAGCTCCTCTAGTACCACTGGTATGCCCAGTACGCTGTCTCTTCTCAGACCCTCCGGTCTGAGAAGCTCTCCTCTGACTCACCCGCTCACACTCATAATCGGCGGCTCTATCTTGGTAGTCCATCAAGGACTCACAATGATATCCCGCCATATAGGCCCGGGTGGCATCCCTCAGTCGTCGGGAAAACAAATATACATGCTAGTCCACAGAAGGTGCAGCTGGTCCCAGCAATGCCAGCTCCTCTTGGAATCTCCGAATAGCCTCTGAGACTGGTACATTCTCAAACCCAGCCTCCACAAAATCCCGCAGTTTCTCCCTCCTCAGTGAGGCAGGGCAGAAGCGCTCTCTAATCATAGTCCGCATCTGAACATAACTGTCAACCTGTGCTCGTACAGACCTCCACCAGTGTTGTGCTAAGTCTTTGAACAGAGTCTGCACTAACTCTATCTGCCTATCTGCTGGGCATCTAATGGACTCCAGAGCTGAGTCCACATGTCCAATCCACAGCTCAACCTCGAGCCCCACCTTCCCAGAGAAAGGGGGTACACCCATCTGGTGAAATGCCTTCAACCAAGTGTCTGGTCTAGGCCCTCTATGCTCCTCTATAACTCGAGCAATCTCAACAACAGGCGTCGGTGCAGCTGGCACCTGAGTAACCCCGTGGGACCTCTCAGATTTTCCCGCATGTACTGGTAGATCTGGAATAGGTCTACCTGCTCTGATAGCCTCCTCTACTCGCCGGATATACTCACGAAACTCTGGTCCTCCCATGGAGACATAATCCGAGGCATCTGACCGGATTCGCTGTGGACCCTGTCCCCCAGCTACGCCGTTCCTAGTCTCAGGAACAACACTCTCGGCAACGTCCTCATGAACCTCTTCCGTTGCGCGTGGAACAACAACGGAAGTCCTACCCAATCCTCTACCTAGAGGGGGTCTACCTCTACCTCGTCCTGCTGCAGGTAAGGCTCTAGTCTGAACCATCCGCAGAGGACGTAAACCTAACTCAGAAGGCTATATATATGCCATATGTATATATCAATCAATCACAACAGAATATCTATATATATATATATATATATACACTGTCGAGATCTTCAGAGGGGCGATGACTCACGTACACGATATCCCAAAATATTTTGTACTCATTTCAAAACCAAAACCTTTTTAAAAAGTCAAACCCCTTTCGGGTTCTATTTATTTATCTATTCGAACTTTATTGCAGATTACTAGTGCCATTGTTGTCAACTTGGTTCTGATACCAACTTTGTAACACCCCAAATCCGTAGGACTCGGAGTGCTATTGGGCTAGGATCTCACAATGGATCCTGACCCTAGCCTGACAACAAGTTCACTGAATCTTACAACAAGGCACCGATAGATTAAATACAAAACATCAATACACACCTATACATGCATCTAAACCTAAGCTAAGAGATTGAATCCAAGGAAAGAAAGAAGAAGAAGCAAGATTGCTTACCACTCTTGTGGTCTTAGCTGCAGAAAAGAGCTCACACACCTCCAAGCTGGCTTCCAAGCTTAGCATGCACACAATCAACAACAATAGCAACAACAACCACTACTCACACAAAACTCAAGCCAAACTCTTTCAAAACTAGGATCAAGGTCAAAGGGAAGCAAGGGAAACTAGGGACGTGGGAAGCTGGAAGGAAAGTGAAGAACAAGCCCTTGATCAGCCAAGGCAAAGATTAAGAAAGGTAAAGAGTAAAGCACGGGTCAAAGAGTCAAAGAAGACGGCTGCAGCCGCCGGAAACCGCAGGGGCGGCAGCCAGGGCCGCAGGAGCGGTACCCCCATCCGCGGGTGCGGCTAAGCCACAACTCGGTCAAAACTAGACTCGGCTAAAGATCAAACTCGGTCCAAGAACTAAGGCTCTTACAGAGATAGCTGAGAGTGTTGGACCTGTGGAGAGATCAGAAGCTTCCAGGGTGAGGACAGGCGGAGAGGCTCGTATTTCGATGGGAGTATTGGAGTTTGAAGATTATGTCCAACAGGTTGCTGAGACGATTTTGAGGGGGGATCGACCACTAAAACCCCCGAGGCAGGCTAGGTCCGTTGAGGTGTCACAGAGAGTGGATGTGCCTCATTTGCCGGCAGTGTCTGAGAGAGTTGTTGTAGCTACTGCGCCGGTTGCGTCTAAGAGGGTTGTTGTACCTACTACGCCGGTTGTGTCTGAGAGGGTTGTTGTACCTATTACGCCGGTTATGTCTGAGAGGGTTGTTGTACCTCCTGCACCAGCTATACTTGAGAGAGTTGCGGTACCTCCTACACCGACTGTACCTGAAGGAGATGTTGTGACACCGGCACCGGCTGTGCCAGAGAGAGATACTGAGGTTCGGGCATTAAGGCCGGACTGGTGGTTGAAGACTTTCAAGCATATGGGAGTACCTCCCTTTACTGGGAAGGTTGGATTGGAGTTGGAACACTGACTAGGTCATGTGGAGTCTGCTTTGGAGTCGATTCGTTGTCCTAAGGATCGCCGGGTTGAGTTGGTGCAAATTTTAAGGAGTCAGCTCATTACTGGTGGAGGACAGTGTGAGAGGGGGTTACTACATATGAGCAGCTGAGGAATCTAGTTCGAAATCACTTTTGTCCTGAGTCATTGAAGGGAGATAGATATCATGACTTCATGGAGGCTAGGTATGAGGACATTCCTATCGAGGAGGCGATCAGGAAGTTTAGAGAGGAGTTGGCACTATTGGGACCAGATGCCCCACCGGTGAAGCAACATTTGTACTTGTTCTCATTGAGGTTGAGGGAGAATACCCGTAATTACCTTGCGGGTTTCCGTTGTGAGTCTTTGTTGGACTATCAGGATAGAGCCGCAGCGTATGAGAGGGTAGATATGGAGGTAAGAGAGCAGCTTAGATTGGGGGTTCAGAGAAGAGACAGAAGGTGGGTCATCCAGGACATAGGCCAGGAGAGGCTAGTCATAGTAGGGGACATACTCAGGGACGACATAGCTTTTCTCCTAGGGGCCTTATAGTAGGTGGAGATGCACGACGCTTCAATTGTGGCACATAAGACAATCTGCGTGCACAATGTCCGAAGCCTATGGTAACCTGTTACACATGTGGCGGGTCAGGACATCGGGCTATGTTCTGCAGGCAGGGGAGGACTTCTTAGTCTCAGGAATCTTCTCTTGCTGGTACTCAGTGGGGTGGACAAAGACAGTCACATTATTAGGCTTCTGGACAACAACAGGAGGAATTGAAGCACCTGGATATCGGCAGCATGATAGAGCTCCGGGATACCCTCACGCACAAGGTTCTACCCTGGAAGATGGGCGTGGTAGAGGTCGAGGTGGTGGTACATCAAACACCAGAGGGACCCAGCTACAGGCGATCGAGTTGAGAAGTGATGATCAGTCTACTACTCCTACGGCTACAAGTACGATTTTGATTAAAGATGAGCTTGTACGAGTCTTATTTGATACTAGGGATACCATTGTTTTATTTCCGATGCTTGCGTAGATAGTTTGTCCTTAGATACGGTAGAGGGGATACCTTTTATAGTAGGCTTACCAGATGGGGGTAAGGTTAGGGGATCTGGGGATATTCATGATTGTTCCGTCCGTCTCGCGGGTCGGGATTGACTAGCTGAGTTCCTGATATGTCGGACCATTCGAGATTTTAAAGAGAGTAGGGGGGTAGCTTATCGACTAGCGCTACCACCTGCGCTGGTGAGTATACACCCAGTATTCCACGTATCTCAGCTAAAAGAGTATATTTCGGATTTGAGGCATGGGGTCAGCTATGAGGATTCGACTATCGAGTCAGACCACATCTTCATAGAGTACCCGATAGCTATCCTAGAGAGGAGTACTAGACGTTTGCGGTCAAAGGAGATTCCGATGTTACTGATTCAGTGGTATAGGTGGGGAGTAGATGAGGCTACTTGGGAGACAGAGGATAGCATTAGGAGAAATTATCCGGAACGTTACGCGGAGTTAGTTTCGACTTCCGGATTAGCGGGTTAGTCATGGATTATATATTATATATGTCATATGTGATTATCTGTGCTTGTTTGAGTTATCTGTGTGGTGTTATGATGGTTGTTTCTCTTATGCTTGAATATCAATATTGAATTATTTGTTGGATAAAGTTAATAATATGAGAAATGTTAAATGATAGTAGCACCATAATATGTAGTCATAGCTATAACATATAGATTTTAGATATCCTAGTTATTTTAAGTTTCGGGACGGAACTTATTTTTAGAGGTGACTGATGTAATAACCGGAATTTTTATTCTGATACCGGTAGCGTTACCGGATTTATAAATCGATTAATCCTTCTTAGTTTCTTGTTATTTAAAGTTTCCCTCCTTCTAGGCTTGGGATCAGCACCAGCCCATATCATTTACTTCTCTGTTCTTTCTAGGCCGAAGGCCCGTACCTTGCTTTCCTCTTTTAGGGGCCGAATGCCAGACTTCTCTTTTCTTTCTTTGGCCGAAGGCCGTTCCGCTTCTTCTTCCTTCGTCTTTATCTGAAGCGGACTACGTCTTTCGATCCAAACTAACACTCCGCGATCTTCGGTGGTTATGACGATTGGTTCGCAACTCCCGACTAGTCTAGACTCCATCGTTACTCTCTCTCGAACCATCCTGTGCAACGCTTCAAACCTACAGGGACAAGAAATCGAGCCTGATAACTTACTCGATCGGAGGTATAGTGACCAACTCTCTCACCCGCGGCAGCAACACCGTCGTCTTCTCCGACTGCAGTTTGCTGTCGAACGCAAGAGCCAACCAGATGTAAAGGGCACGAGCCATCAGACCACCATAGCATAAAGAGTAACGTTGGAGCCGTCAGAATCCTGTCACCTCGGGACTGCAGAGAAGTCGAACTTGTTCCCTTCTTCCATCGAGTGGGTTTAGCATACCAATGCCACCACCGGAGTTGCTCATCAGTGGCCGGAGACGCCTCCTCCCCCTTCAGTCCTCTCTTCTTCCTTTTATGCTTTCGGCGGAGTCGGTTTGATCGAGTGGACAAGCAGTAACCTCGAAGTCTTCCCAGGAGTCGGTTTGATCTTCTTCTCCACACCACGGAGCAAGATCTTCGATTTCTCTTCCTCTACCTTGGATCTCAATCAATCGACCATTTGGTGAGTCACAGACTACAGCCTTCCCTCTCCTTCTTGGTGCCTTTAGTGCTTCTTGTGCTTTATCTTTCTGTTTCTTGAACCTGGGTAGGGGCTGATCGAGTGGATTTGGTGCGTACTACAAGGAAGCAGTGCTTCTTGGCATCAACTCGACTTAACGACCGAACTGCAAGACGTGGGGTAGGTATCCCCTCTCTGATTTTGCTTAGATGTAGTTCTGTATATGGATTATAATAGGATGATAGATGCTAGTTGAAAGAATCGAACCCTGGACCTCATATCAATCTGGTTCAATGTTGCCCAAAAAATTGTGATGTTTGACCGACTTTAGAACCAAGTTTCGATATGCTAGGATGGTGATCCACCGTTGAATTTTTAGTATGTTAAAGGTGGATATACCTAGTTTATCGTATCAAAATTTGGGAAAGGTGGATATACCTAGAGTTATAAGCCTTCAAAGTTGACTCGAAACCTAGTTTTGGAAGTTAAGTGTGTTTGGAGGCATCTTTGGGATTTTGTGTAGAACTTTTGAGATGTTGTTTATGGATGTTGATTATCCTAGCCTAGAGTAGGTATGACCTGGTATGTATAAACACTTTCTTTGGAATTTTCGGAATTTAGTACGAGGTACTTTCTATAAGCCAAAGTTGAGTGCTTGGTGTAGTTTCGGAAAGCCGAGTTTGGACTTAAAATGTAAGTTTGAGCAAACCCTCAAACTTGTTTTAGAGTATTGAGGTTTAGTAAGTGTTGTCGGGTTATAGAGTAGACTTGAAACCAGTTTGGGCACTTTTCGGAATTTCTGAAAAGTGAGGGGCGTTTTTATAATTTCCACTAAATTTAGGTTTTCTCGTTCTTTTGTATCCGAGAGCTTTCTCGCTAGTATAGTAGCCTTCTAGAAATCTTGTAAGACTTAGAATGATGATTCTAAGTCGATTTTTCTTGATCAGGTAGTTGATAGTGTTAACCGTGCTGACGATAATGGTGATGGCTGGTAGATGTGCTATTCAGGTAAGTCTTATGGACTTGCTTAACTGATGATGTTATATGAGTGTATGCTATTTGGTGGTGTGTGTTTATCGTTTTAATGGAAATTGATTAGAACGACGATATAATTTAATTAGACCCAAGTGTATGATAACGGGTCGTGACATCGCTGCCCAACATTGTAAGATGACTGGGAGGTTTTCTACTACCAGTCCATACAGTATACGGTAGATATGCATTGGAACCAATCCGGTTGGTTTACGGGGACAGAGGCGAGAGTCGATGGGATCCTCATGCCACAAATGAAGTTGAATTAATAAAAGTGAATCACTTAATGAAAAGATAAGAATTGGATTTTGTGTGATTTATAATGTGTGTTATTATGTGTATGTGTGCTATGTAGATATTCTTATATAGTGATTGTTAGCTAACAGTGAAAACCGATGTTGTAGACTTTGCAGGTTAACCGCCTTTGAGGGAGCCGTAGAGTGTGGTCAGCCGGGGGTTTCTATATTTGTTATTTCGTTATTTTGAGTTCATTTGGGTTTTGTTGAGGATTTCTCATTTCTCTTTCTGTTGGATATTTGTCCCTTTTGACGGTTGATGTCATTCACCTTTTCTGAGTCATGCATTAATAAAATATCTTTCCAGTTTTATCGGTTTCTTGTTATATGCCTTGTTGTAAGATTCTAGCAAAGTTGTTGTTCAACTAAGGTCAGGAACCATTGTGAGGTCCTAACTAGTAGCATTCCGGGTTCCCAGAATTCGGGGTGTTACAATTATTATTTTATTTATTTTTTAAATTTTACCGTTATCATCATATTCCCGTATTTATATGTTACTTGGTCGTTATGTTGTTATTTTGGCATTAACGTTAAATTGTCGTTCTTGTTATTTTATTAGCGCTAAAATTTTTGTTCTTTTTTATCGTACATTAAATTTAGACAATTATCTAAAATAATTATAACTTTCTTTATTGGCATTAACGTTAAACTGTTGTTTATAAATATCCATAAAACTTAAGAATTTTATTTAATTAACACTACACTATCATCACTAAAAAGAAATGTTAAATTAAAAAAATTATTTACATCTTTTACTTATTGTCCTATTCTTTGCAACTTTTACCTATTATTTTTGTTACTAATTTGCGATTTAATGAATTCTAAAGTTTCTATACTTATTGGTTTATCAAGTAATAGTTTCTATTATTTTTGTTACTAATTTTCTGATAAAATGAGAAGTAATTTCAAAATTATCTCCAAACATCCCCAGTTATAAATATCATGAATAAAAATATCGCTAAAAATATCATGTGTCACAGATTAAAGTACCTTTATTGAACTGAAGATGGAAATAAATTGAAAGATTACAACGAATATATACACCAACACGATGTCGAGTCCACCAAATATACCAAACTCTAAGAAATCAATATACCAATCGAGTTTGACGAATATATGAACAATGCACCAACACAACTGCAAGAAATCACACCACATTTGTGCAATTTAGCCTTGATATTATCACTAGTTGTATAATAACATTAGTATATGAGTAATTCAAAACAAATATCACGTACAAGATCAACGTACATTCGTAGACCGATGATGAAAAAATAATGATTGAGTCCACTACACGTTTACACCAACATTTATCGCTTGAACCGCTCTTGATAGTTCACTCAAAATAACACAAAAACACCACTCTATTTCAATCATACTAATTTGCAAAGAGTTGAACGAAGAATAACAATTGACATTGAACTTCACCTATATTTATACAAAACTTTTTATTTATCAAAACTTTACAAAAAAGTAATCATAGAAATCAAGTTCTAACGTACATTATACCAAGGATCGTGGAGTTTAGTTTTCTAACGTCATAAAAATTTTCAAATTTTAACATAACCAACATTTTTTAATTGTTGGTTTTCCATCCGTTAAAAATTTACCAACAACTTGTTACGTGGGTACTTACGACCGTGGGTAATTTGACAATTTTGACAATTTTTCATAGTTATGTCCATCGCTAAATACTTCCGTTGGTAGTTTACCAACATACAAGGGAACCCACAACCATATACGTTGGCATATTACTCAATAGAATATTCCATTGGAAAACATCAACACAATTTCTAGCAGTAAGGTGATTTGTAATTAATTACTGAGAACACGCATATGGTAACGATATATATTATACGTATATAATCACGAAAAGCAATAATATATATAGAATAATTCAGGTTACACGATTGCCGTTTCAGTATCTCGGAATTTATTATCTCAAAATGTACACGTCGAAGTCTTGACAATGGCGTTGATATGGTCATTCGTGCATGTTGTTGTGCATGTTAAGTTGTGTAGAAAACTAAAAGTTGTGCATACCATATTTATCTAATGGGTTAGTCGTGTATGTAAAGTAGTAGAAAATTAAAATTTGTGCATACCACAGTTAGCTAATAGGATTAGTCGTACTTGTTAGTATTAGTAATGGTTTCAATTCGTGTAGGAAATTGAAAATCGTGCATGCCATAGTTAGTTAATAGCTCGTGCTTGTTTAGTATTAGTATTGGTTTAAATTCGTGTAGAGAATTGAAAGTGATGTAGAAAATTGAACGTTGTGTACGTAATATTTAATGTGGTATTCTTGCAAATCCGGACCCGGCTCAGGGGGACCAGAAAAGGCTCGTTTAAAAGTGTGTGAAGTGACACTCTTTGTGTATAGGATATGGAATTCTGGGTTTATTTGAATATTATTTGATAACATTGTAACACCCCAAATCCGCGGGACTTGGGATGCTACGGGCGAGACCTCACAATGGGTTCCGACTTTTAGTTTGACAACAATTTTACCGAACCTTCCAACAAGGCACAAATAAAGGCGAAATCTCAAAACGTGTTTAATGTATGCGAAAACCCGAAAGTCAAGACTACAAAGTGGAAACTCAGCCGAGTCCTCAAAACAACATAACTCCGATACGGAAATCAAAGCGTACATCAACATCCACAACTAACGATATGAAACATAACCCAAAACATCCCCGTCCTATAATGTACGGAGACCCCGGCTGTCCACTCCTCCACCTCACTTGGCGGCGTCCCTAACCTGCAAGTCATCTACAACATGGTTTAAAAACCGTTAGCTCATATTCGAAGCATTAGAAAAGCGGTGAAGGCACAAACACATACATAACACAAAACATGAATCACACAAGTCCGGTTTATTATCTTTTTATTATTAAGTCATATCCCGTTCTAATTCAATTTCGGTTTGTGACACGAGAACCACCGTGGTCTCGCCCCGTTCCCTACTTACCGGCAAAGAATGGTGCGGATGCACCCGACCATATCACCCTCCGGGCTAGTCGCCGAGATCCTCCTAAACTTCACGCAGAGCTAGGCAGAATGTCACCGTCCGTTATCATACACTTGGGCCACAATATATATATATAAGGTCGGTGGTCCTATTTACCGGTTTAATTGTTATAACAAGAACGCAAACACACACCACCAAAAATACATCAATGCTAATACAAAAAATACGAGCTAAGTAAGTCCGGAGACTTAGCTCGTCACCACACTCAAGTCACCACACTCTTGCTTCCTTAAGGAGGAAGCCCACAACCTGCTCACAAGAGAAATGCATATCAATACATACTCACTCTCAAAAATTCTTAGACTTCACTCTTAGTGATCTATGCAAGATCACCTAACCCTCAAACTAGGAATGCATCCAAGGTCCCAAGTACTCACCACACACTCTCAACACATGAAACAACCCACAACAGTTCATAATTCCACAAGATATTAATCCTCAACCAAAGAGGCACAAGCTAGCCTAGAAGATCCATCATGCTCACATGCTCATATCCAACAATTAAATCGAGCCTTAAGGGCTCCTAGGTTCAATATCACTAAGTGGCATTCTTAAGCTACTCTAGGCCATCCTAAGCATGCTACTAACATGATACAACTACAAAGCTAAGGAAGGAACGAAGAGGAAGGGAGAGGAGGAACCTACTGTCGAAGAAACGCAACCGCAGAGTCAAGTTGGCACCCCGGCGGTGCAGACGCCGCCCCTGCGGAAGGCTGGCGGCCCCGGCGGCCTTCTGGCGGAGCAAGCACCGCCCCTGTGGTGGCAGGAGCCGCACCTGCGGCGGTCTGGGCCGCCCCCGCGGCTGTGGTCAGCTGCACCTGCGGCGATCCGGCGTCCTGGAGCCCGGAGCCGCCCCTGCGGCGTGCCGAGCCACCCCTGCAGCCGTGCTGGCCACCCTTGCGGCCGTGTTGGCCGTGCGGCTGTGCTGACCGCACTTGCGGCTGTGCTGGCCGTCCCTGCGGCGGTGCTGGTCACAGGAGCTTGCCGCTCCCATAGTCGTGATGATCCACCCCCGCGGGTTCTGTGCAGACTGTCGTCTTCTTCTTTTTCGATCGTGGATCCTTGGCTCCAAAGTCCTTCTTCTCTTGTTGGATCTTCACCAAACACCCACCACTGGTCTTAGGCACCTCTCCTCGACCTAATCGAGCTAAGAACACAAGCATGCAAAGGACTTGAGTGAAAACCTCTCAAAGCTTCATCCATGGCCATGGATGAAGGAGGGAAGAAGAAAGGGGTGAGCAGCCATGGAGAGGAAGGAAGGAAGGAAGGAAGGGAAGAGACTTACCACTCCAGATCTGCACTTCTCCTTCTGCAGCCCACACATGCAAGCTCCACAATCAACAATGGAAGAAGAAGAGAAGAGAAGAGAAGAGAGGAAGAGTGGAGATGGAAAAAGAACGTGAAAGAGAAGAGAGGAGAGAGAGAGAGAGAGAGAGAGAGAGAGGGGACAAGGCTGCCAAGAGGGAGAGGGGACTGCAGCCATCATGTCACATTTTCTCGGAACGAGGGGTCGGAATTGACCCCTTGTCACTTCGACTCAGAACGAAGGGTCGGAACGCGGGAAAAAGGGAAAAACGACGAGTCGGCTCGGGATTTTTTTGGAATAAATCCCGGCACTCGGCATCCCGTGCTTGCGGGAAGATCTATAAAACACTCTAAGTCCGGAATAAAATTTCCGGATGTTACAACTAACCCTCCTAAAAACAAGTTTCGTCCCGCAACTTGTTAAACGCAGCACTCTCACACAAACCCGTCCCGTAACCTCGTGGAACTCATAAAACGTCGACTATCGGCTCTAATCCAAGTCTACGTATAAAATCACATCAAGACCTCGCAAGGTACACATATACTCATACGAACTCACATAACACGTCATAACATAAACACACAGAACAAATAAGGAAAGATCTCGGGACTAACCCGACGGTCCAATCGATGTCGCTAAATCTGCGTAAAACCCAGGATAGTTCCTCCGGATACTATCCTCCGTCTCCCATGTAGCCTCATCGGCTCCTCGCCTCGACCACTACACTCTCAGCATCGGTATCTCCTTCGATCGAAGGCGCCTCGTACTCCGCTCTAAAACTGCTATAAGATGCTCTACAAAAGTATAGTCCGGTTTGACCACTAGGTCCTCATGGGTGATGATGTGCCTCGGGTCGTGTATGTACTCTCTCAGCTGATAGACGTGAAATACCGGATGTATACCCTCTAACCGAGGTGGCAATGCTAACCGGTATGCCACCTCACCGACTCTCTCCCAGATCTCGAATGGACCGACATATCGGGAGCTTAACTTCCCCTTAATGTCGAAACGCCTGACGCCCCGCGTCGGTGATACCCTGAACCACATCTGAGCTCCTACCCTGAACTCGAGAGGTCTAAACCTCCTGTCCACATACGACCTTTGTCGGCTCTACGCGGTCAACATCCTCTCTCGGATTAAAGCAACTCTAGCCACGTCGTCCTGTACCTGATCTGGAGCTACAACGCTAAAACTCCCCCGCTCGTCCCAACATAAGGGAGTACGGCATCTCCGTCCATACAATGCCTCATACGGTGCCATCCCGATTGACGTGTGCCAACACCTCGAGGTAAAACGCCCGTCCCTGTCCGGGATGATGGTCCTCGGTATTCCATGTAATCTCACAATCTAACAGTTGTGGATATGTCCTCCCACTTCCACAGTGGCATGGGCGGTGGGTAAAGCTCTCCTCCGTCTCTGGTGCTCGATCTTGACCTGCTGGCAGGTCGCGCATCGGGTAACATATCTAGCTACATAGGGCTTGAGCCCGCCCCACCAATAAAATCTCCTAAGATCCTAGTACATCTTACTCGTGCTTGGGTGCACCGAGTAAGGTGTGGAATGTGCCTCATGCAAAATCCGCTCTCTCAACTCCTGATCCGCAGTACACAAATACGTCCCTGACGTCTCAATAGCCCGTCTGCTCCCATGATAAACTGCGGTGCCTCTCCTCGGGACATCCTGTCCCGGATCCTCATCAAAATGGGAGATCTCTCCTGCTTCTGCTAGATCTCTCCGAACAGGTCAGGTAATACCTCTAACTCGGACAAACGACAGTCCGTATCCGGGAACCGGATATCCAACTCCAACTCTATCAAATCCCTCTGCAACTGTGGCTGAACCGTAAGCCGAGCTATAGCCTCCTCTCGAGGTGTCCTCCTACTCGAAGCATCGGCGACTACGTTCGCCTTCCCCGGATGGTACAAAATCTCTAAGTCAAAGTCCTTAATCAGCTCCAACCATCTCCTCTGGCGGTTATTCAACTCCCGCTGAGTGAATATATACTTCAGACTCTTATGGTATGTGAAGATATGACACGTATCCCCGTACAAGTAATGTCGCCACATCTGCAGGGCATGAATCACTGCCGCTAGCTCAAGATCATGGGTAGGGTAATTCTCCTCGTACAGCTTTAGCTGCCGAAAAGCGTATGCAAAAACCCTACCTCTCTACATCAAAACGCAACCCAAGCCTAGCTTGGAGGCGTCACTATATACCACAAAATCCTCTACGCCCGCAGGCTGGGCTAACACAGGAGCGGAGGTCAACCTCCTCTTCAGCTCCTCGAAGCTGCGCTGGCAAGGCTCGGACCAGACGAACCTGGTAGATTTCCTCAGCAAGGAAGTGAGCGGTCGTGCAATCACGGAGAAACCCTCGACAAAACGGCGGTAGTATCCCGCTAAGCCCAAGAAACTGCGCACCTCCTTCACCGTCCTAGGAGGCGGCCATGAGGAAACAGACTCTATCTTCGTCGGGTCAACCATGACACCTTCGGCGGAAACTATATGACCCAGGAATGCCACCTCGGACATCCTGATCTCGCACTTAGAGAGCTTAGCGTAAAGCTCTCTATCCTGGAGGACTCAAAGCACCGTCCTCATGTGTCCCTCATGCTCCACCCTACTCCGGGAGTAGACTAAGATGTCGTCTATAAACACTACCACAAACTGGTCTAAGGAGTCGATGAAGATGCCGTTCATCAACTCCATGAAGACGGCGGTGCATTCGTGAGCCCGAATGGCATCACGACAAACTCATAATGGCCGTATCTCGTCCTGAATGCAGTCTTCGGCACGTCCTCCTCTCTCGATTGATACACTTGAAACGCCGGGTGAACACCCTTTACTCTCGGCGGCCATGCCAGCCGGTAAAACACTCTCCTAACTTGCGCTAAGATCTCAAAAAGGTCTGATGTATCGGAAACTCAACTTCCTTCTCGGGTCTTCCTCACTACAACCTTTCCATTATGTTTCTTCTTTGCTTGTCTCTAACAAAGAAGATCGAACTTCCAATTTACACCGTTGGCTTTGGTTCTTGTCAAACCAAACTTCGATGTTAATTTTCCTCAATTCTTGTTGCAAGTTCTAAGTAACGAAGGAAGTACTTTGCTTCACACTGCTTCTACTAACGAGACATGTATGCTATAACTTTTACATCGTCTCTCGATACTCAGTCAAGACCATGTCTTGAAGAATCGCTTGTACACTTCAAACCGATCGTACATCGAGGCAATTACCAAAACAGTTGCACCAATGAATCCCCTTTTAACTCTCAACAACTCCATTGTCCATTTTCGTCCCACTCTATACTTCATCGTCATCCGGAGTAGGTTAGCCATAGATGGTGTTACTTGGAGAATCTTTCCACAATCCGGTAATGATCAGCCCATCCAAGAAACTTGCAACTTCTTTCCCATCCTTTAGGGGTTGTCATCCCGAAACAACTGGTCATAAAACTTCTCTCTTCTTCGAGAGTAGACCAGAATGTCCTATTCGGGCATTAGTAAGCCCATATAGAATCATTACCACTCGTAGTGACCATGGTTTGTCCAGAATGCCATGTTTGCACTACCCTAGTCTCGACTTCTCAATTGGTGACAATCAAACCTTAACTCGATTTTAGAAGAGACCACCGACCCTTGAAACCGGTCGAGTAGATCATCTATACGTGGTAAGGGGGTACTTGCTCTTCATTGTAATCTTGTTCGGTTCATTGTAGTCGATGTACAAATGGAGATAACCGTCTCTCTTTTCGCAGACTGGTGTTCTCCATAACAACTTCAAATCAAGAGTTTAAGATATAACCTAAGCTCTTGTTACCGTTCCTTTATGATTCCACAGCCTGGTTACTCCCCCCACACTCATCCATAGACCACCCGCACATGCGCGTTCTCTGTTGTCACCAATTAGCTAATAACTGACCTTCTCACATGTCAATGACTTACCATTCTTATATGTTTCCATGTTACCATTCTCATGAAGGCTACCCTCTCGGGGTACCTTACACTCCGTTAACTCATTCTTCATTCCACGCTTCCTTTTCCTTCAGCAAGATAAATATACTCTTCTCGGCGTTGTTAAATCACATGACTCGCCTTCATAGGCTTAACCGTGCTTCATGATATCTTGTAAGTGCGTCTTCTCAAAATCTCTAACGTTAGTTATCATCACGTGTTGCTCTCATCTTCTTAGGATCATCATTTATACCTACTCCATCCTTTTTGGCGTTTCTTCGCCTTATCGTCATAGCAGAAACCGGTCAACTCCGCGTAAATCTCCACCTTGCCATTCTTCTCATAACTCTCGTAATGTTAACTCTTCACTTAATGGTACCTCGTAAGGTTAACTTACGGTATCTTACATTTTTCACACTTGGTTCGATCACGTTTCTCATCTTGACTCCAAATCTTAGGAGCGTCTTAGGAAAGCTTCACTTCTCGTGATGGAACACCGACTTTAACCTTGTTAGAATGCACCTATCTCCTCCTTGATTCGCATCTTTAGTTGTCCACGCGTCTTCTTGAAGAACTTAAGTTTGTTATCTCCATTGTTCTCGTCGTACGTAGTCCTCAAACACAGTAGCTCCAATGGACGCTCCCCTGGTCCTGGAAGATGGAAAACTCTGCGCCCAGACCTCCCAACGGTCCTATCCCCAGCCTCGGGAACGATGCTTTCGACGACGTACTCTACGGGAACCTTAACTACTGGTGGATCCACAACTGGCAGGTCCGCAATGGGTATACGTCCCCGACCTCTCGCGCCTGGAGGTCTTCCTACTCGTCCCCGTCTCGGGACGGTAGGAGAAAGAGGGGGTCTACCCCTGGCGGGTCCTATGTAAGCGGTATCTCTCGTACGTGCTATCTAATAGCGTATGGAGTTTACTTATGTATAAATACATAGGTAATACTTACTATATCGGTATGATAAAACTTCTAAAGGCATAAGGTAAGCATAATCACAAAATACATCCAAGGCATACAAGCCCAAACATCCTAAGGCCACATACGTAGCTAGGTACATACAAATCCACAAACATCCTAAGGTCATATATTTATATATATAACTATGTACTAATATATACATACTTCTAATCCAGAGATCTATGTCGCCGAGGTTTGCGGAAGGAGTGGTGGTCCCGTACATTCTAACCCAAACCCGACTCATGCACATGATTTTGAAAACAAAAAGTCAGAACCCGTGTGGGTTATGTTTATTCCTCATTCGGCCTTTAAAAAGATTGTGAGTGCCATTGTTGTCAACCTAGGGCTCAAATACCACTTTTGTAACACCCCAAATCCGCGGGACTCGGGATGCTACAGGCGAGACCTCACAATGGGTCCTGACCCTTAGCTTGACAACAATTTCACCGGACCTTCCAACAAGGCACAAATAAAGGCGAAATCTCAAAACGTTTTTAATGTATGCGAAAACCCGAAAGCAAAGACTACAAAGTGGAAACTCAGCCGAGTCCCCAAAACAACATAACTCCGATACGGAAATCAAAGCGTACATCAACATCCACAACTAACGATATGAAACATAACCCAAAACATCCCCGTCCTATAATGTACGGAGACCCCGGCTGTCCACTCCTCCACCTCACTCGGCGGCATCCCTAACCTACAAGTCATCTACAACGCGGTTTAAAAACCCGTTAGCTCATATTCGAAGCATTAGAAAAGCGGTGAAGGCACAAACACATACATAACACAAAACATGAATCACACAAGTCCGGTTTATTATCTTTTTATTATTAAGTCATATCCCGTTCTAATTCAACTTCGGTTTGTGACACGAGAACCACCGTGGTCTCGCCCCGGTCCCTACTTACCGGCAAAGAATGGTGCGGATGCACCCAACCATATCACCCGCCGGGCTAGTCGCCGAGATCCTCCTAAACTTCACACAGAGCCAGGCAGAATGTCACCGCCCGTTATCATACACTTGGGCCACAATATATATATAAGGTCGGTGGTCCTATTTACCGGTTTAATTGTTATAACAAGAGCGCAAACACACACCACCAAACACACATCAATGCTAATACATAAAATACGAGCTAAGTAAGTCCGGAGACTTACCTCGTCACCACACTCTTGCTTCCTTAAGGAGGAAGCCCACAACCTGCTCACAAGAGAAATGCATATCAATACATACTCACTCTCAAGAAGTCTTAGACTTCACTCTTAGTGATCTATGCAAGATCACCTAACCCTCAAACTAGGAATGCATCCTAGGTCCCAAGTACTCACCACACACTCTCCACACATGAAACAACCCACAACAGTTCATAATTCCACAAGATATTAATCCTCAACCAAAGAGGCACAAGCTAGCCTATAAGATCCATCATGCTCACATGCTCATATCCAACAATTACATCGAGCCTTAAGGGCTCCTAGGTTCACAACCACTAAGTGGCATTCTCAAGCTACTCTAGGCCATCCTAAGCATGCTACTAACATGATACACTACAAAGCTAAGGAAGGAACAAAGAGGAAGGGAGAGGAGGAACCTACTGTCGAAGAAACGCAGCCGTGGACTCAAGCTGGCGCCCCGGCGGTGCAGACGCCGCCCCTACGGAAGGTTGGCGCTGCCCCAGCGGCCTTCTGGTGGAGCAGGCACCGCCCCTGCGGTGGCAGGAGCTGCACCTGCGGCGGTCTGGGCCACCCCTGTGGTTGTGGTCAGCCGCACCTGCGGCGGTCCGGCGTCCTGGAGCCCGGAGCCGCCCCTGCGGCGTGCCGAGCCACCCCTGCGGCCGTTTTGGCCGTGCGGCTGTGCTGGCCGCCCTTGCGGATGTGCTGGCCGCCCCTGCGGCGGTGCTGGCCACCCCTGCGGCTATGCTGGGCCGCACCTGCGGCTTGCCGCTCCCGCGGTCGTGATGATCCGCCCTCGCGGGTTCTGTGCAGAACGTCGTCTTCTTATTTTTCGATCGTGGATCCTTTGCTCCAAAGTCCTTCTTCTCTTGCTGGATCTTCTCCAAACACCCACCACTGGTCTTAGGCACCTCTCCTCGACCTAATCGAGCTAAGAACACAAGCATGCAAAGGACTTGAGTGAAAACCTCTCAAAGCTTCATCCATAGCCATGGATGAAGGAGGGAAGAAGAAAGGGGTGAGTAGCCATGGAGAGTAAGGAAGGAAGGAAGGGAAGAGACTTACCACTCCATATCTGCACTTCTCCTTCTGCAGCCCACACATGCAAGCTCCACAATCAACAATGGAAGAAGAAGAGAAGTGAAGAGAAGAGAGGAAGAGTGGAGATGAAAAAAGAACGTGAAAGAGACGAGAGGAGAGAGAGAGAGGGGACAAGGATGCCAAGAGGGAGAGGGGACTGCAGCCATCATGTCACATTTGCTCGGAACGAGGGGTCGGAATTGACCCCTTGTCACTTTGACTCGGAACGAAGGGTCGGAACGCGGGAAAAAGGGAAAAACGACGAGTCGGCTCGGGATTTTTTTGGAATAAATCCCGGCACTCAGCATCCCGTGCTTGCGACAAGATCTATAAAACGCTCTAAGTCCGGAATAAAATTTCTGGACGTTACAAATATTTTTTTAGTTTTTTAAAATGTATAAGTTTTATGTAAATTTCACAAACAATGAATGTCGTTATGAATATAAGTGAGGAGAAACATGCGCAAATTCTATCAAATCATTCATGACAACCTAGTCGTGCATATACTAACAAGTTGTGCATGATAACCTAGTCGTACACGTACCTTGTAGTGCGTGTTGCACTACATCGATATTATATAACTTTAATCCTAGATGTGAATGGTTGAAGAGTCGTGCAATTCCGAAGAGTATCAAAACTAATCTACCGGGAGTAATAATTGTATGGTTTGCTCGTTAAGGAAATAATTTATTCACCTTATTAATATGGTAACACGTAATATTTCATTAATTACGTTCTAAATATAATTCTCATCGTATTCGTTGAATTATTTTAATCGTCTGGCTTGGATCAGTTCTCATTTCTTACCGTAACACTTGTTCTCACTCGATACTTTTCTTTTATGTGTGTATATATATATATATATATATATAGATAGATAGATAGATAGATAGATAGATAGAGAATCAAGTAAGAATATAACTTACGGTAAGAAACGAGAACAAATCTCGTCCACATGACTAAATACAATAGACTTTCATGATTTATTCTTAATTTTGTATACTAATTAACTACATACGTATTTTTTAGATATACATCTATGGTAACCATGTGAGAAATTAATGTGTTTATTGCCAAATTAATTAAGTACACGGATCATATTCGTTATTTTTTATTCTAAGTTAGTAGAGTTAGCTAGTGCGCGTTCAAATCACATACGTTTAAGTTTAAGTTAGTAGTGTTAGTTAGTAGCGCGCTCAAATTACACGCACGACACTATATTTAAATATGCATGCACACTAACGTGCTAGTTAGTAGTGTTATTATGTACACGTGAGCATTAGATTGACGACTCTATTTTTCAATATACATGCACACGTTAGTGCTAGTTAGTAGCTAGCGTTATTATGTACACGTTAATATTAAATGCACGACTCTATACTATTACATGCACGACTACATTATTATACACAAAATTATAATACACGACTAAATAAAAGCATGGACGACTCTATTCTTAAATATACACGTACATCTACACGACTAAATAACCATGCACGACTACGATTTTATTGTATAATACAACACGACTATATATATACAATATAAACATATATTGTGTTATACATACAACATTAACTCGAATATAATTAAACAAAAATTAAACAATAGATCTATACGCTATAACTTCAGTCCCTGAGAAATAAATCTCAACAAGTAACAAAATTATTACAAAACAACTTCCAAATCTCCAACTACACGTTTTTGCACGTAATTCAAACAAACGAAAATCAAACGAGAGTCGGGTGTTCAAACCTCTTTTTAGAATTAGTATATAATTTTTTTTTTTGAACTATAAAACTAGGGTGAAAATTCATAATGTTTTTGGTACAGTCAACAAAATTGAAAGTAACGTTTTTTCTCTATAGAATTTGGTTTTGAATTGTAGTGTATTGTGTGTACACCTCTATATTCTCCAATAATAGGCTTGTAGTTGGTACCGGCCATGTACAAAGTTTGTAGATATCGATATCAAAATTGTCAAATGAAGAAAATTAAGTTTAAACTACATTAAAATTGAATTAAAAATATTAACGTTAATGAGTAAATATGTAGCTTTCTAATTTGTGAATTGTATTAAGAGATTTTTATGGTCAAACAACCTTAAAAGAGCTTTCATGCGACTATTTTATATAAACTTACAACGATGAACATGACTAATCTTAAACAAATAGAACGGATCCATAATTTTCTGTACTTCAACTTGCCGGTTAGGTATTATGTAGAGCAATCTCGATCTTAATGTCAACTTAATAGCTTTTATAATTAGAGGTAATTAACAGGTTAGAGCAATCTCAATCTTAAAATTGACCTTATGATCTGCATAAAATAGCTAAAATTTCGTATATATTAAGGATTTACTAAAATTAATCGTCTATTTGTACATTGATAAAGCTTGAACAAGATAGAAAATATAAGAATATATAGTTAATTTAGAAATATATTTAAAATTTCTTTTGATTTTTTTTGGATTAATTGCCTATTTATACTTTAACTTTACTATTATCGTTTTATAATATGCCTAATGTGAGTTTATTATCTATTATTAAGATACAATCTAAACTAGCTTTCAATATCTTTTGATATCTTTTTATTTTATTTTTAATTTGATTGAGTATCTCAGGCTCCCATCACATAGATCCATATAAATATATAATGAATAATTTTTATAGCTCATATGTGTAAAAATTTATAATTTATATTTTTTAATATGTAGGTTTTTTTTGGTTTAGAAATATATTTAAAATTTATATCATTATTTAGGATTCATTCAAATTTTAAATGATAAAAATTTTAAAATAATTTAAATTTTGCAGTGATCATATTTTATTTAGAAAGATTGAAAATTTGAAATTAAGTAGTACTATATTAAGCATATATGTTACATTAAATTAATTTGATTTTGTTTAAAAAAACAAACAATTAAGTTAGAAACAATCGTATTGGTGGGGCCATGGGAGTTGATGTCTACTAACAAACCAACTCGAAATAAGCTTAATATATTACATATGTCTACCAAATTATATTAGGACACCAACAATCATAAAGTTGTGCGTTTTGCTCTTTCAAATTTACCATCCAAAATGAGCGCTCAACTCTTTACCTACTAATATCGTAAGCAAGTGAATTAGACCTAATCAAGTCCGAACAGTTTGTACGAAAAACTGAATTGGTATAGGTCGGACAAGATATGTCCGGCTGAAAAGCTTGTCTATGGGTTGGATCCGGCTGGGCCATAAAGCTCTTTGCTTGCACAGTCCGGATTTTAAAAATAAAATAAAATAATAATAATAATAATAATATATTACTTATATTATAAAATATAACAACATTATATAATTAATTTAATATATATTGATTATTTTAGATAAATTTATATAAAAAAAATTATTAATGTAATTTATAAAAGAGTTTATGGCCCGGACTGTCTGGAATCAAACACTTCTCCAAACCTAGAAGTCGGATTCAATCAAGATGAACGGTCTTGACTTTTAGTCAAAGTCCACATAGATTCGAGTTCAAACATATCTAAATCAATGTATGATATATTTGGATTCCACTAGAGTGGTTATGCATCCTCCATCCCTAAATCCAGTGAAGTGATCGATAGACTTGATATGTTAGCTTTGTGAAACTCAACCCTTGACCGGTTAAACCAAATTATATACGCAGTTTTTTTTGAAAAAAAAAAATAACGATTAGTTGAGAACGAATCGTATGGGAATATTTGGTCCATATCCGGTCCAATTCCGAATGGAAAAATGAACGTGCATATAATGACTAAAGATAATACTTTGTTGTTGAAACTTTGAAATTCTATGCTACCTGTTTTTATTGAACTAGCTTAGTAGTTGGTAAAAATGTAAATAAAATAGTTATTAATGTGACAAAAAATCAATATCATTGTATAATAAATATAAAATTATATAATAATTAATGACGACTTAGAGAAATTTAACTTTTCTCGATAATTTAAAATAGACTTATAATTATATTATTAAATAAGTTAACTATGTAGTATGTGATATGGAGTATGCTAATAATAGTATAATATATTTCACATATATGAATTCACATATATAAAAAAATAGTTCTACTTTAAAGTGTATATATATCTATATATAAAATAAAGATAAGATTGACATATTTTTACCAAATAAATATAATTGGTACATAAATCTAAAATAGAAAATATGATAATAGATAAAACTTCTCTTATAATTACAAAAAAAAAACATTAAGCAAAAAAATTATATAAATTATATAATCTCCTTATTTAGATGATGATGCCATCATTTTGTTATCTTAATTTGGATAGCACTAAAATTAAAAGAATCACGTACACATATGTGGCGCAACTTAATGACGACATGTGGGAAAATCCGATGTGGCGTAGTCTAAAGACGACATGTGGCATAATCTGAGGTGGCGCGATGTTAGGATGACAAGTGGTCAAAATCACTTCTGCTTTAGTATTATATATATAGTATTATATATAGTAGATGGAACTAATTAAATTTAAGAAAATATAACGATAGCATTAGATTTACTTGGTATATATTAGCCATCAATAAAAGAAAAACAGTGTTTGAAGAGTTGACTATATAATTAGTCAAACAGAATTTGCCTTGTATGCATAGGCAAGCGACGTTGAATCACCTAATGATAAGTATAAAACGATTGTCATTACCTAATTATGAAGACCAAGACAATTTTGGGTAAGCGTTTCCTATACAAATACCCGATTATTAAATGACTGCTAATAGGCTCGGCAAGTTTCATTTTGTGTATACCTTTGATTAAATATTAAACATATTATTATTTTAATTTAAATATATTTTTGTGAGATATGATATGAAAATTATGATTAATATAATTTTTTTAAATATATATATATATATATGAGACTCAACGTATATCATAAGTATTCTCATAATATATTTTTCTTTTTAATTTTTTTACGTGAATTTGAAATAGTTTATTATGCCACGTCGTTTATCGATTAAGTCGATAGTTTGAGAGTTTGTATAAATAGAAAGACGAGGACATACCAGACAAATAATACATATTTCAGTTTCTTTTATCATTACTTTTTTCTACTCTAAATTCACGGAGATATAAAAAATTGATTTTATTTAGACCCAAGTTTTAAATCTTGGATCCATCTCTGCACACTCATATGTAAAGTTATTGAACTACACACTCATATGTAGAGTCATTGATCTATTGAAAGACTATACTTTGTTTAGTGGCAAAATCACAATTAATCTCACAATTAATTTTTTCAAAAAATATCAAATTAAGCCATAAAATTCTTTATTCTTTGTTACTACTACCCAAATTAAAACAAATTATTTCTTTGATACCCCGAGACTAATTTAACAAAATATGAAAACTTAATTAAAAAAATCCGTAATACTTCTTAAAGGTTATTTATAAATAATATCAAGCAATTCTCGACATTTCGGTCTTTTTGGCTAAGATTGTGTGTAGTACGCATTTGTTTTGATCGTTAAATATTTGATATATGGTCATTGACTTATTGATACGTGAATCGTTGATCTACTAATATTTGGATTATTGACGTACTGATATTTGGGTCATTGATCTAAGTAAAAATATGTGGAGTCATTGACCTAGGAATCTAGGATGCATAAGATGACACACCGTCTAATGGATCGAAAGACCGATCAAATCGACAGACAAACTAACCGTCATGAGGGAACCAAAACATACAAAAAAAAAAGAGAAAACACATCAAAAGAAAACTTCGATCACAACGAGTTGATCGAGAAGGAGCATCAAAGGAAGCGCCAAACAAGCAAAGCAAGGAAGAAACAACGAGAACATGTTTGTAGAATAGTGCAGAGTAAAACTCCCCAGGACCATCGGCAGAAACCTCAAATTAGGATCTAGAGTGGATTTATAATTCACAATCTAGCAATCAAGTATTCCTCACATGGCGTATGCTATTGGAATAATTGAAGTACTAATTCTAGCATAAAAGGCATCTACATATGCATCACTAATTCACTAGAATATGAAATTACTTATGAGTCTCATTCATACTAGACGGTCAATTATCAACACATAGGATTACGCTTAAAAACTAAACAAAGTGAATAAATGAACAATCTAAGCTAGGCTTAACATCCGACTTTCATATTAGCTGAAACATGAAATATAGTGTTCTAATCGGTTTCGTTTCTCCTAAATTCTTACTATCATGCTTTGATACTCACATAAATTCTAGGCATTATAACGATTCTAAACATTACATAGCTTTGGATTAGAACTTTCACCCCAATCCCTAGTATGGAACTACTCACTCATGTTGAGTGAACATGAAATCAACTCAATCAACGAATCCATAGGATGAAGAGAGAGATGATGATCAAAGAACTAAGAGAAATTGATATTACCAAAAACAAATAGGAAAGTAGCAAATTATCCAGCTCTACACCACTCAACTCGGCTCCAACTCGGCACATTCTTCTCTTACAAGCAACTCAGACAACTCGGACTCTAAACTACACTAAGGAGACTTTGCTCCAAACTAAGAGAGAATCTAATAGAGAGAATTGCGGAGTGGTGAATCGGTATCAAATACATGCATCTAAGGCCCTTTATATAGGCTGAAAATAGAGTGAAATCGGCACGGAACAAAGCACGGATTGCCAGTCTCAGCACAAAGGGAATCTTGTAACCGTCATCATATGACAAGTTGTTGTAACAGCTTTGCTCTTCGATCGAGTCAACTCCGAAGTGACTTGACTGACGTTGAAAAGTAAGTCGGTGACACGGTCTTCTTCCTTGATTGAGTGGGCTGCCTGAACTTGACTGACACTTGAGAAGCCTTGACATGTCTTCCGCCTGGCTCACTCGATGGCCGAGTCACTCTTTGTTCTTTAGTCGAGTGTTTCTTTGGTGGTTAAGTGGTTTCTCGTCTTTGCTTGATTTTCTTTGCAGAAGAGCCTAAGCCTTCAGGCCCAAGTCAATTCCTCCTTCTTTCTGCGAGTGAAGGGGAGCCTTTAGAAGGGTTACATAGACAACTCGGCATTCTGGACTTGCATCTCCGGCCAAATGATGATATTTGCCGTTCCTCGTGTACTGCTTAGCCTTCTTCCACATTTATGCTCCGAAGCTAGCTTTCCTTTGTATCTTCTTTCCTCTCTTCCATCTTTTATGATGAGGTGGTTGTTTCCTTGAGCTTTTTGATAGTCCATTTATGCTCCAAATAGGCCTAAAATCACCTAAGAACAAGAGACAAACGGGAGTAGACATTCTTTCATACAAATAAGTTCTAGCAAAGATGTAAATGCCTAAACCCATGCAAAACTACGAAAGACACATGAAAACAATATTATAAAAGATAGCATAAAAACATGCTATCAAAATACCCCATACTTAGATCTTTACTTGTACCCAAGTAAACTTTTAGGCACAAAGTGAAAATAAAGAAGGAAAAGAAAATAAAATCTTTTTGGAGCATGTTTCTTTTTGTTGGATCAAATTCAATTTATTCATTGCCATGGCAAGGCATCTTAGACATGTATGAAGATAAAGAGCATATAAATCAACAAATAAGAATATATTATATCTAATCAATCATAAAACATATAGTCAAGAATCCCAAGTTTCACAACTTAATCATGCTACTTAAAGGTTTTATATGATGTTTGCATATGACTTGTATTGTGTTTCTATATGATGCAAAACATAGCTAAATGCTCACAAATGTTTAAGTACAATTAAGCATGATCGGATCCTTTATAATTCGTTTCTCCTAAGACTTGGCCTAACAAATAAAAACCTATATGCTTCTTTTTGGCATGGTAATACAATCACTTGCATTCATACATTGATGTGCAAATACATTGCCTCATTGGTATAAAAACAAAATAAAATGAAAAACAAGCAACCATCATATTTGCCAAGTGGCTTGCCAAGTGAATTATTAAACTTTTTGTGGTGTTTTTTCTATGGTTTTTTTCTTGCATTTTCAATTTATATGTCATTTGCCTTACGGGATAATACTTTTCACTTTAGTGAGTGTCAACCATTGTAAGCTTCCCTAAGTCCAAGAAATTGAGAGTTCATAACCAATACACACTATCATGGACCGAAACAAGTGCTTACTTTAGCTCAAACCTTTTTTTTTATAAGATTCACTAAGCCATACATCAACCAATAGAATTCATAAGTGCTCAACTAAATTCATCAATCATATACATTTTATGCACTAATCAATTAACCTTTGAGAAGAGGAATTCAATATCTCGTTCTATGTTCAAGCCTATACAACTCATAATCAAACACGTCTTCAAATTATTGTCATGGTTTTGAACAATATCTCATCATCATGATCATTTTCAATGTTAAAAGAAACACACAAAATTTTTCAAATTTGCGCTTTTTTTTTGGATTTTTAAAACTTTTTCAAATGTTTTTGGATTTTCTAAAAAAATTCAACTATCGCAAAAATGAAAAAATAAACTACAGAAATAAAGTACTAAAAGATTAAAACATGAAAAGACATATGTATTGTTGTGCGGAATCAGTGAGAAAGAACTGAATTCAACAAACAAGAAAAACAACACACAAATTTATAATGGTTCGCCCAATAAAGGCTACCTCTACTTTTCAGAGAGATATTATTGAGGAGTTTCAGAATACAAATTAGAGGATATATAGATGATAACTAAGTTATCCCAAATTACATATGATAACTAGGTTATCCCAAATATTCAGGTGATCAGATTAACAAATGATCAGATGATCCGATTTTCAGATGATAGGAGACTAAGGGAACCCTACAGTATATATAGGAACAAAACCCTTAGGTTTATAATGAAGTATGATAGTTCAATTCTAGTAATCGTCAAAAAAAATCAACCTACCAACAAGCCAACGGTATTTTTCTAGATATGAAATCACGTTGTTGAAGTCCAAATGAAGTTTGTGAATTTTCTCCATAGGAAAAGCTACAAGCTTACAACCCATAAGCCCGGATTCTTGCAAAATCAAGCTATCTAATACAATCTTGCATGCTTCTTGCAAGCATTCATAAAACTTTTGACCAAATAAAAATATTCTTCTTTTAGAACAAGGGACCTAATTTTCACTCTTCATCAACTGAGATAAAATATACAAACCAAACACACAAGGAACATGAATCATGAAAGAAAAAGATATGAATAATGCTTTACACATGAAACTACTTTTGAAAATAATGGCAGAACTAGACACGTTTGGGTTTAAATTGTAGAAGAGAAATACCTCAAAGGAACAGGCTTATGGAATTACAAAGCTAGAAACAACATGTCATGGCAATGGAAAAAACTAATAATTTTAAAAGAAGACTTTGAAAAAGGTTTAAGATGGAGCGTCAGTGTTGGAAAAATCATAAGATTTTGGAAAGATCGCAGGATAACCGACCAACCTCTAGAAAACTTGGAGAATGACAAAAAATTGATCAATATGGATGCTCTAGTAAGCAACTTTATAACAAACAAACAAACAAGGGGGCTAACAAGAAATCTATCAACTAGATAGTCTATTACCACATGACATTGTTAGAAAATTTAACAGTTACAACCTACCTCAAAATGAAATACAAGACAAGTTGTTTTGGGTGTCAAATGAAAATGGTGGTTCTCTACCAAACCGACAATAAATCTTATCCAAAAACGTAAGGTGGGAACACAAGGTGACAAACACATAGATTTGGGATATCAACAAAATGGCAAAAGGTAAAAACCTTATATGGAAATTGTCCCTATTTGGCATTCAACAAAAGAGAACCTAGAAAAACAAAAGGTTTTGGTCTTAATGTACTTTGAACTTTGTCAACACCCAATAGAGAACCACCATTACATAATATCAATAAAGATAAAATTAAAACTTTCTTATATATCCAACATGCCACAAAGTTATGAACATCATCGTGATTTGTGAAGATAAAGAGAAAATGTAACCCAACAGAATTAAGTTAAATAGAAGTTACATGATGGAATATTTGGCTAACGAGAAACCAAACAATCTTTAACTAGAAAAAAATTTCACGGGATTTTAAATCAATTGATCCAAAAATAAATTAAAGATTGGGATGAGACTACTTCAAAAGTACTAAACTGTAATACAAGGTCTCCAAAACAAAGAGGAAAAACAAAAAACATTAAATGACAGAAATCAAGCTTGAACTCTGTCAAAATTAATTTTGATATTTCAAAAACTTTAATGATCAATATGCCTTTGACTTACCATTCGAGACTGCAATGTTTTAATGCTTGCTACAAGAATGGGTCAATGTGGAGCAAAAACTATCCTTCAAGTGGAAGCGTATGCTCTAAGAAAGGGCCTAAGTTTAGGTTAATTTCAACACCATTGAAATCGTGTGGATAACCTTGAACTCATTAATGCAATCAATCAAATCTGGGAACCATCATGGAAGAACACATGATCATTTTTGACATCTCCGTTTTGATTTCAAGGTGTACACAAGTTAGAGCTTAACCTGTCTTTATGGAAATTAGCATCATCGCATATAAGATCACATCTCTTGACCATTGCTCGGATACGGGTTACGGGAACCTTCCGCGGGACATTGAAGACCTCATCCAAAAGGATGCTCTAGAATGATCAACTACTAGATGTTAACCCTTCTTCTTTCTCTAACCTTTGTATCAAAAAAAGCATGGGTGATTTAAAGCCAACCGAATATTCAATGGTGATTTTAGTCATGAGTTTTCATAGGGTGGTTTAGACGAACTACTTGTGCCCGGCTCGGAAAAAGTTCGGCTCAAGCTCGTTCACTTTATAAACGAGCTGAATATGAATATATATTAAAACTCATAAGAAAAAATCCGGTTCAAACTTGTTCACTTTCTAAACGAGTTGAATATAGAACATATTTTAAAACTAGAACATATTTTAAAACTAGGATAAAATGTAGTTTCAACTTGAAAAATGGGTATATGTTGAGCATGCCAATAATCAACTATTATAGCAACCCTATTAGAATCAAATTTAAATCGGCATTTTGTAAAATTATCGATTCACCAACTCCCATATATCTTTTGATCGAATTGATCCATTGCACATCCTCCTCCTAAGTCCTACCCCTATCATTCCGTTGAACTTGTCAAAGAACCATTTTTCATTAATTCGGGACGATGTTGGACAGTCACCGAAAGGTTGTGCTACTAAGATATATTTGAAATTAATTGTGAGTTTTATTGAAAGGTTTTGCTACTAAGATAGCAAGATGTATTTCAAATTGATTGTGAGTTTTATTAAAAAGGATGTATCTTGTACGTAAAAAAGTTGGTAGGATAATCAATTGAAGTTGTGATTTTTTTAAAATCTAGCCCTAACTTTTATCTCTTCTTGTTAACATTTTAATAAAAAAAGAATTCTAAATATTTTTTAAGAATACAAAATTATAGTATAAATAATTATTGACAATTTATAATTGTATTGTTAACCATTGTTAACCCTTCATAATTTTATTGTCAACGACTATCGCTAATTATGTAAAATCATGTTGTTTGGTAAACCGGTGACATTAATCTAGGAATACCTTCACAAAAGGAATAAATTAAAATAATGTTACTATGAAGATATTTAAAATGATTGAGATTTCTTAAACTATACTATTTTAGAGTTATATTGAAAACTCTAATGGAGTTCATTCCCGCTATAAATAGACCATTTTGTAAATAAAATGATTTCAATCGTGGAGACTAGTGTCCAACATCGGTTTTGCATGACATTGTTTTTATATCTGTTAGAAAATTATGTCCATAGTAATTTAGATTTGAAGTTTTTAAAATAACGTATATATATATATATATGATCATGCTGACAATTATGTAAATCATGCGAACAATTATGTAAATCATGTTGATTCTGAATTATTGTAATGGTGTATCTAGAAAGCCTTTGCCTGTGTGTTGTGCAAACAATAATACCTTTCAATTCCTAACTAATTAATATTTTATTTACCATCATTAACATATGTATTGCCGTAAAAATAAAATAAAAAAGAAGGTATATATTCTGGAAATGACAGTAGGAAGAAGTCGATGACCAACTTTATAAAAAAGCGATATAGTTAGCTGGAGGAATCCAAATGAAAAGTATAACGACCAAAGCCTATGCATATTATCAATAATCTATTGGTCATGACCTACTCTTTGCTTCTTCTTCTTATTTCACTTCCTATAAAACCCTACATTTCTGCATTCTCAAAATATAACCATTTTAGAAGCTCCTACGTACCTCACCTTCTTATTCACATTCCATTCATTCTCATGCAGCTTATTTCTCTACAAGATTAAGCTGTCGCATGATTAACTCTCTCTTTCTCGTCTCACATATACTATTCTAGGGTTGAGCAGTTCTCGAGGATCGGATATGGCGCGGCCTTTGTTCTTCTTGGCTTGTGTTTCGGCTCTTCTTGCTTTGTCCTCCGCCGCTACTGTCGAGCACACCTTCATCGTGAGAATTCTTCCTACCCTTTTTGCTTCTCGACCTAATTCAGTGTTTATTTCTATCAATTAACTCATTTACACTTCATATATATATATATATATATATATATATATATATATATATATATATATATATATATATATATATATATATATATATATATATATATGTATCGGTTCATGTTTTTCTATATCCATTCTGATCTTCGTCGAAAACTTACCCACTTCATTTTACTTGAGCAATTGCGTGTCTGATTATCTAGGCATCTACAAAAAGTCGGTCGTCGTAACTTATGTTAGCTGGTTATTGTTCATTCAAACACAACTTCATGCACTCTCCAACGTATTATACGCCCATCTCAATTACATTTATTTAATTATATGCTAGCTAATTTAATTTCTATATACTGATTGAGATTCATATGCGTTTAAACATATATGCTGCCAATTTCTACATGTTTACATAGTTGGTAGCTAGGTCACTTTCATGCTAGCTAACGCTATTATCTTTATTTAATTATATGCGAGCTAATTAACAATAATTGCGTGATTAGTATTACAAATGACAAAATAATATATCACTTTTCAATTAAATAAACTGGAAAGTAATCATCATTAGCTTCATATTAATTATATCATGTTTTCAAAACTTGTGAATGATTTAGACATGTATATATATGTCGGTCAAAGTAAGAAAAGTAACCTAGAATATTTAACATATTATTATTATTAATTGAGATTGATTTGCTGTTATAGGTACAAAATTTGACTGTTTCAAAGCTGTGCGAGACAAGGGTAATTACAGCGGTAAATAACAGCAGTCCAGGACCGTTGATCCATGTTCACGAGGGTGATACCCTGGTTGTTCATGTCGTCAACAAATCCCCTTACAATATGAGTATTCATTGGTACGTTAATTATAATACATATACAACCTTAATTAATGGTCACTCTTTGTATGTTTGTGATTATTGCTAATTATTTATGACGTATAAACAAGTAATATGTTGAGACAAAACGGTGTCGCTTTTCATACACCAACCAATAACTGTAGGACAATGACAATTTTGAATTATAACAAAACATATGTACGTTGCAGGCATGGGGTGTTTCAGATATTGAGCGCGTGGGCAGATGGGCCCGCATACGTCACACAGTGCCCGATCAAGCCCGGTCAAACCTACACCTATAGGTTCACCATTGAGGGCCAGGTCGGCACCCTGTGGTGGCACGCCCACGTCCAGTGGCTCCGCGCCACCGTCTACGGTGGTCTTATTATTTACCCAAAAAAGGGTCAGACTTACCCCTTTCCTAAACCCCATAAGGAATTTCCCATCATCCTAGGTACGTAAACACTTACAGTAATTAAATAAATATACGGAGTATATATTTATGATATATAGTTGTTAAATGTGAAATATTAATTTATATTGCAGGTGAGTGGTGGAATGCAAATGTGGTTGATGTTGAAAATGAGGGTCTCAGAACCGGAGGCGCCCCCAATAACTCCGACGCTTATTTGATTAACGGACATCCCGGTCATCTTTACAACTGCTCCAAGAATAGTAAGTTTTTGTTAAAAAAATTCAACTAAATAAATATAATAAAATTAGAAATTAGAAATAAATATAACAAAATTAGAAATTAGAAATAAATATAACAATATTAGAAATTAGAGTATTCATGTAGATAATTTTAAAACCTATGATTTTAATACAATTATATTGAATGAGAGTATTTAGTGTTATTTTAGAGGTAGACGTATATAAGGATGTTATAATTTTCTCATGTACTTGAATATTTTTATACCAGACATCTACAAGATTGAGGTAGTGAAGGGAAAGACGTACCTCCTACGCATTATCAATGCTGCACTCAATAACCAACTCTTCTTCAAGGTGGCTGACCACACCCTAACCGTCGTTGCAATCGACGCCACCTACACTAAACCCTACAAAACCGACGTTGTCCTCGTTGCCCCAGGCCAAACCACCGACGTCCTCCTCACCGCAAACCAAGCCACCGGCTCCTACTACATAGCCGCCAATCCATACGCTAGCGCTGCCGGAGTTCCCTTTGACAACACCACCACCACCGGCCTCCTCACTTACCATGGGGCCGCCGCCTCCTCCACTCCGGTCATGCCCACTCTCCCCGCCTTCAACGACACCCCCACAGCCTTCAAATTCAACTCCAACATAACTGGGCTTGTTAATGGGCCGTTCTGGGTCGATGTCCCTCAAAAGGTCGACGAGCACATGTTCATGACTATTGGGCTGGGCCTGACATCGTGTGGGTCCAACTCGAACTGTTCCGGCCCATTCGGCATGAGACTTGCCGCAAGTATGAACAACTTCTCATTTCAGCTTCCGACCACAACGTCCTTGTTAGAGGCATTCGTCGGGGGAGTCAAGGGAGTGTATAACGCAACATTCCCCGACGCACCACTCGTGACATTTGATTACACCAACACAAGTAACGCTTTTAATACAAGTTTGGTCGTGACAACAAAGTCTACAACCGTCAAGAAGTTGAAGTTTAACGCGACGGTTGAAATTGTGTTCCAAGATACGGCCATGGTTGGGATCGAGAACCACCCCATCCATATTCACGGTTTTAACTTCCATGTGTTGGCTCAAGGGTTTGGGAACTATAACCCCGCCACGGACCGCAAGAGGTTCAATCTCGTCAACCCGCAAATACGGAATACCATCGGAGTTCCCGTCGGTGGATGGGCCGCCATTAGATTTCAAGCGAATAATCCGGGTAAATTATTCATCAAAAAAAATGGATTAGCATATCATTCTTGATTTATTTAATTAACACAATTGGTATATATTGAAATGTGTATGAACAGGAGCATGGATAATGCATTGTCATTTGGACGTACACTTACCGTGGGGTCTAGCTACGGTGTTTCTCGTTGAGGACGGTGGAACTCCGGCAACTACGCTTCCTCCGCCACCCGTAGACCTACCCAAGTGTTAGAAGGAGTTGATTGTTTTGGCAAGCCATCAAAGCAAGAATAAAGTACATCATGATCGCTTTTTGCGATTTCAATTTTATTGGGTGGTATACATAATGATTCTTGCATTTATCAAAGTTAAATTGTTCCAATTTGAGTGAGTTGTAGATTGCATTTTTATGTATGGGTTATATCCCTCTAGGAGATTATTCATTCAGTGTGTATAAATGTTATCTCAGTTCAATTCTTGTAATATTGTCAAGAAATGTTGTTGCTAATGGCAAAGTTTGTAATCGTCAATTAAGATTTTTTTACTTTCTGATTTCTTAAAATGTTTTATATGTATACTACTGTCTAGTTTTTAGAATAACCAATTTTAGAGGATTTTCTACTTCAGAAATGATACTATAAATAAAGATGTATGGATGGAAAAATATATATGCCAGACAATGGTCGCTACAAAGAGAGTACAACTATATTAAACAGGAAAATCAACATCGAGTTGAAAAAACTAAAAGAAAATTTCTATGAGAAAAAATTTGATGGAACTATCCACTTCTACTGAAACTTCTCTTGGCCATATTATGCATGAAGATGAAAAATGTAGTTTTTCGAATTTTGAATGGTGTCATTGAAATTTGTTTTTTTTGAATTTTGCTCACAGTTTTTTCTACTTCAATTGTTGACCACAAGTTTTTATTGTTTTTGAAGTTTGCTCAAACCCATTAAACTTACAAAAACTCCGTTAATCACATATTTCCCACAAAAAGAAATGAAACACATACAAATTAAAATCATTATGAAAATATCGTCTTCTTCATTGTCTCTCTTTGGATTCTTCATTATACTGGCTTCAGTGGATGTTGAGAGGAGAAGTAGAGAGAGAAATTGTTCTTTTCCAAAAAAAAAGTGTTTAAATTTATTTCAAACAAAAATCAAGTGTTTGTACTTTAATTTCTTTTCAATCACTTCTTTCTTTTAATTTTTTTTGGGCAGATGTGGTCAACGGAGTTTGAGTAAAATCCGAAAAGTGAAAACGATGAAAAGTTAAAAGCACCATTTGATTTGAAGAAAACTGTTGGGTAAAATTTAAAAACCACAAGAACACAATCCGAATTTTACAAATAAAAACCAATAACACTATGAAAAATGAAATCTGTTATTTTCAATCCGGGTGGGGTAAAACTGTCTCAAAATGAATATATGGAGAAGAAATAAGCTACTTCCACACGAACGATGGTAAACTATTAAATTGTTTAGTTCCAATAAGTAACATCAAATGCTTTTTGCCCTTTGTCAAGTAAGTGAAGTAGCAAAGGAGTTTGAACAAATAAACACAAATCTTAGTTTAACAAATTAATAAAACTAAAAGCTAAAACTTTGCCTACATTTCCAGAGTCGCAGAAACTGGAAACGTTACGAACAGAGCTGATCATGTACAAAGGAATCCTTGTTAAATCCGATCAGCAAGAATGAACTAAACCCGCAATGATATAAAACACACACCAAGATGGAACCTGTGTTTCCCCCTGGCTCTAATTACAGACAACAATACCATCCCTAAAACACCGAACAGCAATCACCATAAAGAATGAACTGTACACAACAAATAAGTAATTGTACAGAATATAGCAGAGGGGGTATTGCCAGGGCTGTGTTCAAGAGCTTCCTTGCTGATCTTCTGTCTTCAGAAATGCCATTCTTCGGGACCTTGAAAGGCCTTGCCTATCACTCAGTATATTGATGTAAGTTTGGAGCCTTAACCGATCTGAATTAGTCAGAGAGAAGGGAGGATTAACGAGCAGAGATGGGGCTTCCACTAATAGGAATACTAAAAGTTGTGTGGCTTTTGAATACGACAATGCTGCGTTTTCCATGTCCCCCATCAACTCGTCTACCTGCCAAATCACGACATCAACATAAGTTGCCTATAGAATGAAAAAACAGTCGTATGTGTTAATCAGTTTTGAAGTAGGTACTTACTGCACCATTTCTGCCAAGGGCAAGAGCAGATTGATATATAGTCTCCATTGCATCTGGCATTTCAGTATTTCCTGTGAAATAACAAAAATAGATTTGATGAACCATGTTTCTATTGAGGGTATAAAGAGTCATCAACTATTTACTGATCACTGAGTCACTCCAAGTTACAAGATGTACATGATCTTAAATTAACTTGAGTTTAATAATGTCATACATGATCTTAAATTAACTTGAGTGTCAAGTGATGACAAGGCAGACAAGACCCGTCCGCGTATATGCTCATTATCAGACTTGACTTTCGAATACAATCCAATGTGGGATCTTGCCGTAAATTTGGCACCTAAGGTGAGCATCATGATTCAATGGATTTGACACCATATCCAACGATTTCTAAGCAACATCAGGGTCTTCTAGTTGATTCGGTGTTCATCGCATAGAGGAGTTGGAGTATTAGTTGAAAGGATGGGAGTGGGAAACAATGCAGCCACACGAGGAGATGGCAACGTGAAGGAGCCGGTCGGATAACTGAAAAGAAAGGGTGAGAACAACCAAGGCTAACAGCGCCGTGGTAATCGAGGCATGCAAGCCCACTCACGAGACCGGTTTGTGCAATGTACACATCAACAGTTGTGTTGTGAGGAAAGTCGTGTGGAACCACACACAATAAATCGCAGAGGAGAGAAGTTACAAGAGCGAACCGGCGTTGTTGGGTACGATAAGATCGCAAGGCACAACCGTGTACCAATCCACCCCATCAGCATGTGCTAAGAATAAAATCCTAATATGCCTAATGGCTAATATATGTGCCTCAAAGAACATTTGGCCAATTGTGTACAATTTAGATTCCGTACACTAAGAATCTCTCACCTCGGTTATCAAGACCGGTTGAAGCTTTTGTAGAGCTTCAACTTCTCTGACTATCACCGAATCTTCATCAACCGTAAAATCTTTTTTTGAAGAGATGGCGGTTGTGATGATAGTTCATTTGTACGTTCTTTGTAGCTAAATGAAAAGTTGGATTTTTAGCGAGGTGGAAGATACTCCGCTATCACCATACGGGATGTGATTCCTCTACTCTTTCCCTAATTCACCCAAGAAAATTGTGAGTATACCATCTATTTGCTAGCCTCTGTCACTATAACATACTCAACTTCAACTTCTGCTGGTAGACAAAACCACGATTTCCTTCAAAACACAAGCTAAAGAGATCATAGGTACACCCACCGTGAAGACATGCCCAAGTAACTCGATCTTCTTGCCCTCAAAACCTTATTTAGAATAGCTTGAAATGGTACCCTATGGAAGTTTGCATCAACATACCCAACTAACCCGATCTTCTTGCCTTCAAAACCTTTTAGACAACTTGAAATGGCTACCCAATGAAATATCAGTTAGCTTAGCAACATTCTGCATAATAAACCTTTTCAAAACCTTATTGATGTACCCAAAATCTGCTTAGCCTCACCACAACAAACCGCTCAAACAACTGCTTCTCCAACTTGCTCACTTCTTTAGCATTAGTGCCTACCATTAACATGTAAGCAACACATAGTAGTGATATGATGTAGCCTCAATCCTTAGAAACTCACTTTCATGCATGCATTTATCAAACTTCTTGTACCACTATCTAAGAGCTTGTATCAGGCTGTACAAGCTATCTTTCAATTTGCTTTCAAGTTCACTTCCTTATACAAATAACCTTATGCCATTTGATTTTATGTAGATCTCTTCGTTCAGATCACCATGCAAAATTGTTGTGTTTATATCCAACTATTGTAAATTTTTAATAGTTACTAAACTCAACATTAATTGTATGGTAGTCAATTTCACCACATAAGTATAAAAACACCACTATAGTCAATGTCATGTTTCTGCTGAAATCATTGCACGACAAGTCTTGCCTTGTAACCCTTGAACCATGAACCTCCTCTTTATTTTGTAAACCCACTTGTACAATGCCTTCTTACCCTTTGTTAGCTTAACTAGTTCACAAGTTTCATGAACTCCTTTTTATTTTGTAAACCCACTTGTACAATGCCTTCTTACCCTTTGTGAGCTTAACTAGTTCACAAGTTTCATTGGTTCTCAATGTATCCATCTCATCATCCACTGGAAGCTTCCTTTATCTTAACAGAAGCTACAAGAACATACATAACGTAGCCAAATATCTGAAAAAACGACGAATTTACACTTAACTCTAAGCCTCCACTGAAATTCCATTCTCCAAGGGAGTTGATAGTCCTATGTTGATCAGGAACCCGGCAGTGTTAATTGCATTTGTCCATAACACCTTTGGAAGTATAGACATCAATCTCAATGCTCCTAGTACTTTCATTTAAGGTCTTATTCAAAACACCGAAGTCATTTGATATTAAACACTTGAGACATGTCTGTCTCTACTAGGGCCTTCCACTTTTTCAAAATATTGAAGTCATCTGATTTGTGTTTCAAAAGTAGACTCATAAATATATTGTTTTTTTTCCCTAAGAACGCAATCCTCACATAATCCGATTTCAACAAAATTGAGGTATGGTAGCAAACTTTTCAAAAAACACTTTCATCCATTTATGACTCCTGAGGCCAAGATGACAATGCCACAAATATGCATCACCATATCTTGGGTATCGCAAGGCATGCACAACATTCCTCCTTATTGGCTTGAGCTAACACTATAGCTCATTTGCTTATCTTACAGTTCCCTCAACCAAAGATTATAACATAACCCTCATCGTGCAAATGCCCAACTTAAAAGAATTTTTTTCCCAAATCATGTCTCACTCCATGCAACTACAATATAGGTCCACTTGGTGTTCTGATTCGAACAACTATTTTCCCCACGATTTCTAAGCACTCATAATCAGCGAAATTGATCTTTCGGAAACCTCCAGAAATATAATGTTCCATATGTCAACATTGTTGCATGAATGGAGCGAGACAAGACCTATGACCCATCTATCCGCTCAGTTTTAGGTAGCTAGGGGAGAACTCGTTCTTGTGACCCGGATCTAATCAAGTTTGATGTGGGATCTTGTCATAAGATATGTATTAGCTCATTATAATTAAATAAAAAGACTAAAAGTGATAGAAATCATCAGCACTACTAAATTAGTAGAGATATAATCACCCAAGTAAATGGATCATAGCAAAGTCACACAACACAAGTAAATGGATCATAGCAAAGTCACAAAACACATACCTGGATCTATGAATTTGGACAATTCTTCGGCATGTCCAACTTCTTTGAAAAATTCCCTCTTGATCTCAGATGACACATCTTCCAGATCTTTAGAGTTGTTGATATCAGGAAATGCATGGCTATCAGGGGTGCCATGCTTGTTTTCAGTGGTAACTTTTAATTTTGTGGTTCCAACCGAAGGACTTCCTTCCCTAGATGACACGGCCTGTGCATGGCAAATATGCAGCGACTGCTTCCAAATTGCAAGGATCACGAGCTGAATGGAGAATGCTTCTAAATGTCTGCCTACTTCCATCTATGCAAGAGCAAAGTCAGTGGCAAGAGAACACAACCAAAATCAAATTCAAAACTCACAATATTATAGTCAAATTATATACTTTTATGAAGACAAAATTGGTACCTTCTCGTCAATCAATTCCTTAATAGTAGCAGCACACTTCTGGAATGACTTAATCCTTGTCAATGGGTTAGCTGATTGCTGCTCTTGGGTGTCTACAAAGTCGGTGGACCCTTGTGAAGTTCCAGGGGGATCTGAGCATTGACTTTCTAGGCTTCCTAAGGGACACGAATCCCTGGTCAATGCACCAACTATTGGCATAGGGGCACTGGCTTTTGAGTTGGCATTTGAATACCGTATACTAGTAGATTGTGTTTTGCTAGGAGATTGTGAAATACCCACTGATGGAGATGGTAGATCCGCAATGGATTCAGGTACAAGAACATAATCTTCTTGGTCAATCAAGTCTACTGCTTCCCCAGCTGTATACCGTAAGTCAGATGAGGAAGCTTCAAAGTTATCTATGGTTCAGAAATAACAGCATAACAAGATAAATCAGTGCAATTATTACCTCTTGCAAGAGAACCCATCACTCTCGGTTCCATTTTTCTTGCAGGACTTCTTCTAGTATTTATGTCCACAGATCTGTTGTCTATCCTAAACCCACTATTTTTCACATTAGCTGTTATGGTGCTAGATCTAGAACTTACACCAATATTTTGTGAAGCATTAAAAAGAGCCTCGTTTCTGAGTTCAGGAGAGCATCCAGAGGACTTTATAGATGACCTCCTAAAATAGGACGGGCTTCCATCGGGGCCACTTGAATCATCATCTAATAGGAAGGGCAAACAATCATCAGGAGAACTACCTTCAATGCTCTTTGTGGGGGTGCAATCAAGCAGAGGAAAATGTGCATTTGGCATTGACAAATCTCTACTCCTGCAAGCAACAAAGTGTTGTATCGATTTTACAGAAAGATGTGAGGTGTACCACAAGATACTGGGAAATGAAGAGAAAATCCTCACTTATACCTGTATATCTCATCTGGTTGAATGTTAGAAAGAAAAGGATGATTAAAGAATTCATCAAAAGTTAGCCGTTCCACTGCAACACAAGAAAATAATGCCACGTCACAAGAGATGACATGGAACATTCCATGATGGTTAAATGTGATGAAAGTGTTCCAAAATCAATTGGTGACAACAGCCATAGCATATATAAGAACTACAAGTGCATGAGATGCGATAAATACTGAAAAGCCTCGTACATTACATACTTCAGGAAGGGCACTTGCCTTCCATAAGCAAAATGGAAGATCATGAGTTGACTTAGAAGAAAGTCATTTATTGCCAAGATAATTAAAGATGCGGCGAAGTCCATATTAAACACTTAATTATCAATCTACTGGAAGCTTCAGGTAACAATTAAGTCCTTACAATTGATTATAGCAAATTAAAAATATATGTGGCAATTGTAGTGCAAAATAGTTGGATTGCCACACTGCCCAGCAAAAGCTTAAATCATTGGTTAACAATGGATAGGATCTGCATCAAATGTTTGAAAACTTGTAATGGAAAACTGTCTTGACAATAATATTAGTCCTTATGTGTAAAACGATATAAGCTAACTACCAGTCATAGGCCAGAGTACCTGGATTTCGCCGCAACAATTTCTTACACAAATCTATGCATTGAGGACTCAAATGCACGATATCTGCAGGGAAACGCAACTCCGTAGATCTGACAATGTTTTGAAGTAACTGGGAAGCAAACATTGGGGGAGAAGAGGTAAAAAATAAACATTTTTAGATTTCAGACATACAAAATCCTAATAGCAATACTTATAATTAGCTTCCAGTTAAGAAAACATTAATCTCGCCGTATGTGTAATATGCCACAAACTCTGAATATACACGAATTTTATCATAATGCTAGGAAGCATGATGACTATGAGTAAGAAGAAAAAACTTCAATTCATCTCTCTACAGTGTATTCTGTGGAAGTACAAAAGGAAGGTACAGAGGGATGTATGACAAAGTAATAAGTCTACTATGTACACAGTGTGTCACCCTTTTGCATATTTGCTATAGGTTTATGAGAATAATCAGATGAGCTAAACAGCTGCTTCATTAATTAACTCAAAGTGTATATATACAAGTGTCTGATGCTAGGTTAGAATAGCCCTAAATACATATTTAATCCTAAGCAAATACATAATAACACAAATAGGCAACCATTACATATTCGCATGATTTACACTTTTAGTACTTGCAGGACTATAGACATAATATAACAGTATGCATCAGTTATCAAAATGCTTGGTGGTATTGTTGCTTGCCATATAAATTTTCATTATCAGGAATACTAAATTACAGTTCAAGCGCTTTCATATTACATATAACAATCATATGCTTTGAATTTCACTTGCAACCTAATTTTCAGACAGTGTTAACAAAAGACTTTCAAAACTCAAATCTGCTAGAAGATTAATATCAGGTTGTTATGCAGATTTTAATAAGATCCCGTGCAATTTGTGTCAGACTGCATATTTAGCAGTACAATATAAACAAGATCCAGGTCAGGTTATTGGTTTATAAAATACTAATCCTTTTAGCTCCTTCAAATTGAAGAAAAAATTTAACTTTGAAGCAAACATCATCAAACCATCCAATTTGGTGTGAAAAGAAACTTTGGAAAACCGATATCTGTAGTGCCTAACGGTAAGGGAATTTGAATTACGGAATTACTTGGTCTAGACACATAACAGAAGTGAAACCTGAATTTGGTTGTTTCCTGTGAATGGAGTTACCCCGGTCACTAGCTGAAAAAGAATTGCACCTACACTCCAGAGATCTGCCTGCACTATCAGTTGTTATGAGTTAATGAAAGAATACTATATCGGGCCAACACGAAGAAAAGTGAAGAGTAGATCTCACCTTTGCGTCATACTTCTGCAGTTGCATGATTTCAGGAGCCATATAAAGTGGAGAGCCACACATAGTTTCAGCAAGACCCCTAGGCTGGAGTGATCTAGCAGAGGATATTTCAAAAAGGAACAAAGACTAATCAGATAACTGTTGACAAACAGATAATCTATGATGGTCAAACAGTACCGCAAGCTAGGCAACATATATCTCTTGGTTCACGGTAAACCAAAACATATACTCCCTCTATCTGAACTCAAGGTCCTTTTTACCAGGGACCTAAATACAACAAGGGGTTTAATATTTACACCCAGTAAGTGTCTAATCAAATAATTTTTCCAATTTTTTTTTTTTTTCATTTTCACCTAATCAAATTATATTCTCTCTCCACTCTTTATAATTTTAAAATTCTAATATAAATATTTAATGTTTATTGGACTAATTGATTTAACAAATTTGGGGTGTAAATAAGATGGGGCTACAAAAAGCATATTCAACATGACAATGTACCTTGCAAATCCAAAATCTGCAATCTTCAGAACTGAATTCTCAGAGTTTGAGGATAGCAGGAGATTCTGTTACAGTGAGTAAAAGAAACACAGACAATTCACTGTCAAAAACCACTATCAGTGTGAAGTACAGTGCTGAAATTCATTGTTTTTCTTTAACTTCATCCAGAAGAATTTAACCACTCATAGAAAGGATCTTTCAGAAAAATCATTATTGACAAACCTTGTTTATGAAATCCACAAATATATGATACAGCTTACAATATCCATTTAAAGTATGTAACATCATTAAAAAAAACTCAGCCGATGATTCACTCGTTTCCATTGATTCACCAACTAGATTATACTATTCATGAAATGAAAATTTTCCAATCTAGTATTTCAACCAAATAAGCAGAGTAGGAATTTTTATTTTTTTAAAGTACACAATATACAAATGATTTTATGATCCGCACGTGACTTCTTGCATAGATAGAAATAGGAAAAGATTCAGCAGACTTTTCCATATGCACATATGCTTCAACTAGTACGTAAATTACGTTATACAATAAACAACTAGCAGAAAACTTCTTATTATTCCTAGAAGTAGGAAAAACTTCAGCGCATCTCACTACTTCAATTCCTGTGCATTTGGTGTATATTACAATTTGTTGACACACAATCTTGGACTCTAGCCTTGTATTCAGAAATCAGAAGTACTAAACTGTATTTAGCTCAGAAGGATAACTTCAAACTTCGGATGAAATTTGAACTGAATACTAACAATTACTCATTGAAATTCACACTTGTCATTTTGAGATACAAATCATTTGCTAAACAAGATCAGTTACATGTTTTGAAGTAAGAGAAAGCACACCTGCGGTTTCAAGTCTCGATGGATAAGATTGTTCTCACGAAGGACTTTCAAACCAGCCGCTGTATGATACATTATAACTTAAACCATCAGGGAGCTTCTAGATGAGATCTTCCTAGTATATGAAACGAAAAATATGTCAACATGTACCTAACTGTTGCATAAAGTGCTTTGCAGTAGCCTCGGGAACTCTTTTATGGCGTTGTATATACATGTAAAGATCACCACCACGGCAATACTCTAATACAAGATGGATCCTTCCAGAAGCCTGGAAGTCACAGTTGAGGATAAGCTATGAGAATTCGATATCACCAACCTTAAAGTTATAGAGTCTACAAACGACTGTACTAGATAGAAGCAACAATTGTGCTAAGAAATTGCTAAAATAAAATAAATAAATAAATAAAAGAATGGTTTGCAGTACTACATGTAGCAAAGGTTCAAACAAAGAAGTATTCTAGAAGAGCTTATAAATTATAGGACTATAAAGCAAAGAAGAATATAACCATGCTGCAACAACAAACAACTTCTTTTCAGAGTCATGAATATATAATATCCAAAGTTCTTACTCACAGCATATGCAAAATTAGCCACTGAGAAATAATTAATAGCAGACAGGACTTGTTTTGAAACAATGTTCACTTTCTACCCTTCATCTATAAAGCCTTCTTGTGGTTATCAAAATCCTCCCATCATCTATTAAGCCTTATATGGTAAACAAAACTAATGTTCAACCAGAAATTTCCAAGAAACAAAGCTTAAACCAGCCTTGACAGCCATAGAAAGAGATTAAAAAGCTTGTATAGAACTTGATAGGATCGCGTCGAATTGCCACATTCTGTAGCAACTTGTAATATTTGTGGACATTGTAATGCAAATTAGTTGGATCACATTCCTTACCTACTTGTATAGTACTTGTAATTAAAAAGCTTAAACAATTGGTTAACAGTGGATAGGATTTCCATCGGATATTTAAAACAAATTTGTAAAGGAAACCTTCCTTGACCACGATAGAAGTCCTTCCATATACCAATATATAAGCTAATTACTGGTGATAGGCCAACCCGGAAAAGACGCCAGACAAGTTAAAACTAAAGAACTGCTGCAGTGTCAACCTATAAAGGGCACCTGAGAAATTAGAAGTAAAGCACGGGCAACACAAAGTTTTCAATTTCGCACTGGACAATTTGAAAAAGCTATATAATGGGGATCATTTTCTTCCCAATTGGAGTATTTGAAAGTTCAATAGATAATGGGTCATTTGGCATCCCCTACTAGCATAGTTGTTGTTAGTCTTTCTTCAAAGTTCTCTAACAAACAAGAAACTAAGATAGTAGTTCTCTTCAGCCCCAAAGAAGTATGGAGCCATCATCATAGAAAGGGTCATTATAAAGCTTGTGCATTGGATTGCCACATTCCATAGCAACTTATAATACTTGTGGCTATTGTAATGCAAAATAGTTGGACTGCCACATTCCATAGCAACTTATTATATTTGTGGCTATTGTAATGCAAACTAGTTGGATTGACACATTCCATAGCAACTTGTATAGTACTTGTCATTAAAAAGATTAAACCATTGGTTTACACTGGATAGGATCTGCATCGGACATTTATAACACAAAATTGTAAAGCAAGCCTGTCTTGAGCACCATAGAAGTCCTTCTGTGTACCAATATATAAGCTAATTAACAGTCATAGGCCAACCCAGAAAAGACAGACAAAACTAAGAACTACTGCAGTACCAACCTAGAAATTCAAGGTAAAGCACGGCAACACAAAGTTTTCAATGGACAATTTGAAAAATCAATACAATGGGGACCGTTTTCTTCCAATTGTAGTATTTGAAAGTTCAATAGATAATGGGTCATTTGGCATCCCCTACTAGCAGCATAGTTGTTGTTAGTCTTTCTTCAAAGTCCTCTAACAAACAAGAGAAGTAAGACCATAGATCTACACTTCTCCTCAGCTCCAAAGATGTATGGAACCATCATCGTTTAGGTGGAGCTCATCATCAATATTTAAGCATCATACTCGGAGCTTTAATAACCGCATATTTATTATAGTTTAACCGAATTGACCATTTTATGAGATTGGATTTTTTATTAGTCTTTAAATCGTCATACATTTTCTAGGCAGCAATACTATTTGCCTATCGGCCTCCTCATCGCCAACACAAACGTAAAGAAAGTTCAACTATAAATTTCCAGTCCCTATGCCCCTTAATCAAGCACTAAAGCACGAAATCCAATTCTTGAATATCCAGATTCAAGAAAGCAGCGATATAACATCCAAAAAAATTGAACAGCGAGAAAGCTTGAAGCAACAAAGAAAGATAATAACGAACCTCAATGATATCATGCAATCGAATGATATTAGGATGATTAATCTGGTTAAGAATGAAAATCTCGGACCTAAGACTCTCTTGAAGCTTCTTGTTCAACCGATCCATGGCTATCTCCTTAATGGCGACCTCAGTGCCATGAACTCGGTGTCTCCCATGCCAGACCACCGAGAATGAGCCAGAGCCGAGTTGCCTACCGACAGAATACTCCCCGATCACTCGACCTCCTCCTCTTCCCATCGATTGCTCCATCCTCTCCACCAAATCCGAAACCCTAACACAAATATACCGCAGGCAACTCCACCAGGACTCCTGTTTGAAACGAGGAGAATGGCGAGAATTTCTGTCTGTTCAAGAGACGTTGGCAGATTGGACTCCACCAAAATTCCAAAATCCCAATCAATGATGACGGATAATAATTAGTTTATAATAAACATAAGGAAATGGATTAGAACAACTAATAATTGAGATCAACAGTGGCGCTTTCGAATTGATTGCGATTGCGTGTTACAGAGAGGAGATAGAAAGAGGTATCTGGCTAAGGATTAACGTTTAACAAGCGACTTTGTCACTTCCGAAGCAATCAAAGATCGGATGCTAATGTGCGCACAGTGCTGCCGTCGTAATAAGTTCGCTTCAGATAGCATCTAAAATTTTGTCTGGTAGTAGGTGGGCTGCACTGCTGCAGGCTGCAGCTCTAGCCTCAACCTTTCCTCTAAAAACAAATTAAACAAAAAAAATAATATGGTAACAATTTTTAAAGAAATTCGTGGCGATGTCATGAGAAATTACAATATTGATTTGGTGACTAATATTTTATATAAAATTTTTCTGATACCTATAAAATTTGGTTTAATTAATTTTTATTACTAATTTTTTACTTTTTATCTAAAAATGTTCATTTTTCATTCAATAATATTGAGATATAGAATTAAAGGTAAGTATAACTTACTTTTACTAATATAAGTCAAGATAAATTTATTTTTAAAATAAATTAAAGTTAATTTTAGTCTAGTTAATTTTAATCTAATTAATATGAATTTTAGTAAAAAAATTTAAATTGTATTATGCAAAAAATTTAATATTTTTTAGAAGATAATTAATAAGTAACTTAATTGAAATAGTTATAATTGTAAATAAATAAAATAAAAATATATATATATCACCTTGATAAAAAATAATATTTTAGTCATAAGTTATTATCTATTAAATTTAAATGTATAAAATTAATATATATATATATATATATATATAAACTTAAGTTCTCTAATTTAAACTTAATTATATATACTTTATACATTTAAATTTCTAGTCTATTTGATGACCAATAACTTATGACTAAAATATTTTTATTATGGTAATATACTTTTTTTATTATTTTATTTTTTGATCAACTATTTAAATTAAGTTACTTATCAATTATCTCCTTAATGTTGTTAAAAAATTTACATAGTCCAATTTAAAATCTTCACTAAAACCCAAATTAATTAGATTAAATAATTTTAATTTGTTTTAAATGTGAATTTGTTTTAAAAATAAATTTGTTTGTGGCTTGATTTATTGAAACTAATTTAAACTAAATTCTATAACTTAACATTCTTGTATGGAAAATAAAATAATGGTGATGGAGAGATTAGCTAAACAAAAGTTACAAAACCTTGCGGACACCACAAGGAATTCTTTAAAAATTTGGTTGCCAAATGAAAATTACAATTCCTCATGTGCACCAAAAATACAAAAAAATTAAGGCAAAAATAACCATACCCAAAAAACCGACTCGAGCCGATCAAAAATTATGGATCATAACCCAGAAAATCAAACCTGAAACCCAATTTTATCCAAACCAAACAACCTAGAATTTATTTTGGGTCAAATCGAGTTGGAATAGGGTTAATCCATTAGATAAGATAAATTTTTTTATGGAAGATTTAAGAGATAAATGGGGTAATAATGCATTAATTTTAACTAGTGTACAAGGTGTGTAGACATTTTTTTAATCAAATACTAACTATGCAAGTATAAATAGTTTTTGTTTATTTTCTCAGCCCTTTCTTTGGCTCTCGTTCTCTCTTCTCTGGACGGCGATTCACTCCTTCTTCGTCGCCTGTATCCTTTCTTCGTCGCCCATTTCTTGGTCTTCGATTGCTACCTCTTTCACCTCTCTTCTTCGTCACCATTACTAGCTTCTTCGTCTCCCTTCTTCATCTCTTTCATATTAGATGTAAGAGCCTTAGTCTTTGGGAGCCGTTTCGGCCTTAGCCGTCCCCGCGGGTGTAACACCCAAATCCGTAGGACTCGAGGTGCAACTGGGCTAGGATCTCACAATGGATCATGACCCTAGCCTGACAACAAGTTCACTGAATCTTACAACAATGCACCAATAGATTAAATACAAAACATCAAACTGATATATACATATGTCAAAAGGTAATACAAAGAACCGCTGAGTACAAAAGAAACAACACTGTACATCAAAAGATCCCATAATCCCCGATACGACCTAGTGTACGGAGCCCTCAGCGGATCACCCCTTTGGATCACTCTGCAACTCTCCTAACCTGCAAAGGATCTACAACACGGTATAAAACCGTTAGCTAACCATACGCATATATAAGAAGATGCATAAGCACAATCACACACCGATGAATAGTAAACACATCACCATGCTATCACACATTTACCCGGTTTATTATCTTAATAACGTTCAGTCACTCAAGCGTATAAATATATATCAATATGAATATATGTGACACGAGGAATATATCCCTCGTCTCTCGAGAGTGGTGCCAGCTGGAGTGGTGATCCGGTCCCACCTCCCGTTTACCCTATGGGAGTGGTGCAGGTGGCCGGCCCACTGAGCCAGACTGGCCTACCCGTAGAGAACCTCCAGACTCCCAGCGGGATGAAAGGACAAGTTGTCACGGCCCTATAATGGGCAGTTACTAAACCATAGGTAGCTAATCATCACAACTCATGCTATCAATCATATAACACACACACCACTCATGCACACATCCAATATATGGATGATAACTAAGTAAGTCTTATGGACTTACCTCAACCTCGGAAGTCTCAAACTCAATCGGCTCCAACTCTGGAGATCAACACTGCCTAAACAAGGCATAACAACATATATCAAACTCATATCCATCACAGGGTCACACCTAGACCTAAGGGATCCATAAGGATCATAACCTAACTCAAAAACCTCAAAGTCATAACCGGCATAAACGATAACATGATCAACCTTATCTATCCTCATATACGTACCTAGCATGCCACTAAACCGCTCATACTAGGAAAGGAAAGGATCTACCCAACTCTAGGTAGACCCAGGACAAGACGCACCTGTGTGACGGAAAGACGCAGGGGCGGAACAAGCAACCCGCAGGCGCGGTAAATGCTCGGCCGCAGGCGCGGTGACAGTGGCCGCAGGCAAGCGCAGGCACGGACGCAGGCGTTGTGACACGGCTCCCACAGGGGCGGCGGCTTCAAGGCGCGGGTGCGGCGACAAGGGTCCCACATGGGCGGCTTCTCTGGACCGCGGGGGCGGCGACAATGCAGAAGATGATCCCGCGGTTCCTCTTCGGCTCTTCACGTGATCAACTCACGTCTTCTTCATTCCAAAGTCACATACAACCATATACATACACATACTAACATTAATCTACATCAACATACATCTAATCCTAAGCTAGGAAGAGGAATCAAAGGAAGAAAGAAGAGAAGAAGAAGAATACCTACCACACTTGTGGTCCTAGGCTGCAAAGAGGATCAACAACCTCCTCAGCTAACTCTCAAGCTCAACAACAACCTCTACCATCATCATCATCATCAACCATACACAAGCCACACCAAAACACTTCCAAAATCTAAGGAAACCAAGAAGAAGATCAAGGAGCAAGAAGGGATAAGCAAGGAGGACGTAAGGCTGGGAAAAGGAGTGGAAACCCTTGCTCACGAGCCAAGGGACGAGATTAAGAAGGAACGAAAAGAAAGGTAAAGCACTGTCAAAGAGTCAACAAAGCCGGCTACAGCCGCAGGAAACCGCAGGGGCGGGTTTCCTGGCCGCAGGGGCGGATCATGGCTCAGCCGCAGGGGCGACTCTACAAACCCGCGGGAGCGGCTAAGGCCAAAACGGCTCCCAAAGACTAAGGCTCTTACACCTCACCCCCCCCTAAAAACAAGTTTCGTCCCGAAACTTGTATAGTCCTGAAACCACTCGGACTCAGAAGCCGAGGTATAATTCTCTCTACCGGAGGAATCACATCTCTGCACATATGGTATCAACCTATATCACTCTATAACCTCAAGCACGGGCATGGAGGAACTCATCATCTCCAGCCATAAGATCACTATACTATCCAGGGCATAGAGGAAAAACGTCTCTAGCCAAATCATCGTCATCACATCACAAAGGCATAGAGGAAGAACATCTCTAGCCATATCATACTCATACAGAAAGACATGGAGGAAAAACATCTCTAGCACTACTATGTCCATCAAAATAGAATGGAGGAATAACCATCTCCAGCTAAACCTAATCACATCACAATAACATGGAGGAAAGAACCATCTCCAACTATAAACAATCGCATTAGCACAACAAGATCTAACAAGATCACACATCACAACATATGTAGTACGAAAATAAATACATCATGGCATATAAGCACATAAGCATATCACTCACCAAGATAGTACTAAGATCTACTCGTCGATTTTACTAGTACATCTATCTCGGCTTAAAACTCTGGATAGTTCCTCTGGATACTATCCTCAGTCTCCCATGTAGCCTCATCAGGTCCTCGTCTCGACCACTGTATCCTCAGCATAAGAATGTCCTTCGAACGCAAGCGTCTCATACCTCGCTCTAAGACTGTAATCGGGTGCTCAACAAAAGTGTGGTCCGGCTCAACCACCAAATCATCATAACTCACGATATGTCTCGGATCTGGTATATACTCCCTCAGTTGAGACACGTGAAACACAGGGTGAACACCCTCTAACCTCGGAGGCAAAGCCAATCTGTATACTGCGCTCCCAACCCAATCCAGAATCTCGAACGGTCCGACATATCGGGGGCTTAACTTCCCCTTAATGTCAAAGCGTCTAACACCTCGTGTCGGAGACACTCTCAACCACACATGGGCTCCAACTCTGAACTATAGAGGTCTACACCTCCTATCTGCATATGACTTATGACGGCTCTCGGTAGTCAGCATCCGCTCTCTAATCAGTGCTACTCGAGTCACATCATCTTGAATCTGATCAGGTGTCAAACCACTAGCCGTACCAGGCTCATCCCAGCATAACGGTGTACGACATCTCTGCCCATACAGTGCCTCATAGGGGCCATCCCAATAGATGCATGCCAGTTGTTGTTGTACGAGAACTCAACTAGTGGGAGGTGATCCGTCCACACTTGTCCCCAGTTCAACACACAAGCTCGCAGCATATCCTCCAGCGTCTGAATGGTCCTCTCAGACTGACCATCTATCTGAGGATGAAACGCAGTCGTAAAGTGTAAACTCGTTCCCAGGGTAGTCTGAATCTACTGCCAGAACCTCGTGGTAAATCGCCCATCTCGGTCTGAGACGATCGTCCTCGGTATACCATGGAGTCTCACTATCTGCCTAGTGTACTCCTCAGCTAATCTGCTCACCGGCCACGTTTCCCTGATAGGAATGAAATGTGCCGTCTTCGTCAATCTGTCTACCATAACCCATATAGCATCAAAACTCCGGCTCAGTCTCAGCCCAGTCACAAAGTCCATGGTGACACCCTCCCACTTTTTCTGTGGAATAGGAAGTGGATGAAGCTCACCTCCAGGTCTGCAATGCTCTATCTTGACCTGCTGGTAGGTCGCACACTGTGCCACAAATCTGGCCACATCGGCTTCAACCCTCCCCACCAATATGAACGTCTCAAATCCTGATACATCTTACTCGTACTTGGATGTACAAAGTAAGGTGTACAGTGAACCTCCTGTAAAATCCTCTGGCGCAACTCCGCATCAGCGGGTACATAGACGCGACCGCGGCGTCTCAATACTCCATCTGCTCCCAAAAGAAACTGTGGTGCCTCATCCCGATACATCCTCCCTCTGATCCTCATCAATGTCGGGCAGGTCTCCTGCCTCTGTTTGATCTCACCCAACAGATTAGGTAGAACCTCTAAAGTACGCAGCTAGGCATCCTCATCAGGAAACTGGATGTCCAACTTTAACCAGATCAAGTCTCGTTGCAACTGATGTTGAACTATCAGCCTCGCAATCGTCTGCTCTTGAGGCATCTTCTTGCTCAAGGCATCGGCGACAACGTTCGCCTTCCCTGGATGTTACAAAATCTCTAAATCAAAGTCCTTGATCAGCTCGAGCCACCTACGCTGGCGGTTATTCAATTCCCGCTGCGTGAAAATGTATTTCAAACTCTTATGGTCTGTGAAGATCTGACATGTAGCACCATACGTGTAATGTCTCCAGATCTTCAGTGCATGAACTACCGCTGCCAACTCCTGATCATGAGTCGAGTAGTTATCCTCATACGTCTTCAGTTGTCTACACGCATATGCTATCACTCTGCTCCGCTGCATCAATACACATCCCAAGCGTAGCTTAGATGCATCACTGTATACCACAAAATCCTCTGTACCCTCTAGTTGTGCCAAAACAGGAGCAGAAGTCAGACATCTCTTCAGCTCCTCAAAACTCTGCATACACTGATCAGACCGTACAAATCTGGTAGTCTTCCTCAGCAAACTCGTCAGTGGACGGGAAATTACAAGAAAATCCCTCCACAAAGCGTATGTAGTAACCGGCTAGGCCAAGGAAGCTACGTACTTCCTTGACGTTCGTCGGTGTCGTCCATGCTGCTATTGCCTCTATCTTCGCCGGATCAACCTTGATCCCTTCAGCTGATACCACATGACCCAGGAATGCTACCACTGGCATCCAGAACTCGCACTTAGAGAACTTAGCATAAAGTTCTCTATCTCGTAAAATCTACAACACAGTCCTCAGCTGTCCTGCATGCTCCTCTCTGCTACGAGAGTACACCAGAATATCATCTATGAAACCCACCACAAACTGATCCAGGAAGTCGATAAAAATTTTGTTCATCATCTCCATAAAGACTATTGGGGCATTCGTAAGCCCAAATGGCATCACTACAAACTCGTAGTGTCCATATCTGGTCCGGGATGTTGTCTTGTGCACATCCTGCTCTCTCACCCTCAGCTGGTGATATCCTGAGCGCAGGTCAATCCTGGAAAATATTGTCGCTCCGTGAAGCTGATCTAACAAGTCATCAATGCGCGGCAATGGATACTTGTTCTTGATGGTCACCTTGTTCAGCTCTCTATAATCTATACACAATCTCAACGATCCGTCCTTCTTCCATACGAAGAGGACATGTGCTCCCCATGGGGACACGCTAGGGCGGATAAAACCCTTCTCAGCCAACTCCTCGAGTTGCTTCTTCAGCTCTAACATCTCAATAAGCGCCATCCGGTATGGGGCCTTCGAGATCGGTCTCGTACCAAGCTCTAACTCAATGCCAAAATCCACACTCCTTTGAGGCGGCAAACTGGACGGCTCAACAAATAATCTGTAAAATCACAAACAACTGTGATTGTTGGACTCTCCCAATCCTTCATGGCATAACACCAGAAGGCCTCACAACCTTGTGCGATCAGTCTCGCTGCTCGTATCGCACTGATAACCATGCCAGATTTTCCAAGGTCCCAACCTCGGAAAACCTCTATCTGTCCTAACTCGGTAGAGAGGGTAACAGTCCTCCTACTTGTATCTAAAACTGCAGAATGTCTATCCATCCAATCCATACCTAGTATGACTTCTTCATGCTCTAATGGCATGACAAAGAAGTCAACTAGTAACATACGGGTCCCTACAGAAATGGGACAATCACGAAACTCACGGGTACCTCTGACCCTACTACCATCGGGTAACCCTATACTAAAGGGTATCCCCTCAGTCGTATCTAGACTCAGACGATCAACACATGCATCAGAAATAAAAGAATACATATCTCCAGTATCAAACAAAACTCTAACAGGTAAACCATAAATCAGAATGGTACGTGTAGCAGTCGGTGCAGCTGGCTCCTCTGCACTCCTCAGCTCAAAAACTCGACCATGTGGTCCTCTGGTGTCCGTGGTACCCCCACCACGACCTCCGCCTCTACTCGGCTCAGGAGCAGATCCCTGAGTGGTAAGACAATCTAGGACTCTCTGTTGTCCCTGAACCTGTTGCTGATGAGGTGGCCTTTGCCCACCTCCTACTGCACTAACAGGAGAAGAATCTTGTTGTAATAAAGCTCTGCCCTGTTTACAGAAAACATGTCTGTGCCCTGGTTTTCCACAAGTGAAACAAATCATCGTTTGTCTCGGACACTCTGACCGTATATGTCCGTACTTACCACAGTTGTAACAATGTACTCCCTTATCTGCAACTGGTGTAGATGAAGGATGACTCTGGCGGCTCTGACCTCGCCCTAAACCAGCAACTCCACCAACACCCTGCTGAGATGAAGCCTCACCCTTCCTACAGAAAATAGCTTTGTGGCCTCGCCCGTCACAAGTGAAGCAAGTCACTATCTACCTTGGGCACGTTGGTCGTAAATGTCCAAATTCCTCACAGTTATAACATCATCGACTTGTAACCGCAACCTGTGTAGATGTGGGATAACTCGGGCATCTCTGGTTTCGTTCAGAACCAACAACTCCTCCAGAACCACTGGTCTGCCCAGTCCGCTGTCTCTTCCCATACCTTCTATGCTCCTCTGAATTCGGAGTAATCTCAGCAGCACGTGCCGGTACAACTAGCACCTGAGTAATTCTATGGAGCCCTTCAAACGATTCCCCATGTGATGGCAGATCCGGGGTACATCTACCCACTCTGAGGCAGCCTCCTCCACTTGTCGGATGTATGCGCGGAAATCTGATCCTCTCATAATGACATAACCCGAGTCATCAGATTGGACTCGCGGGGGCGTATGTCTCCCAGCTATACCGTTCTCAGTCTCAAGAACGACACTCTCAGCAGCAACCCCATGTACCTCCTCCGCTGCAGATGGATCATCAGCGGGAATCTGACTCTGTCCTACATCTACTGGAAGAAGAGGGGATCTATCCCTACCTCGTCCATCTACATATACAACTCTAGTATGAGCCATCTGCAGAACAAGTACACTTAACCTATCAGGCTATATATATGCCATATGTATAGATATATATTAAATCAATCACATTAGAATATCTTTATATATATCTATACTGTCGAGGTCTTCAGAGGGGCGATGACTCATGTACAAGATCTTGTGCATGCACATAGAAGGATTAATCCCTATGAGGTCATCTATAGTGTAGCCCAAAGCTTTTCTATGCATCTTAAGCTCTTTCAATAACTTCTCGAGTTCAAGTTCATTCAAGCTAGCACTAACAATGACGGGATAAGATGAGTTAGAACCAAGAAAGGTGTACCTTAGGTGTGTCGGAAGAGGCTTCATCTCGACCTTAGGAGGCTCCGGTTCTTCTTCAGAAATCTTGGCCAACTCTTCCCTGTGGAGATGAAGGATCTCGGCCCGAGCTGAGGTGAATCTCGACCGAGATAGGGTAAATCTCGGCCGAGATTTTTCGGTCTCGGCCGAGATGCCCTAATCTTCTGAAACTGAAACTTTCTGTTGCCAAATCTCGGCCGAGATTTCTTGGATCTCGGCCGAGATGCCATCTGCTTCTGTCAGTTCTTCGAATCTTGATTCCTCGTTGATGGGAAGAAGACCCAAAGATAGGACTTCTTCAAACAGTTCATCTTTTGGCTCTGCTGTCATGATGCTCATGGTCAAAACCTGCTCAAGAGGGTCAGAACATAGAATTAAATTTATAATCTCCCAATCATCTTCATCATCCTCTAGGATGTTGTACATATCCTCTTCAAACAAGGGTCCCTTAGTCAAAGGAGGGAGTTTAAATTGCACAACTTCTTCATCAATTCTAAATGTAAGGGTAGCACCCTTACAATCAACTAAACATCCAGAGGTAGCAAGAAAATGTCTTCCTAAAATGATAGGAAAGGACAGTCAGCATGAATATTTAAAACAACAAAGTCAATAGGGATAAAGAACTTCTCTAATTGGATTGGAACATCCTCAATGATTCCCACGGGACGTGTGGTGGTTCTGTCTGCCATGCAAAGAGTCATCTTTACTGGCTTTGGTTCTCCAAGTCCAACCTTCTTGCATAAAACGAGTGGGATAATACTTAAACTAGCTCCAAGATCGCAAAGTGCTTTGTACGTTTCATCTCCAACTTTGATTGGGATACAAAAAGATCCGGGATCACTCAATTTTGGTGACATCTTTCCACTGTTCCTCTGGATGAGGTCAGTAGATCTCCGGGTCATTCTGACTTCTCCATATTCCTCTAGCTTCCTCTTGTTGGAGAGGATTTCCTTCAAGAACTTTCCATAGACAGGCATCCCTGAAATAGCATCAACAAAAGGGATGTTAATATGCAATTTATTTAAAAGGTCAAGGAACTTACCAAAGTGCTTGTCCAATTGAGCTCTTGCACGGGATTTAGGAAAAGGAAATGGTGGTTTGTATGGAGGAGGGGGATGTAGACATTCTCTTTTTCCTTAGGCTCCTCTTCCATTGGTTGCTTTCCTTTATCCAAAACCTTTGGTTGTGGATCATTTGTCTCCAATCCACTTCTTGTAGTGATTGCCATGACTTGTCCTTTGGGATTATTTTCAGTTTTTCCAGGAAGTCTTCCTAGATCTCTTTGAGCGTCTTCGGCCTTCTTGAACACTTGAGTTTCAAAAACCTTTTGGGCTTTGGTTACACTAGTGACTGTACTCTCTAGATTTCCCATCCTAGCCATCAATTGCTCAAACATTTCTTCAACTCTATCCTTTGGTTGAGCGGGTTCAGCTGGCTTGGACGGCTGGCCTGCATTGCTAGAAGAAGCTTGAGGGTTCAAAGCACCCTCTGGATTAGAATAAGAAAAACCAGGATGATTATGATTAGGCTTGTAGTTATTTCCCTGATTATTCCTATTATAATTGTTGTTATGACCTCTTTGGTTTTGATAACCTCCTTGGTAGTTACCTTTACCCATGTAATTCGCATCCTCTTCCTTGATGCTACCTACACTTCGGCTTGCTGAGCTTTCAAGTTAGATGCAATTAATTCTTTCAAAGATTTAAGTTCATCTTGCAAAGCATCTAACCTTGAATCATTAAGAGTGTTTTGGTTTACCTCATAGACTCCGGGTCTAGTCTTTCTCTCTTCAACTTTCCTGTGAGAATACTTTTCAATAGTTTTGGCTTGCTTCGTAATGAATTCCCAAGCTTCATCCACAGTTTTTTCCATAAAAGTACCTCTAGAAAGTGATTGCAATTTAAATTGAGTATCTTCATCAAGTCCCTTGTAATAAATCTCTAGCAATTCAATCTTAGAGATCCCATGATGAGGACATTCCAACGTAAGGTCAATGAACCTCTCCCAAGACTTATACAAACTCTCCTTATCTTTCATCACAAAAGCATTTATATTCCCTCTAAGTTCAGTAGTATTGTAGGGTGGGAAAAACTTAGTGAGGAATTCAGACACCATCTCCTCCCATGTGTTAATCCGCCCATATGGAATAGTTTGATACCAAGCTAAAGCTTTATCCTTAAGAGAGAAAGAAAAACCTCTTATCTTATGATTGTTACCTTCCATACGAGCTGGACTTACCGCATCCATAAGAGTCTCGTAGTTGTTCATGTGTTGGTGAGGAGATTCTGTCTCTGTCCCACCAAACTGATTCTAGCGAATCATCTGTATCACCTGCGGTCGCAGCTCATGCTCATGATTCGCAGGATCTCCAAAGTTAACTCCAGGATGGTTAACTCTTTGGGTAGGATCCATCCTCTGTCCAAGTGTTTTTGGAACTTCCACAAAAGGCTGGTGAATGACAGGTCTGAGAGGAGCGGGAGGTGGAGCTTGTGGAGGAGCTTCAACTCGAGGAGGAATTGGAGCTAATTGTGGTACTGGAATTACTTGTTGCACTGGAGTTGAAGCTGCAGCTGGCCTCTGGTTCATGGCTCTAGCTATCTCTTCCATTTGAGCTCTCATTGCAGCCATTTTCCTTTCTGTAGTTTGCTCTCTTTCTCTAGCAATCCGTCTCTCAGCTTCTAGTTGCTCTAAAGCATCTCTGAGTTCAGCTTCATAATCTCTTATTTCAGCCATTTTAAAAGCTTTACGGGCTCTTAGTCTCTCTCGTAGTGTCCGTTCAGGTTCGGGATCGTACGGAACTAGTTCTTTCAAACCCCGAGTTCTTTGCATACACTGTGAAGGATACCTAAAGTCCTGAAAATTCCAAAAACAAAACCAGAAACGAGATCAAAAGTAAAAGAAAGACTTACACTAAAAGAAATCACAAAACAAAACAAATGACTTAGTTCCCCGGCAACGGCGCCAAAAACTTTGTTCGCTATTTTCACGCCCCTATAAACTTTTATCAATAATGATAAAAGCTCACAGGTTAGTAAAAACACGGTATGTTTTAAATTTATAAACAAGAAATAAACACCCAATTTGTAGCGAACCCACAGTGTATGGGTCAATTACAGTTAGGGTAAGTATTGCAAGGTCGAACTCAGGGACTAAATGTTTGGAATGCAAATGTGATCACAGATAGCGTAAATCAAAATAAAAGAACGAGGTTGAAAAAGAAGGGAAGAAAGATCAAAGCAGTTTTGAAGGGTTTTCTGTAGAGTTCGCAATCAAATAACAGATTTGATCGAAAACCAAGTAAAACAGACAAACGAAAGTATATCAATAAAGAAAATGCGGATTCCAAGGATTCAAGGTCATTGTTTATACGCACGGACTCAGGAAATCTCTCAAAAGATCTATGGTTACAAACTTCAGGGAAGAACGTTTCTAAACTGATAGTCTATTACCGGGTAAGTCTCAAGACTATCTAGTTCCAAACCAACTACCTATTACCGGGTAAGTCTCAAGGTAGAGAGGTAGGAAATTCTAAACAAACCAAATTCCGAACTAGGGGAAAGGTAAACCATTACCGGGTAAGTCTCAGGTATTACCCTACTTAGGACAGAATCTAGGCACACTCAACCCAATAGAGGTTTTCACCTCTATTACCTATGATCGAACACTCAAGTATCTAAGCAGAACATTACCGGGTATGTCTCAATTCTGGTTTAGGTTACTAGCTAGATGAATTCTAACTAGGTTCAAGAACAAGCCAACCATAGGATTTCAAAGCTATTTAAACCAAGCAATAAGCACAATTCCATCATAGTCCGGGTAATAACAAATCCCAATTCACCTTGGATCCACAAGAGTTTTAGCCAACAATCGACATTTCAAACGCATTCATCAATCCACTCAATTCAATGGAAGAAACAATCATCAATCCAATCAATTCAATCAATTCAAGAGAGAATGCATAAACAAGAATTTAAAATAGAGATTAAAGAAGAAACTCAGCTTTATTGATAGAGGATTAGCAAAACGTCAAATTCCCCAATATTCGCGAAGTTCCTCTAAGCTCCAACAAGTTCAACAATGCTTAACCATGGTGTAGGGCAAAGGGAGAAGAAAAGGGGGAAAATCTCTCTCCAAAGGAGCTCGAAATTCGAATGAAACGGGAACCCCCGGAAATCATTTAGGGCTTTCCTTTTATATCCCGCAAAGGGCTGCCCTAAAACAAATCCGAAAATTAACGAAATAAATCGGCAAACAGAAATCTCGGTCAGAAATCTCGGTCGGTGACCGAGATTTTTGAAAGTCGGGGCCGAGATTTGCTTCGTGATCCAACGTTGACGAAATCTCGGTCAAATGTGAAAAATCTCGGCCGAGATGGAACAATCTCGACCGAGATCGGGACCGAGATGGGGACCGAGATTCTTCGACAGAAACTTCTGATATGGGATCTCGGTCGAGATTTCTCGGATCTCGGCCGAGATTTCTCGGATCTCGGCCGAGATCATGTGGATCTTGACCGAGATTGCTCCAATCTCGTGCGTTTCGTCTTGGCTCGTCTTTTCCTCCTTTCCCGTGCCTGCGTGATCGCTCCTAAGCGTCCATCCCGAGGCCTGATCCTCAAATGCATCGTTTTAGCTCCGAAACAAGCCAAAATACCTACAGAGACACCAAAAGTGTGTGTAGACATCTATACTCGCAAAGTTGCATTAAACAAGTATAAAGAACACAACTTAAGGCAAAAACATGCATGCGGGAAAAGGAAAAACTAACTATATGCTCTACTAAACTAGGTCGATAACTCATGTTATCACTCACGTACACGATATCCCAAAACATTTTGTACTCATTTCAAAACCAAAACCTTTTGAAAAGTCAGACCCCTTTCGGGTTTTGTTTATTTATCTATTCGACCTTTATCGCAGATTACAAGTGCCATTGTTGTCAACTTGGGCTGTGATACCAACTTTGTAACACCCAAAACCGTAGGACTCGAGGTGCTACTGGGCTAGGATCTCACAATGGATCCTGACCCTAGCCTGACAACAAGTTCACTGAATCTTACAACAAGACACCAATAGATTAAATACAAAACATCAAACTGATATGTAATATATCAAAAGGTAATACAGAGAACCGCTGAGTACAAAAGAAACAACACTGTACATCAAAAGATCCCATAATCCCCGATACGACCATGTGTACGGAGCCCTCAGCGGATCACCCCTCTGGATCACTCTACAACTCTCCTAACCTGCAAAGGATCTACAACACGGTATAAAACCGTTAGCTAACCATACGCATATATAAGAAGATGCATAAGCACAATCACACACCAATGAATAGTAAACACATCACCATGCTATCACACATTTACCCGGTTTATTATCTTAATAACGTTCAGTCACTCAAGCGTATAAATATATATATCAATATGAATATATGTGACACGAGGAATATATCCCTCGTCTCTCGAGAGTGGTGCCAGCTGGAGTGGTGATCCGGTCCCACCTCCCGTTTACCCTATGGGAGTGGTGCAGGTGGCCGGCCCACTGAGCCAGACTGGCCTGCCCGTAGAGAACCTCCAGACTCCCAGCGGGATGAAAGGACAAGTTGTCACGGCCCTATAATGGGCAGTTACTAAACCATAGGTAGGTAATCATCACAACTCATGCTATCAATCATATAACACACACACCACTCATGCACACATCCAATATATGGATGATAGCTAAGTAAGTCCTATGGACTTACCTCAACCTCGGAAGTCTCAAACCCAATCGGCTCCAACTCTGGAGATCAACACTGCCTAAACAAGGCATAACAACATATATCAAACTCATATCCATCACAGGGTCACACCTAGACCTAAGGGATCCATAAGGATCATAACCTAACTCAAAAACCTCAAAGCCATAACCGGCATAAACGATAACATGATCAACCTTATCTATCCTCACATACGTACCTAGCATGCCACTAAACCGCTCATACTAGGAAAGGAAAGGATCTACCCAACTCTAGGTAGAACCGGGACAAGACGCACCTGTGTGACGGAAAGACGCAGGGGCGGAACAAGCAACCCGCTTGAGTGACTGGACGTTATTAAGATAATAAACCGGGTAAATGTGTGATAGCATGGTGATGTGTTTATTATTCATTTGTGTGTGATTGTGTTTATGCATCTTCTTATATATGCGTATGGTTAGCTAACGGTTTGATACCGTGTTGTAGATCCTTTACAGGTTAGGAGAGCTGCAGAGTGATCCAGAGGGGTGATCTGTTGAGGGCTCCGTACACTGGGTCGTCCTCGTGGGATATGAGATCTTTTGATCATGTTTGTTTGTACTCAGCAGCACGTTGTATAAACCTTTTGATACTTTGATATCAGTTTGATATTTTGTGTTTAATCTATCGGTGCCTTGTTGTACGATTCAGTGAACTTGTTGTCAGGTTAGGGTCAGGATCCATTGTGAGATCCTAGCCCAGTAGCACCTCGAGTCCTACGGATTTGGGGTGTTACAAAGTTGGTATCAGAGGCAGGTTGACAACAATGGCACTAGTAATCTGCGATAAAGGTCGAATAGATAAATAAACAGAACCCGAAAGGGGTCTGACTTTTCAAAAAAAATTTGTTTTGAAATGAGTACAAATGTTTTGGGATATCGTGTACGTGAGCCATCGCCCCTCTGAAGATCTCGACAGTATAGATATATATAGATATTCTGTTGTGATTGATTTGATATATATCTATACATATGGCATATATATAGCCTTCTAAGTTAGGTTTACGTCTTCAGCAGATGGTTCAGACTAGAGCCTTACCTGCAGCTAGACGAGGTAGAGGTAGACCCCCTCTAGGTAGAGGACGGGGTAGGACTTCCGTTGTTGATCCACGTGCAGCGGAAGACGTTCACGAGGACGTTGTTGAGAGTGTCGTTCCTGAGATTGGGAACGATATAGCTGGGAGACAGGGTCCACAGCAGGTCTAGTCAGATGACTCGGATTATGTCTCCATGGGAGGACCAGAGTTTCGTGAGTATATCCGGCGAGTGGAGGAGGCTGCTAGAGCGGGTAGACCTATCCCAGATCTACCAACACATGAGGGATCATCTGAGAGATCCCACGGGGTTACTCAGGTGCCAGCTACACCGGCACCTGTTGTTGTGATTGCTCGAGCTACAGAGGAGCATAGAGGGCCTAGACCAGACACTTGGTTGAAGGCATTTCACCAGATGGGTGTACCCCCTTTCTCTGGGAAGGTGGGGCTCGAGGTTGAGCTGTGGATTGGACATGTGGACTCAGCTCTGGAATCCATTAGGTGTCCAACAGGCTGGCAGATCGAGTTGGTGCAAACTCGGTTCAGAGATTTGGCACAACACTAGTGGAGGTCTGTACGGGTACAGGTTACCTGTTATGAGCAGATGAGGACTTTGATCAGAGAACATTTCTGCCCTGCCTCACTGAGGAGGGAGAAACTGCGAGACTTTGTTGAGGCTGGGTTCGATGATGTACCAGTTTCTGAGGCCATTAGGAGATTTCAGGAGGAGCTGGCATTGTTGGGACCAGCTGCACCTTCTGCAGATCAGCATGTATATCTGTTTTCCCGACGACCGAGGGATGCCAACCGGGCTTATATGGCGGGATTTCATTGTGAGTCCTTGATGGACTACCAGGATAGAGCCGCCGACTATGAGCGAGAGTAGGCTAGCCAGATGAGAGCTTCTCAGACCGGAGGGTCTGAGAAGAGACAGCGTAATGGGCAGACCAGTGGTGCTGGTGGGGCTTCTGGTTCAGGGCGAGGCCAGAGCCGCCAAAGTCATCCTCATCTGCACTAGCTACAGATAGGGTACGACAGTGTTTCAACTGTGCTGAGTATGGACATATCAGACTAGAGTGTACGAGGCAGATAGTGACTTGCTTCACTTGTGGTGGACGAGGCCACAGAGTTGTCTTTTGTAGACAGGGTGGAGCGGCATCTCAACAGGGTTCTTCTCCTGCTAGTGTAGCGGGAGGTGGGCAAAGGTCACCTCAGCAGCAGCAGACACAAGGACAACAGGGAGTCTTAGATTGCCCTACGACTCAGGGATCTGCTCCTGGGCCGAGTAGAGGCAAAGGTCGTGGTGGGAACACCACTGACACCCGAGGGCCACAGGGCCGAGTTTTCGAGCTGAGGAGTGCAGAGGAGCCAGCTGCACCGACTGCTACAAGGACCATTCTGATTCATGGTTTACCTGTTAGAGTCTTGTTTGATACGGGTGCTACACATTCATTTATATCTGATGCATGTGTAGATCGTATGAGTTTAGATACGGTTGAGGGGATACCCTATAGTATAGGGTTACCCGATGGTAGTAGGGTCAGAGGTACCCGTGTGTTACTAGTTGACTTCTTTGTCATGTCATCAGAGCATGAAGAAGTCATACTAGGTATGGATTGGATGGATAGACATTTTGCATTTTTAGATGTAGGTATGAGGACTGTTACCCTCTCTACCGAGTTAGGACAGATAGAGGTTTTCCGAGGTTGGGACCTTGGAAAATCTGGCATGGTTATCAGTGTGATACGAGCAGCGAGACTGATTGCACAGGGTTGTGAGGCCTTCTGGTGTTATGCCATGAAGGAGGGGGAGAGTCCAGCATTGGAGGATATCCCAGTTGTTTGTGATTTTGCAGATGTATTTGCTGAGCCGTCCAGTTTGCCGCCTCAGAGGAGTGTGGATTTTGGCATTGAGTTAGAGCCTGGTACGAGACCGATCTCGAAGGTCCCATACCGGATGGCGCCTGTTGAGATGTTAGAGCTGAAGAAGCAACTCGAGGAGTTGGCTGAGAAGGGTTTTATCCGCCCTAGCGTATCCCTATGGGGAGCACCTGTCCTCTTCGTACGGAAGAAGGACGGATCGTTGAGATTGTGTATAGATTACAGAGAGCTGAACAAGGTGACCATCAAGAATAAGTATCCATTGCCTCGTATTGATGACTTGTTAGATCAGCTTCAGGGAGCGACAGTATTTTCCAGGATTGACCTGCGCTCAGGATATCACCAGCTGAGGGTGAGAGAGCAAGATGTGCACAGGACAACATTCTGGACCAAATATGGACACTACGAGTTTGTAGTGATGCCATTTGGGCTTACGAATGCCCCATCAGTTTTTATGGAGTTGATGAACAACATCTTCATCGACTTCCTGGATCAGTTTGTGGTGGTATTCATAGATGATATTCTGGGATATTCTCGTAGTAGAGAGGAGCATGCAGGACAGTTGAGGACTATATTGCAGGTTTTACGGGATAGAGAACTTTATGCTAAGTTCTTTAAGTGCGAGTTTTGGATGCCAGAGGTAGCATTCCTGGGTCATGTGGTTTCAACTGAAGGAATCAAGGTGGATCCGGCGAAGATAAAGGCAATAGCAACATGGACGACACCGACGAACGTCAAGGAAGTACGTAGCTTTCTTGGCCTAGCCGGTTATTACAGACGCTTTGTGGAGGGATTTTCTGTGATTGCCCCTCCACTTACGAGTCTACTGAAGAAGACTACCAGATTTGTTTGGTCTGATCAGTGTATGCAGAGTTTTGAGGAGCTGTAGAGACGTCTGACTTCTGCTCTTGTTTTGGCACAGCCAGAAGGTACATCTGATTTTGTGGTTTACAGTGATGCATCAAAGCTAGGCTTGGGATGTGTGTTGATGCAGCGAGGCAGAGTGATTGCATATGCGTCTAGACAGCTAAAGACATATGAGGAGAACTACCCGACTCATGATCTAGAGTTGGCAGCGGTAGTTCATGCACTGAAGATCTGGAGACATTACCTGTATGGTGTTACATGTCAGATCTTAACAAACCATCAGAGTGTGAAGTACATTTTCACGCAGCGGGAATTGAATAACCGCCAGCGTAGGTGGCTTGAGCTGATCAAGGATTTTGATCTGGAGATTTTGTATCATCCGGGGAAGGCGAATGTTGTCGCCGACACCTCGAGCAGGAGGACGCCTCGAGAGCAAGCGATTGCGATATTGACGGCACAATCGTAGTTACAGAGAGATTTGATCTGGTTAGAGTTGGACATCCAGTTTCCTGATGAGGATGCCCGGCTTAGTACTTTAGAGGTTCTACCTGATCTATTGGGTGATATCCTACAGAAGCAGGAGACCTGCCCGACATTGATGAGGATAAGAGAGAGGATGTCTCGGGAGGAGGCACCACAGTTTCTTCTGGGAGCAGATGGAGTATTGAGACGCCGCGGTCGCGTTTGTGTACCCGGTGATGCGGAGTTGCGCCAGAGGATTTTACAAGAGGCTCATTGTACACCTTACTCTGTACATCCAGGTACGAGTAAGATGTATCAGGATTTGAGACGTTCGTATTGGTGGGGAGGGCTGAAGCCCGATATGGCCAGATTTGTGGCACAGTGTGCGACCTGCCAGCAGGTCAAGATAGAGCATTGTAGACCTGGAGGTGAGATCCATCCACTTCCTGTTCCATAGAGGAAGTGGGAGGACGTGACCATGGACTTTGTGACTAGGCTGAGACTGAGCCGGAGTTTTGACGCTATCTGGGTTATCGTGGACAGATTGACGAAGACGACACGTTTCATTCCTATCAGGGAAACGTGGCCGGTGAGCAGATTAGCTAAGGAGTACACTAGGCAGATAGTGAGACTCCATGGTGTACCGAGGACGATCGTCTCAAACAGAGATGGGCGATTTACCTCGAGGTTCTGGAAACAAATTCAGACTGCCCTGGGGACGAGTTTACACTTTACTACTGCGTTTCATCCTCAGACAGATGGTCAGTTAGAGAGGACCATTCAGACACTGGAGGATATGCTGCGAGCTTGTGTGTTGGACTGGGGACAAGTGTGGACGGATCACCTCCCACTAGTTGAGTTCTCGTACAACAACAGCTGGCATGCATCTATTGGGATGGCCCCATATGAGGCACTGTATGGGCAGAGATGTCGTACACCGTTATGTTGGGATGAGCCTAGTACGGTTAGTGGGTTGACACCTGATTAGATTTAGGATGATGTGGCTCGAGTAGCACTGATTAGAGAGCGGATGTTGACTGCCCAGAGCCGTCAGAAGTCGTATACAGATAGGAGGCGTAGACCTCTAGAGTTCAGAGTGGGAGCCCATGTGTGGCTGAGAGTGTCTCCGACACGAGGTGTTAAACGTTTTGGCATTAAGGGAAGTTGAGTCCCCAATATGTCGGACCGTACGAGATTCTGGATCGGGTTGGGAGCGCAGCATACTGATTAGCTTTGCCTCCGAGGTTAGAGGGTGTTCACCTTGTGTTTCACGTGTCTCAGCTGAGGGAGTATATACCAGATCCGAGACATATCGTGAGTTATGATGATTTGGTTGTTGAGCCGGACCACACTTTTGTTGAGCACCCGATTGCAGTCCTAGAACGAGGTATGAGACGCCTGCGTTCGAAGGACATTCCTATGCAGAGGATACAGTGGTCGAGACGAGGACCTGATGAGGCTACATGGGAGACTGAGGATTGTATCCAGAGGAACTATCCAAAGTTTTATGCCGAGATAGATGTACTAGTAGGATCGCCGAGTAGATCTTAGTACCATCTTGGTGAGTGTTATGCCTATGTGCTTATATGCCATGCTGTGTTTATTTTCGTACTAGCTATGTTGTGATGTGTGATCTTATTAGATCTTGTTGTGCTAGTGCGATTGTTTTTAGCTGGAGATGGTTCTTTCCTCCATGCTATTATGATGTGATAGGTATAGCTGGAGATGGTTCTTTCCTCCATGCTACTTTGATGGACATAGTAGTGCTGGAGATGTTTTTCCTCCATGCATTTGGTTATGTTGATGAGTTGGCTAGAGATGTTCTTCCTCTACGCCCTTGAGAGTTGATGTTTTGGCTAGAGATGTTTTTCCTCTATGCCCTGGATAGTATAGTGATCTTATGGCTGGAGATAATGAGTTCCTACATGCCCGTGCTTGAAGTTATAGAGTGATGGTTGATACCATATGTGCGGAGATGTGATTCCTCCGGTAGAGAGAGTTATACCTCGGCTTCTGAGTTCGAGTGGTTTCAGGCCTGTACAAGTTTCGGGACGAAACTTGTTTTTAGAGGGGTGAGGTTTAAGAGCCTTAGTCTTTGGGAGCCGTTTCGGCCTTAGCCGCCCCCGCGGGTCTTTGAGGCCGCCCCTGCGGCTCCTTTGTTGTTGCGCCCCTGCGGCCAGGAAACCCGCCCCTGCGGTTTCCTACGGCTGCAGCCGGCTTTGTTGACCTTTGACCCGTGCTTTACTCTTTCACTTCCTTAACCTAATTCCTTTGCTTTGGCTTGCTGAGCATCTTCATTCCCTTTCTCAGCTGCCTTCACGTCCTTCTTGCTTCCTTCTTGATCTTGTACTTGGTTTCCTCTTGGTTTGGAAGAGGTTTTGGTGTGGCTTTGTGTGTGGCTGATGATGATGATGATGGTAGAGGTTGTTGTGGAGCTTGAGAGCTAGGTGATGAGGTTGTTGATCCTCTTTGCAGCCAAGGACCACAAGTGTGGTATGTATACTTCTTTTTCTCTTCTTTCTTCCTTTGATTCCTCTTCCTAGCTTAGGATTAGATGTATGTTGATGTAGATTGATGTTGGTATGTGTATGTATATGGTTGTATTTGACTTTGGAATGAAGAAGAGTGAGTTGATCACGTGAAGAGCCGAAGTGGAACCGCGAGATCATCTTCTACAATATCGCCGCCCCCGCGGTCCAGAGAAGCCGCCCCAGCGGGACCCTTGTCGCCGCACCCTCTCCTGGAAGCCACCGCCCCTGCAGGATCCGTGTCACAGCGCCTGCGCCCGTGCCTGCGGGTTGCCTGTTCCGCCTCTGCGTCTTTCCGTCACGCAGGTGCGTCTTGTCCCGGGTCTACCTAGAGGTCGGTAGATCCTTTCCTTTCCTAGTATGAGCGGTTTAGTGGCTTGCTAGGTACGTATATGAGGATAGAATGAGGTTGATCACGTTATCGTTTATGCCGGTTATGGCTTTGAGGTTTATGAGTTAGGTTATGATCCTTATGGATCCCTTGGGTGTAGGTGTGACCCCTGTGATGGATATGAGTTTGGTATATGTTGTTATGCCTTGTTTAGGCAGTGTTGATCTCCAGAGTTGGAGCCGATTGGGTTTGAGACTTCCGAGGTTGAGGTAAGTCCATAGGACTTACTTAGCTACCATCCATATATTGGATGTGCGCATGAGTGGTGTGTGTGTTATATGATTGATAGCATGAGTTGTGATGATTACCTACCTATGGTTTATTGACTGCCCATTGTAGGACCGTGACAACTTGTCATTTCATCCCGCTTGGAGTCTGGAGGTTCTCTACGGGCAGGCCAGTCTGGCTGAGTGGGCCGCCACCTGCACCACTCCCATAGGGTACACGGGAGGTGGGACCGGATCCCCACTCTAGCTGGCACCATTCCCTAGAGGCGAGGGTTATATTCCTCGTTTCACATATATTCATATTGATATATATATATATATATATATATATATATATATATATATATATATATATATATATATATATATATATATATACGCTTGAGTGACTAGACGTTATTAAGATAATAAACCGGGTAAATGTGTGATAGCATGGTGATGTGTTTATTATTCATTGGTGTGTGATTGTGCTTATGCATCTTCTTATATATGCGTATGGTTAGCTAACGGTTTTATATCGTGTTGTAGATCCTTTGCAGGTTAGGAGAGCTGCAGAGTGATCCAGAGGGGTGATCTGCTGAGGGCTCCGTACACTAGGTCGTCCTCGTGGGATATGGGATCTTTGATCATGTATATATTTATGTTTTGTTTGTACTCAACAACACGTTGTATAAACCTTTTGATACTTTGATATCAGTTTGATGTTTTGTATTTAATCTATCGGTGCCTTGTTGTACGATTCAGTGAACTTGTTGTCAGGCTAGGGTCATGATCCATTGTGAGATCCTAGCCCAGTAGCACCTCGAGTCCTACGGATTTTGGGTGTTACATTAGAGTTTATGATAGACGAGTTTAGGGTTTTCTACGAAAGCCAGGCTTCGAAAGACGGAACGCATCGATGCAACGAGTTTAGGGCTTTCTTCGTCTCCCTTCTTCATCGCAACCTTAGAGGAGATCGCATCGATGCAACTGTTTACAATCCCTAATTCTTCTGCCATAGGCGTTAGATTCCGCAGCATTTCAGCGCGGTGATTGAATCTGTAAGGTTTCGAAAGACGGAACGGGAGAGAAACAGTTCAGTCCGATATTGAGAGAATGATTAAGGAAATAATCATTCCCAAAAACGAGATCCAAGATAGACTATATTGGAGATGTAGCAAAAATGGATGGTTTTCTACAAAATCGGCTTCAGATATGATTGAAGAGGAATCAAATATCCAACCAAACTATTTATGTGAATCGATTTGGAAATTGGATACCAACCCAAAATTAAAAACTTCATCTGGAAAATTTCAATTAACGGACTTCCGACAAAAGCAAAACTGGATGAAAGAAGGATTGCCGTCCCAAGGCACTGTGAACTTTGCAACCATCACCTTGAGGACTTGATCCACCTGCTCTTTGAATGTCCTTGCACTAAACAAATTATCGAAAAACAAAATAGGAACAAACAAATTTGCATGCCTCGCAACTATATGGTGGTGTATCTGGTTGTTCAGGAACAAAACTATCTTTAATAATGAACCTATGGGCCATGATGATAAAGTAATTACTTTCATTAAAAACCAAATTCAGAACTGGAAAAAAAAACATAACTGATGAGGACGATTACAACATAAAACAACAACAAAAAATTATAACTCAAACATAAGGAAAAAACACAACATTAAATGCGATAAACCAAAACTCAGCTTCTTTAAACTTAACTTTGATGGCTCAAAACTCGATTCGGGAATAACATCTATTGGATATGTAATCCGGAATCACAATGGTGATGTTATTAGCCTCGACGCAAAAAAAAATATTTTAATTCGGTTATAAAAGTTGAAGCCTTTGCCCTCAAAACTGGGTTACAAGAGGCGATTAGACTACAGATTAAAAAGATCGAAATCGAAGGTGATAACTTGTGTGTAATCAAGGCACTCCAAGGTTTGTGGAGCTGTCCGTGGGAGGTCGAGATGATGATATCCGACTCCAGACTGGATCTTCGTTTTGACGAGGTCCGTATTAGACATATTTTCAGAGAAATAAACTGTGTTGCTGACCGATTGACCCATCTGGGAAACTCGAACTCCAACACCAATTTTTCTGAAAACCCCGAACTTCGTGTTCTCATCCGCAAGGATGCTTTAGGTTGGACTACCTCGAGAAGATAGTCCAATCTAACCGCTTTCCATTTTAAAAAAAAATCAAATATACACCAACAAGAATAGTTAAAAAAAACATTAAAAATATACTTAAAAGTGGTTTAATAGTAAAAATGTTTAAAGTAATGAGAATAAAAATTAATAATTATATAAAACCTTAGAACTAATAAATCAGCTATTTTAATTGAAAAATAAAACAAACTAGACTTAGGATTAAAGAACCTAAATTATACCATCAATTGACTTGCATGATCAGATATCTGGACTTGAGAAGTATTAGCCCGGTTTTGTAAATATTGGATGAATTGAGCGCCTAATTCAAGCCAACGAGATGACGCAAATGTGAAATACTGAAACGACCCAATGGAAGACTCAGACTGAGAGACATAGAGAGGTTATTTTAGAAACGCCGACCATGACTAATCTGGGCAAGAAACATAACAGAATGTGACTCAAAATTATGTTCGCACCTCATCACTCACAAAGCATTATTTCTTTTGTACATTCAAGAGATGCATCTAATTGGCGTGTCTTTTTACCACATACAGCTATATATATGCCTATATATTTAGGGAAATGGGCAGTCGTAGCTTACAAGTTACAGCTTACAAGTACAATTTTTCTTTAAAATATCTGTTCTTTTAAGGATCCACTTTCAAGAATAAATTAAAAAATTGACCAAGTCATTGCAAGTTTATGCTATGTTACAAACTTACAATCTCTAATTCTTATGACCGCCGAGAAGTTTAAACATACATAGATAAATTATGATGGGCTGATCGATGATGTCAAAATGTGTAGATACAGTATAGTAGTTGTTAACAATGATATTTTAATGAAAAAATTGAGCTTAGTTCAATTTTCTAACGACCCTAAGTCCAAATTTTTTAGATTATTAGTGAATCAAACCCAGGTTTCCATGTTTAATCAAGCGTACTAATACCATGATCAATACTAATACAATGATCGTTTTTTCTAGAAACATTTCATAAGGTCAACTGATCGAGACAAGTAAACCCCCCAAATACTTGGAATAATTCATTTGAAATTATAACCCAAATATTTGGAATAATCAAACTTTAGAAACAGGAGTGTTGAAAATCGAAAGAGCTTATAGAATTTACTTGTAAATTAGTGGAGAGAGTTTGGAATTGTAAAATTTGCCCAACCCACCTATGGCCTCCAAGCTCTGCTTCCTCCTCTTTCTTTTTATCCTCCTATCTGAAGGAGCAACTCTCGAGGACACAACAACCATCGTCTACAACGGATTCAAATCAGCCAACCTCACCCTTGATGGCTTAGCAGCTATCACACCAAATGGCCTCTTGATGCTCACAAATGAAACCAAACAAGAAAAAGCTCACGCCTTCTATCCCAACCCAATCCCCTTCAAACACTCCACAAATGACACAGTTCTCTCTTTCTCCACCACCTTCGTCTTTGCTATCATCTCCCAGTATACCACCCTCAGTGGTCATGGCTTAGCATTCATCATCACCCCAACCAGAGGTCTCCAGTACTCTCTTCAGAGTCAATATCTCGGCCTTTTTAACAAGACCAATAATGAAAACAACACAAACCATGTAGTTGCAGTTGAACTCGACACGATTCAGAACAATGAATTTCAAGACATAAACGACAATCACCTGGGAATTGACATCAACAGCCTTCAATCCACTGTATCTAATCCTGCAAGTTATTTCATCAACACCTCCTCCTATGTCAATGTTTCTCTATACAACGGTAAGCCAATGCAAGTTTGGATTAAATACGATGGATCAAAGAAACAAATGAATATCACCTTAGGTCCAATCAACATGGAAAAACCTTCAATTCCCTTATTATCATTAGCCATTGATCTCTCCTCTTTTCTCAATGAGACCATGTACATTGGTTTCTCCTCTGCTACAGGTTCAGTTCTAACCTCACACTATATACTCGGATGGAGCTTTGCCCTCAAGGAGACAGCTCCGTTTCTTGATATTTCCAGCCTCCCCAAACTTCCGAAAACAAAAAACATGCATGTCTCCAAGATCCTCATGATCAGCTTACCAATCATAATAGCATTCATATAAACCCAAGGGTTACTCCTCCTATTGTCAATTGGTTTTAAGATGGAACCCCGAAGGCTAGTGTGCTTAGGTTCACTTTGTGGCGTGCATCCCCTCCACGTCTTAGACCCGACGGATATAAAAGATAAATTTAACATGGTATCAGAGGAGGTCCGATCCGGGTCTCGTTATCCTGTGTTTGGGTTGTGATTAGCGAATATGCTATCCACCTGTGTTTGGCTAAGCCAGCCTTAAGGCTTTGGTTGTGATTAGCGAATATGCTATCCGCCCGTTTGTGTCAAGTGCAACTAGTCCAGGATAGTTGCACTTGAGGGGGAGTGTTAAGATGTGTGGATTATTGTGTCCCACATCGACTAAATGAATAATGTGAACTTGGCATATAAACCCAAAGGTAACTCCTCCTATTGCCAATTGGTTTTAGGATGGAACCCCGAAGGCTAGTGTGCTTAGGTTCACTTTGTGGTGTGCATCCCCTCCACGTCTTAGACCCAACGGATATAAAAGATAAATTTAACATGGTATCAGAGGAGGTCCGATCCGGGTCTCGTTATCCTAAGTTTGGGTTGTGATTAGCGAATATGCTATCCACCCGTGTTTGGCTAAGCCGGCCTTAAGGCTTTGTGGGTTGTGATTAGCGAATATGTTATCCGCCCGTTTGTGTCAAGTACAACTAGTCCAGGATAGTTGCACTTGAGGGGGAGTGTTAAGATGTGTGGATTATTGTGTCCCACATCGACTAAATGAATAATGTGAACCTGGCATATAAACCCAAGGGTTACTCCTCCTATTGCCAATTGGTTTTAGGATGGAACCCCGAAGGCTAGTGTGCTTAGGTTCACTTTG